>VZRX01023157.1:0-37874 GCA_013398075.1 Notiomystis cincta | reverse complement strand
ATATTTTTATAATAATATTATAATTTTATTATAATATTAATGTTATAATTGCTTTTTTTGTTGTTTTGTGTTTGTTTCTTTGGTTTTCTTGTTTATTTTGTTTTAAACACAGATAGGCTATATTTTGGGGAAAAGAAAATCCATTCTCTCATTTTCCATCTTTCCCTGCCTGTTCTGTATGTTCAGTTACATTTTTGTTCAAGACTCCAGTGGCTCAGCTTTGATGGAGTATCAAAAACAATCACTTTCCTCTTTTCAAGGGTCTGCCTCATAAGAGAACTGGGAAAATGGCCTTTCCTGCCATCCTCTGAGCAACTGGTCCACATCAGAAAAAGGGCAAGATGCCTATAGAGTGAAACCTATAGACTGAAACTCAGCTGCAGACTTATTTAGGGAGTAACCCTTCTGCCTTGCCACTGCTAGTCTCAGCTGGGCAGTCTCTGCCTTCTCACAAACTATGACAAGGGAGATGGCATCTCCCTGGTGCCTTAGTTCAATATATTTCTTTTCTCTTAGGAAAGAAATTTTCACTGTGTTACTAGAAATGGGCTAAAAATAAGTTTAAAAACGTCTAAGCCTATGGGAGACTTGTAGGAATGGGAAAACCTCTTCCAGTAGCTAAGTTAATGATATGCTCATTCTTCCCCAGGAAGCCATGAGTACCTATGATTATTGCCAGTGGTGTGGCAGTTAATCCAGTCAACATTTCCCCAGGAAAGCCCAGCTGCCTGAACAATGTTAATATGCAGTAGGAAGCTGATACATGAAAGAGCTGGAGTATTGACAGTGGAGTATAGGAAATGTCCCCTTTTTTCCCTTCAGGCTTTTGTACTGTCCTGAGAATTCTAAATTTTCTTTATTAAATTACAATTCTTCTTTTTATTTTTTTTTCCTTTGAATACAAGAGAAGCATAAACATAACAAAAACACGAAAAAATATCATGAAGAGATTCTAAATTTTTGAAAGAAGAAGCAGAGCTTTTAATGATGATTTGGTGTTTGCTCTCTTTGTGGGGTAACCACTGCACACCGATCCTGTGGGTCTTGACCAAAGCCCAGGAACTGATGAGCATTTCCACCTTTGCCTTAAATTACCTTCATTATTTTCTTAGCCTTCAGAGCTGCAAAAAAGATCTGAGACATTGGGTGAAATGGCCAAAATGGCAGAGCTCCCTTTACATCCCAAATGAAGGACTGAGAGTGAAGCCATGCTTCTGAGCCATGCAGCTGAGCTCTGTGGAGGTTGCATTGAGCCTCTAGAAGGGACTCAGACCTAGAGGCCTATGTGACATGTAAGGACACTGAGAGCTACTGGAGACAGCTGTGTTTTGAGCCCAGTTTCTCTGACTTCACTCCTGCATGTGTGCCCATAGTTCTGCTTGTGGCTCACAGCATTAGAATGATATCATGGAATCATAGATGGGTTTGTGTTAGAAGGGACCTTCAAGACTATCTTGTTCCAGCCCCCCTACCATGGGCAGGGGCACCAGACCAGGTTTCTCAAAACCCTCTCCATCCCAGCCTTGAACACTTCCAGGCATGGGGCATCCACAGCTTCTCTGGCCAGCCTGTTCCAGTGTTCACCACCCTCACTGTGAAGAATTCCTTCCTAATATCTAATATAAACCTACTCTCTTAAAACCATTACCCTCTGCCCTATCACTCCATGCCCTTTTGAAAAGTCCCTCTCCAGGTTTCTTGTAGGTCCCCTTTAGGTACCAGAAGGCTGCTCCAAGGTCTTCCCAGAGACCTCCCTGGTTTTGATCCCCCTTCTGCAGCCAGGAGCCTGAGGCATTACATCCCAAGATGTAGGGAATCTGTTTTGAACCAGTGTTTAAGGGCTTCCTTTTCTATTTCACCTTACAGAATAGGTGCATGTCCTTAGGTGTCCAAGCCCTTGACTGGTGCAGGTATGAGAGGTGACCTGAGCTGTTTAGTCCAATAAGACATTTGGACCTTCCTGGGGTTAGCTGAGTTTTGGGGGCTCACTGTTGTCTTGGGTGATTTCATTTATGCAAGTCCCAGTCTCAGAGCCTCAGGCTTTTTGTCAGTGTAGCCTTCAACCTCCTTATCTAAATTTTATAACCATGATTACACATAACCATGGTTTGAACTTCTGGAGCCAGATGTCCTTCAAACCCATTTTCTATAAAACATTTTATACTGAAGATTAATATGCAATTGTAAAATAATCAGTATTATGGAGGCAGAATACAAAATACAATAAAAACGAAGCATGAAACTATGATTCATGTGGTAGCATTTTCTCTCCTATCCCACCTTAAATTTATAGGGCTAATAATCAAGAGCCACTGGGACATTAAGTGTGACTTTCCTCAGAAACTCAGTGTCTTCTCAAAGACATATTGGTCAAAGTTACTTGGAAATTGCCTTATAAATTAAGTTATTTCTGATGTAGATCACCCACACTGTAGTCTTTGTGTCTAAAGATCCAAACACAAGGGTTTTAGCTGCAGTGGCACAGCAGGGCTGAGAGGCTAATGGGGTTTCAGGTACAGAGAAATTGTGATAATGAACTGCAACCATACAGGAAGTGTGATTAGGCAGGGAGATTGCTTGTTCATGGAGAAATATTTATAATAGTGCATGCACCTAATTAAGCATGAAAAAAAAAAGAATTTCTGAGAATTCACTTACTTTTTTATTCCGTGAGAATTTTAGAATACTTGCAATTCCATCTCTAAAAATACATATAATATAAAAATATCTGACCTGCTCAATTCCTGCTGAACTTCATGTGGCATTTTCATGGCAGTTACCTGAAAAGGATGGACCTTTTTTTGCACTAAAATGGGCTTTGCCAGCATCTCTTTGATACAGGATCAAAGACCAGGTGGCATCTGTGCAACATTTTTGCTGTTGACTAAAATTTGTCATTGTGTAAAACAATGTGTAGGTGCATTCTTAATGCAGCAAAGCAGAAATTTTCTTTTGGCTATTACTCACTGAATATGTGACACCTGTACAGATGTTTTGAATTATTGGACATAGAACTTGAGATTAATTATCAGTGTTTACTCAGTCCTCTCTCCTCTCCAAGACACGTGCCTGTCTGCAAGTATTTGTGGCTATGTGATAACCTCAAATCAGCAGGGCCAGCACTTCAGCTCTTCCTCTTTCCAAATACTTTGATGTTTTCACCTCCAAACATGTAGAAATGTGAAGAGATTGGAATTGTGATGTATATGATTTTACAGTGGTTTGTGTCATTCTCAGGCATCTCTGACCGTTCCCTGGCGCAGAAGACGCTGTGTCCTGACTCCAAGACTTACCTTGGAGACCATTACGACACACACTCTCTCTTTGGCTGGTCACAGACAGAACCAACATTCAAGTAAGTTTTCTAAATATTTCTAATCAGATTCCAGGTGATTAAAATGTATTTTAAGAGCCACTGATGTAACCTGGAAAATATCTAATAGTGTTTAATAAGAAACAGACTCGTGTTTCACTTTGCTGTTTGCCATTTAGTAAGAAGTTTCAAGAAAAGAGAACCTTGGAACAAGGAACAGAATCCTTTCTAATTTTACTTTTCTCAGATAAATCAGGATGTATGTGTAAGGCCTGACTTTTTGGCTTCTGCTTTTGTGTATCTAGAGCAAGATGCTCCTGTGCTCTGTTAGAGCTTCTCATGACCAGCTGCAGCAGAAGCAGCCTTGTGTGGTGCCAGGGGTATTTATCTGTCCCCTCACTATGGTGGCAGAGGAGTTTCTGTCACTGTCAGTGGAGAATCCAAACTGTACAGGTCCCCTGGCTGCTTCTGGAGCTGCCTCTGGTTCCTGGCAGGCAGTGTTTTGCAAATTGGCTTGGGGCTCAGTTGGTTCAGGAGGGCAGAGCTGCATTGCAGCACAGTTGCTGTCAGCTACTGTAAAACTCATTCTGCAGCTGGGAAGCACTCAAAACCAGCTTACACAGGCAGACTTGCTGTGGAAAGCTAGCTGTTGGATTAAATGGAATGGGCAAATCATGCCTTTTCCAGCAGGGATTGAGCTAAAACACTGGGAAATTTAATACCACAATGGAAGAGGCAAAGCAGGGGTCCATGTATGGCCTCTTTCAGCATTTAGCACTCATTTTCAGAAGCTGGATTCTGATAGCATCCAGAACATGGTTAAGTGAGCCTAATTCTGGTGTTGATGCATTTGTATTTTATATGCCGAGTCCAGAGCAAGGGAAGCACTGTGAAAAACCAGCTCTTATGGGCCTGACTGAGGCACAGTTCTGCTTTTGAGAGAAAGAACAGAAAGCCCTTGAAGCCTGGACTTCTGACCATGGTTTTTGGGCCCCTTCTCCCCAGTCTCCAAAGAGAGACCCAGCACTGCTGTCTCCACCAGAGTTTGTTCTCTGTGCTCTGGAGTCCACAGAACCATGTACTCTCTTGGTAGCACTGTGAATAGAGCCTTTAGATTTCCTACCTTGTTGAACTGTATTTTTAGCTTTACTCAGACTCTGTGCCAGCAAAGCCTGGGACAAGCCCTGTGAGCTCAGCAGGACAAGCTCTGAGTGCAGGCACAGCTGCCCAGCCCCTCCAGTGGCCACGCTGCCCTGGCTGTGCTGCTCCACACTAATGCCACCAGCTCAGTTACTGCTGCACAGCTCCTCACAGCCTTCCCCAAGGCTGGCAGCCTCCTGCTTTCCTGAAGCACTTCCTCCAGGCCTACTTACAAAACAAGCTTATTTTCCTCGGTCAAATGTGGACAAGGCCACCAAAAGTATGTGCAGAGGTTGATTTTGCTGCAAAGCTGGGAAACTTTGGTGAAGTACTTTTCATACATATTCATTTGGATTTCTCAAATACATTTCTTTTCAAGGCTGGTTGTATATCCTTTCTGCAGTCACTCTTCACAAAGAATATATTAAATTTAATTACTGACAGGAATATTTAGCACCCAGCATCAATTGCAGGATATTGGATGAAAATGAATGACAACTTCATAATTGTATAAAAAAACCCCAACAATTCTTAGAATTATTCTAAGGCAGACAGGAAATAGGAAATGTGTCATCTGGCCTATGTCAAATGGTTTGAATTTGAATACATAAACTAGCAGCAATCAGTTTGTTCATAGCTTAATGCCAAGAGTTATTTGCACATGATATTCTGTAAATAATTTAAATCAACAAATGCATTTGACAACATTAGGACTTGTTCTGTAACGGTTTGTGAAAGATTGGAATTATTCAATAAATTACTTGTTATAAATTGTTTATGCAGCTCTGGATCATAGTTGAGTTGATCTGATATTGGCATCATTAGCACCTGTATTTGCAAATGGAGCCAAAGACAGCCAGAGGAGAGCACTCCTGCTCAAGACATCCATGAAAGGCTCCAAAATAATATTTGTACAAAGCACACAGAGTCTTATTGGCCCAACAGTGCAGCTGCAAATCAGAACCAGCAGGTCCCTCACGGTTCAAGAATTGCACCTCTTGCTGCATATGGCCCCTGAGGTTAATACATTAATTCTTCCATGAGAGCTGTTGGGTTTTTTTGCTTCAGAAGCAAGTGTTGAAGCACTTGAGAGTCTCTGGTGCCATTACAGACCCAAGAGCAAACACTGGGCTATTATGAATATGGGTGAAAGAACTCTTGATGAAATCTCATTAAGGGAGAAGGAAGTAGATGGTGAACAACACAATTAATATTTCATGCTAGAATTTCCCAGAGAATCTAAATTGTGTTGCCCAAATCATATTAAAGCAGAGTTGAATTTGAATTCCTGCAATATAAAATACTGCAATTTATAATTATGTTCAAAGAGGATCCTATTCTGAGGAATTTTGTAATAGATTTATTAGTAAGGCATATTCCTTGATTTTCTGGTGATGCAGAAAAAATTATTTTCACAAAGCAAAGATAAATTTATTGTACCACTAAATCTTTAATGAAACCTCGTATATCAAAAAAGACAGGAAACCAGAGAAAATACGACAAGGATGGGGTGGCATTTTGAATGATTACAGGTTTGTTTTCTATACTGATTATTTATTTTTTATAGGATGTTTAGATATAATTTTTTGTCTGGTTTCTTGTTTTTTATGTTTTGTTGGGGGTTTTTTATGTTTTTTATTCTAGGGTATTGGAACTTTATTTACCAGTACAAATCTCTAAATAAATCTTGTGTTGAAAAAAATACTTATATTGTTTTTTAAGGAACTCATTGGACCTAATTAAATGTACTAGTATAGAAAGGAAATTATTATTCAAATTTTCATTTTGAGACACTGCTGAGAATAAACTAAACACAAATTATTATTCAGGAAGACTAAAAATACCTTAGACAAATTGTTTAGTGAATCAAATAGATTTTATTTTGTTGTTGTTTTGACCACCACTGTGTAAATCCTCCTGTGATTTGCAGTTTTGCAGCCACATTTTCCTGTGAGTAACAGTTGTTTCACGAATAATACCCTGTCAGACGCGGCTGTGCCTGAGCGCTGGGGTTGATGACGAGGGGTTTTGGCTGCCACTCCTGTTTCCAGTGATCTCCTTGTGTTTCTCTGCAGCGCTGTCCAGCAGGCAACTGGGAAGCGTGCGTTTGTCTTGAGCCGCTCCACGTTCGTTGGCAGCGGGAAGCACGGCGGCCACTGGCTGGGAGACAACTTCTCCCAGTGGAAGGACCTGCGCCGCTCCATCGTCGGCATCCTGGAGTTCAACCTCTTCGGCATTCCCTACGTAAGTCTGGCCTTCTCTACAAAGGTGCATCACTTCACATGAGCTCACATGTCTTCTGGAACAAGCCACTTGAGGTGGCCAGCAGTAGCAGCCTCCACAGCGTAAGGAACTGCAGATTAAAAGGCTAAATGTCAGTCTTGGCTGCTGAAGGGAAACAAAAACAGCACTGCAGGACTCCAACTGACTTAATGCATGCCATCCAAAATCAATCTCCTTGTGTTATGTAGTCTGTGATTAGGGCCTCCTCATACATATGTGGGTTTGCAAGTTGGGATGGAGAATTTGCAGAGTTATTGATACAGTCAGATCTTCCACAATGAACTTAGTGCTCTAGGAAACAATACAACCTGAGTCACAGAAAAACTTGTGTCATTATGGAGCATTCTTATAAAGTAATTAGAAACAGGGATTTCTTTCTAAAAATTATTTTCATTAGCAAGATTTCTGTAGTCTCTCATTTTTGGGCCTCAGTCACAATCACAATCACAACTTTATTTTTCCTTAGATTGGTGCTGATATCTGTGGGTTTAACTACAACACTACCTACGAGCTCTGCCTGCGCTGGATGCAGCTTGGATCTTTCTATCCATTTTCCAGAAATCACAATTCAGAGGGAAACAGTGTAAGTAAACAAAGTTACATAAAGCTGTAGCCTATATTTACAGTTAGGTGGACAGTGATTTGTATTAGTTTCTCAGAAATTAACCTGCCATTCTTGGGTAAACTGGAGCAGTGGGTGAAAAAGAGTGCTGTGCTGAGAGCAAGAATTACACAGTGAAATGTAAATTTTTCCCATCCATAATGTAAAGATAACATAGAAATGCTGGTCTTCTCACTCTGTTGGCAAAATTAATCTGTTTCATCTTTACTTACTGAAGATCAGGTTTTATTTTAGAGCCAGTGAGTGTCAGTCAGTATCTTCCTAATCTTCCTACTCCCATGATTACTATAACTTTTGTTTTAATACTTCTGTAATTACAGTAAGTATTGCAGGGAGGGGAGAGAGATCATTATACACCATGCTTGCTGTTTAAAAGCAAGTAACAAACATGTGAGAATTCCAAGGAGAGGCACCAATAGCCACAGCATTATCAGCCAAGAGGCAACCAGGACCAGGAAAGACTAATGAGCCCATGAGATGGATGAAAAAGAGCAGCCTTAGTCCAGATCCATGCCCTGGTTTCAACATCATAAAAGTCCTTTAAAGACTTTTTGCAAACAGAAGGAGGTATCAGGTAATTTCTAGCTATGAAGTTTGAAGGTCCTGCAGCCTTTGTAATTATTCTGTGTTTATCTGCAACCGTGATGAAATGATTCTGCTTGTTCAAAAACTGAGTTTTTTTCCTTCTGTAAACTGATCTGTGCAATGCTGCAGCTCAGGTTATTTGCTAACCTTCAGTTTCTTTGAAGTTGCATCATCAAAATGCTGCAACATTTACACTCCCAGGAAGACCTTTGTCTCTACTTGAAAGTATGATGGATGTTCAGCAATTGGGCAAATGCAGGAAAAATAAACTGTAGTACTGTCATTAAGTGGGTCAGGAATTAGCCTGCAGATCCCTGAGGTATTTCTTTGTAGGAGAACAAACATCTGTGAGGTATTAGCTGTTGCTGTTGTGAAATATTTTCTATTTGCCTCTCCACTAAAGTTAGAGGCATATATATATATATTATATATATATATATGTATATATAGTTACTTGGCCTGACTTGGGTGAGTGGGTATCAATCTCACATGAACAATTTAATAAACAAGAAGAGAGCAGTGGGTCTATATGATAGGTGCTGCAACTCAGAGATAGATTTGGGTTTATTGGATTACTTAAATCCATTTAAAATATTGTGTTCACGGAAAGAAATGAACAGGCATTTTGGGTGACACAGCATCACCTAAGAAGTCTGACTGTTTTTTTGTGAAATTAGGCAGTTTCAGAACACTGGTAAAAATATAGTGCAATTTTTGAAATAATAGATGGATGCTCTGGAGCTCAGAGCCAGCAGGGAGTATTGTTAGTGACTAATTCTGACATAACATAATAATGGTGAAATTTTACTTAAATATTGAATTTAATTAACATTAGGTTAGTGTTAAAATAAAATCTTAAATACCCACTTTTCCTAATTCATTGGGTATTTCAAACAGTTTAATTAATATTTTTCTTGTCTGAAAAACACTAGATAATATAAAAAGCTTTGTTACTTCTGTTCCTTTTACGTTTCATTATGCTTGGAAATCATCATGGAGTCTTCAGTTTTAATGAGAAAATGGAATACTCTGGAAAGATTTCATGAAGGAGAAAGGGAGCCATGTGATTCCCAAGCTGGCTGTTTAGCACTGAGAGGTTGACAGGAGGAATTAAAGGGGATGTAACTCTTTCCCATATCAGCACTGCCCTTGGCTGTGTGCTCTGCTCCCCATCCCTGGGAGAGTCAAAGCTGCATTGGAGTAAGATCAAAACCTGGCAATGAAGTCAGACAGGCTGCTCCAACCTGCCCCCTTGATGGGACCCAGTGCATGCCCTGTCCCACAGAGAGCATCACTGGCAGAGAGGAGCTGAGGGGCACTGCTGATGTGTGGTGTGCTGCCAGTCAGGGCATCCTGAAATGGGCCACACAGGAGGAGAAGTCAAGTTTCTTGAATGGATGAAATGTTTTCTGTACCACACACAGTGACTTTGGTCCCACCTGTTGGCTTCAGCAGGGTTATGAGTTTACTCTCTGAAGTAGACTTGCCTTTATGTTCATGGCCAACATAATTATATTTTGACTTTGATCTGCAGATTATCAGTCTTCCCTTTCCCCTGTGTTTCATCTCCTTTGTCTGACAGGGCTTGCCTCTCCAGGATAAATTAATTTCTAGAGGCAGGGTATCTGCTCCTGAGCAGCTGCTGACATGCAGCCCCAGCTTCCCTCTCCTCACGAGGTTAGGGGTGGTTGCAGAGGGCTCACCTGCATTGTGGTGGGGCCTGATCTTTTTGAACTCACCGGAATTTTACAAGTTAAGAATTTTGTACGAATGTTACTTTGGGAATCATGGATGTAGTTCTCAATAAACCCTGCAGTTTGCAAAGGAGAGCTTTTTCCTACATAAACCCTCAGTCCCATAGCATGGGGGCAGCCACAGCTCTCCTCACGTTGCCCCCAGGCTCTCTGCTGAGCTGCTCTCGATACTCAGTACAAATCTAAGCTCTTCCTGAGCAGGAACAAGACCCAGCGGTGTTCGGGGACGCGTTTGCCGAGATATCCCGAGCTACTCTTCGGATCAGATACTCCCTGCTGCCCTACCTGTACACCCTGTTCTACGAGGCCCACGCTCGCGGAGGCACGGTGGTGCGCTCGCTGATGCACGAGTGAGTTCCCAGGCGCCGGTTTGGCGCAGTTTGCTCACAAAATCGTTGGGCTCTTCTGTACATACTGGTTGGTATCCTTAGGAGAGCCGTCACGGCGTTATTGCTGCATGCTCTCTCTTCAAAGAACAGTTGAACAATTAAATCAGTCGAGTTATAAGCACAAAGATAACTCTTAATGTATGCAATTAATTTCCATTAATATATAGCCTGTACTTGTTTCCAGTGGGGGAAAAAGACAAACCCAAGAAGGAAGAATTCTGAGAATTTCTAGTCTTAGGCAAATATGTAGTTATTTTTTATTTCAAAAATTGGAGTTGTATACCTGTATTTTCTGTATTTGAATGAAATCAATGAAATCTGTATTCTGATCCAGAATGCTGAAAGGCCTCATGCAGAGATTCCAATGATCCATAGCATTTGGGGTTTTTTCCAATTTAGCACTTGCATCTGCATGCTATCTATGAAACCCACATCTGTGTCCACAAATTGCACAGAGAAAACAGAGATAGAGATGTCTGAGTGTAGAAGCAGGTGCAAAACTGAGATTAATAGATGCAGACTGAAAAGCTCCTCTGAAAATTAAACTCAGATTTTTGGAACAACTCATTTTTTCTTTTTGGAAGAAGCAGGAATCCAACTGAGGTTTAGTTTCCCTGACCTCATCTTTTAATTAGTTTTTTGTCTGCTTTTGGTAAATTTTCTACTTCAGAATGCTTTATGAGAAGACTTGAGCAAAAGGAGTGCAAATAATACACATGAAAGCCTGAAGCTCTGCCACAACTTCATTTCATTGGTGCAGGCTGTGTCATAGACTGTTTAAAGTTCTTTTTTTTTTACCTTTAGGTTAAAAACATTCTCTTTAAAGAGTAAGGCATTTTTTTCAAGTTTAACTGATGTTACACTAAAGTGCAGACCATTCAATTATGGAAAAGATATGCACAAAATCTGTTTTGTTTACTCAGCATAATGGTTAACTGATAGATTTTAAAAGCAGTATCCTTCTTCTTTCTACTCTGCAATGTTATTTTGCTAGATAAAATTAGGGAGAATTTTATAGGTACTCATAACTTACAATTGGCTGTATGCTATTTCAAGTATTTATTTTAGGTCTGTTTTTGCTCAATGTGATTTGTGTTAATATTGGAAATGCCCAAGTTAATTTTGGCATTAATATTAGCTAATCTCTGCTAATACAGAATTACTTCAGTGTCATTAAAGCTGCCTTTCTGACTATTACCAGCATACCTGTACTCTGTGTGGGTCATATCCACATTGGCAAATTTCCAAGCTGGCTTTGATTTGAGTCACAGAGCAGTTTCAGATGCACCAGCAGAGGCTTTTGCTGGATGAAACTGAGCTGAGAGGTTCACTACAGACACTGATGGGAGCTTGGTCAGCAGGACCAGAGTGGGATTAGTAGGAAATAAAACCTCCCAAATGCATGTAAATAGGGTAGGCATCAGGAGATCAACACAAATTATTTCCCTCCCCAGTGCCCCTGCTGGCATCCTAGTCCCATCACTTGCTAATGTTGCTATAGCTAGATCCTAAAATGACTTAGAAGTGTTTCTTACTACTATTAGTTAACTCTGGTTACTATTGTTCACTGTTATTACTTAGAGTGTATTTCTTACTATTTCTAATTAATTAGCAGTTTAGTAGTGGGTGTGCCCAAATAGCAAAAGTGACCCAGATGATAATAGGAGGACAAATGTGGGGTTTTGAGAAAGAGAATTGAAACAGAATTTTCAGTGTATGGATGATGGAAATTTACATCAACCTTGCCTCTTACTTGTAAAAAACACAGAGGAAAACAAAAAACCTCCTGCATTAGTTTTTCAGGTGAAGTTCTTAGGACTTCAGAGTCCTCACCATGAAAACAACAGCACCCAGGCAGGGAGTCTCCAAATGAGAGCTATTTCACATGGACATTTCATTCCATTTTGAACATTTAGGGGCTCATTTCAAATAACAAACAAGAACAACGTTCCAGTAGATTCTTAAAAGTGTATTTGGTGCCTCTGAGGCTTTCACTCCCTAAAGCAGAGGCGTCAATATCTCAGCTGTCCAAAAAGACCACAAGGTGGTAATCCATTAATGGAAGGGAAAGTTGCATTTAATGGCTAAACAGGGGAGAAATATGACAGAAAAGAGGCCAGCATCTAACCAGAGGAAGCAGTAGATGGAATTAAAGACCTTTCATAGATGACAGCATGGTTTAATGGCTTATATTTTCAAAATGGGAATGTTCATTTGTTTGCTGAATTTGTGCTAGTTGTTGCTATAATTG
The DNA here is from genome assembly GCA_013398075.1 of Notiomystis cincta. Lineage (NCBI taxonomy): Eukaryota > Metazoa > Chordata > Aves > Passeriformes > Notiomystidae > Notiomystis > Notiomystis cincta. Next base: position 25,537 of record VZRX01023157.1, on the reverse strand, counting down.
CAAGAGAAAATTGTACTGAGTAAAAGGGTGAGACGCTTGTTTCCATGTACAAATATGATTGATTCTTCTTTTTTCATAGTTTTTTGATCAGCTTTTTGTCCTGAAATCTCCCACAACAAAATATATTTTATTAGTATTGCAATTTTATTACAGTGAAATTGAAAATACAGAGAACCTATTGAGATGACAAGAAAAACTCGTGTTTTATATTTCAAAAACTTTAGGACAAGGTAATTAATCAAAAACCATAATCTACTTTAAACATTTACAAAGCATTATGTCAAAATGCAATAATGACCAAGATTAAGGTGTCCAAAAGAGCTACTGTTCTGGACAGAAAAAGGAACTCTGAAAAATTGAGGTTTCTTTCAAGCAGAGCCCAAGGCATGCCTTCAAGAACGTTTTTTCTTAAGTTCCATGCACTCCTCTAAGTTTGCAGTATTTTAGAAATTCAAGCACTCAATAGGTTTATTGCCAAGTTATCTTTACTTGTTTGGGGATATTTCTCTAAGCCTGGGCTGGGCGCAGTGTGTGCCTTTGCCCCGAGCAGGCAGGGTGTCAGCAGGGCACTGACACTGAGCCACTGCTCCAGCCAGTGCTCAGCAGAGACCTGGCTTTAGGCAGGGGCAGCTGCAAAGTCCATGAAACAGACACAGTAAATGAATTTTTAAACAAGGGGTTTATATGTCCTTAGACAATAGCATGTAAATATGCAATAGCCAGCGTGAATTTGTCAAAAATTCCTGAAAACGAGACCAGGTGCCATCTCTGACAAGGCAGCAGGGTTGTTGGAGGGGCAGGGGGGCAGAGGAGTAGCAGAAGCCAGGAGGTACAAGGTAGGTTGATTTTAGGAGGATTTGAGACACGTTCCATGTGACATTCTTATAAGAACTAGGATCCATTAATTATTTCCTCAGGAAGAGACTTACAGATGATTGAAAACCTATTTAAATTCTCAAGGATTTTATGCTGGATGAGAGGACGTTCCTGAGCTGGGGAGGATCTCTCTTCTTTGCCAGGTGCTATTCAATATTTTCATTAGCTGATGCATGGTGGGAGAGAGGTCTCTTCCCAAGAGAAGGCAGGTGATGCCAGGGAAACAGGACTGTGAGCATTCTGGAGAACATGAGCAGAATCCAAAACAATTTTAGTGCATTGAATAAGATGGACTGAATTCCATAGGTTTTTCTTCCATTCAGGAGAGGCAGCTAAAAAGTACAATATGTATGAGTGTTGCTCTGTGTTTGTTGTCTTGCAAACACTTTCAAATGTAAATCTGTGAAAGGTGTGGGAAGCCAAATTCACAAATACTTTAGATCCTAGAGCACAGTGTTTTCCCTCTGTGTTCCCTGTCCTGGGTCTGGCCCCTGTCCTGCTCATTGGCTCCCACAATGAAGTCTCAGCCCACTGAGCAGAAATTGAGTTGTTTTCTCACTGTTGCTGTTCTGAAAAGAAATCAGCTTCATTTTGTGAGAGTTCTGGTCTGCTCTGGGATGGTAGGTACTACTGAAATATCTGAATCTCTGTCCAGCTTTTGGCATTCCCTCAATCAGGAAAAATATTTGGCTGTGTTGAAGGATACTTTGAGGAAGCAGATTTCTTGTCACAGTGAGTAATATAAAAATATTTGGCAAATTCTAACGACAATGAATTAACATTGTATATTTTACTTTCAAAATAGATTTACCTCTGATCAGGAGACTCATGAAATTGATACTGCCTTCCTTTGGGGATCTGCCTTTATGATTGCTCCAGTTCTTGAAGAGGTGAGTACTGTAATTAAAAATGTCACCGTACTGGAATAAAAGAAACGAATGAGGCTTAGGGCATTGGCTGACATTCAGAGCATGTTTGCTCAGAACCACCCCTTTCTCCTCTCCACTGTCAAAAAAGCTTGCAGAACACATTTCTGAGCAGCACAGACAGTACAGAGCTTCTCAGTACTTGAAGTGGGAGGATGAAAGTGAGGGCACAGCCCTTTCCCTTTTACTCCAAGTGAGGAATGGATATAAAGAGGCTGGATGCTGCCCCTCACGTGCTCCTGTTATTGTGCTGGCAGCAGTCTCCAAGGACACACACAGAGCAGTAATTGTTGAGCTAGGAAGAAACACACAGATATGAAAGCAAACTGGTTTCCATATTACTGCTCACCCACAGTGTTTTGGAACTGCAGCATCTCAAGGGCTGTGGTAGGAGTTTCCCAGCATCACAGGAAAGGCAGTCATTGTGGAAACGATAATGATAATGTAAGCTGCTAACAGGACAGGTTTCAAAAAGCAGCATTTTCCTCTACTGTGCTGGGCACAGTGCTGGGGTCATGGCTCTCACTGCTTGGCTGGAGCAAGGGTGTGTTTCTCTCCTTGCCCACACTGACTGCTGGCAGCACTAGAGAGGTATGTCTGAGCAGATCTCAGTGTTTGCATGTGATGTATCCTAGTGCTGTTTGCAATCAGCATGCTGCCAGAATATCTGATATATTTCTAGATGTTGCTGATGATCAAACATATAAACAGGCCACTGTTACTCACCTTGGTTTTTAACCAACCCTTTTGTTTCTGTGAATTTCATATAAATTAAATTCTAAAACCATTCTGACCCCACCAAGGCACTTCATTCATCAGTCCTTTATCTTCAGATTCCCACAGGAATGGAGAACTGCCTTGCACACCGATTTGTTATTTAGGGAGTCATGAAGGTGAGGCCCATTGAATCACTGAGTCATAGACTAGTTGGGGCTGGAAGGGACCTCAAACATTATCTAGTTCCAACCCCCTGCCATTTGCAGGGACACCTCCCACTAAGCCAAGCTGCTCAAAGACCCATCCAACCTGAAATCATCACAACTCAGATGATGGTTACACACTCTTCTGTAGACCAGGATATCCAAGGTTGTCATAATACCACAGAGAAAAGATGGAGAGGGGAGCATCTTGCCTTTACAGGGTTTTTCATACATCTAGAATCCCTCAAATGTCAAATGTTAACTTTGCCTTAACTCTTCTCTTCCACCTTTAGTTTCTTGTTCCACAAGAATCCTGGGGTGGTCCTTGGGGCTAATCCATAATTCTGCAAAGGGGCAGGCATCCACACTGAGAGTAAAAATTAATCTGTTTGTGAGAATAAGCAACTTGTGACAAAAATGGAAGTATGTTTTGATTCCAACTGTTCCTGGAGTTATTAATACAGTGTGCCTTTGGCGTGATTTCATCCCTGCAGCGACACGACACCGCACACGCTGCTAAACGAAGTGCAGTAATTGTGCAATTAGCAAAACATTTGTTACTTATTATTACTTATCTGCAACTTCAAATTGTTTACAAGAAGAGAAGGCTCTGTATCCTCTGTGTGCTAGAGCTCTTTCTCTGCCTGTTTGTGGGACAGGGATGGTGCAAGGGGCACTGACAGTGGTGTCCTCCCTCCTCAGACTGAAGCCGTGCCTTGCAGCTGGGGCTGCTCAGAGGCTGGAGGAGTGCACCAAGGCCAGTCACATTTGCAAGACACAGAGCTATGTACTAGAATGAAATAATCATGTCACAGTGACTCATCCCAGGCTATGGCAGTAAAACCCCCCAAACAGGATAGGATTGTCTGCTTAGTATTATAGATTAGCCAGCGCTAGTCCACTGCTATGACAATAACTCAGCCATAATATCCAAAATTTGATGTTATTAGAATATTCGGCATACATCTCTCCATGCACAAATATAATAAAGCTAATGTAATATCAGAAATGCAAAAAGAAAAAAGACTTTAATCTCTTTATAACAATTACAGGGAGCAAGATCTGTGACCGTATACTTCCCTGAAGCACAGTGGTTCGACTACTATACCGTATGTATTTTTAAGATTAATTTTCTTACCTTTTTTTTTTTTAACATAACTTACTATGGTACAATACCAGCAAAATAACTTTTAGCAATCTTCAGCAATATTTTTCTCTCAGCATTTGTATTTAAGAAAACTAGAGAACAAAAGTCTACATCAGGCTACCTGGGAGAGTAAATTACAGAGCTTTCAGTAACATTTTATTTTCTATTTTTGCTATGTCAAGCTCTAGGATACAGTGAACAGAATTTTCAAGAGCAGCCTAGACATGCATAAAAATGCCAGGATTTCTTTCTTTGCCCCCCAGTTTTAATTCCTCTTCTGATACACTTCCATGCACAGAGACAGAGGCAGAACTAAGCCTGAGAACATGCCACAAACCCTCCTGTGCGTGTACTTTTGCATGTGCATCACTTTTGACATATTGGGAGAGCAAGGTGAGGCACCCCTCTGGAAGATGCTTCCAAGAGATGCAGAATAATCTGCTCTGTGGGACATGCCAGTACCTTCTCTTCAGGGCCTATGAGTCTTGACCTTTCCAACACCATCCCCAGGACCACATTTCCAAAAGTGCTCGGCTGCAGTCTGCAGGCTAAGCCCAGCCTTGGCTTCAATGGGAGCAGTTAAGCTGATGCTAAGAGCTTTCAGAAATGTGAGGCCAGGGCCATCAGGCTGTTGTTAACTTTCCTGAATGTCCCTGGCAGAGGAGCAGGCAGAACAGAACTGCTCTCAGAGGAAATGCCGACTTATTTTTAAATAAGTTTGGTCATTTTCAGCATTTGGCTGGTGTTCTCAGATGGATGTTCATCCAACCCTTTCCTTTTTCTCCTTTCATAAGACTGTGATGCTGCAAAGTCCAGCATTTAATTCAACTTGCCTTGTGGCTCCCTCTGAGCCCCCTTGCTGGGCTGGGCACATGTCCCTTGCCCTGCCTATGTGCTTGTCCCTGGCATTGCTCACCTCCCAGTATTTGGCACATCTTTGTCATGAACATGGCGCTTATCCAAACCAAGGTGGGATAAATCATAATTATCATTTACAGAGGGCAAGAGCAAAGCCTTCCTGTTACTTACACTGTACATAAATCTTGCCTACAGCTGTTTTTGAGGCATTAAACCAGAAAAGGATGATGCAGAGAACTTAATGCTGGTTGTCTACACACACAAAAATTTCACTCACTGAATGCTGTAATTACTTTCTGAACGGGAAAGAATTGTTCTTAGAAGAGAAGAAAATCTACAGTTTACATTCCCAAATGACTATGAATCACTTACCTTAAACTGAATTTTGACAGGCTCCATATGTATAAAAAGAGGAAGCAAAAGTTTCTTTTTCTTTTTGCTCACTGTCTTGATGAGTGGGCTTTTTTCACAGCATACAGAATAATGATGCCATTTTTAAAGACCATTTGCTGTCTTTCAGTCATGATGTTTCTATCTCAGGCATATGCATAGCTGCAGGGGCTAGATCCTCTTTCATGTTAAAAAAGAAACTAGAATAATACTCCTGAAATCCAGTTTGTTTTTTTCACTGATGTAACTGCAATGAAAATGAACCCCTTGCTCTCTTTTTCACTGGTCTATATGTATAGTGCCTGGACTGGCATTTTTTAAACTGCATTAATTTTTGTGGTAGGGTCTTAAAGTGCCAAGTGCCTGGAAGAAGAGCTATGCTACTGTGCCTGCCCCACTGAACAAGATCCCTCTGTACATCCGTGGAGGGTACATTCTGCCACAGCAGGCACCAGCCACGACCACTGCTGAGAGGTAATGTCACCTGTGTTTGTCACCCAGCAGCCTCAGTGTGGGTCAGGCCCACAGACAGGCAAAAAAGCAATCAAAACAAAGTACAGAAGACAGACTATCTGCAGCTCCCAGCTGCCACCCCAAGTGATAAGTACAGTATTTCTATACCACTGTTCTCTCCATTTCATTAGGAGAAATCACCTCAGAGATGACCCACGTCACTGTTAGCACAGCTGACGCCTACTCCTGGCTCTGTGATTATGCTCAGAAAAGCTTCTGCACCTCTTACTGCCACACTGACCTGCTGTCAGTCATTCAGAGTAAATGTATGGGTGAATTTATCAAATGCTGTAAACAACATGGAAAAGCTCAAATCTTTCTTCAGGGAAAATATTTCCCCATGCCAGTGGATAATATACTGGTCTCAAGTCTGAACCATGCTCAGAAGCTAAACTAAGTAGGAAAGAGAGAGGACAGCACTGTGCAGCAATCATAGTAAGGTAGTACTGGTTACCAGTTGACTCTCAGACAATCCAGTTATCATACATTAAAGCCACAGAAGAAGGGGGAGCTTGTCCACATGAGCACTCGAAATGTGGGAAATCTAGGCTTCAGTGGGACAAGGCAAGGCAAAGATTTTGTCATCACTTTGAGAGTCCTTTTGGTGAACACCACTGTCATTCTTCTGTCATGACCTATTTTGTAACCTTAAAATGGAAGCTGTGTTCAGAATTTTTTGTTAAGTTACTTGGAAGGGACAGGTTTGTACTGACACTTCTCAACGTGTTTGTCAACAGCCGCCTGAACTCATTCAGACTCATCATTGCCCTGGATGAACAAGGACAAGCTGCTGGATCTCTCTTCTGGGATGATGGTGATTCCATTGGTAAGCTGCTCCTCTGCTGTGAAGCAGTGCCTGCATACAGGGCTCTCCTCAGGTCACCTTTCCAGCAGCATAATGGCACTGGCTGCTGCTAGAAATAGCTGGAGAACTGACCCCAGACTGAACAGTAGAAAGGTCAGTGCAAAGTTGAACCTTAGTCAGCAGTGCCCTGGCAGCCAGGAGGGCCACCTGTGTCCTGGGGGGCATCAGGCACAGCATGGCCAGCTGGGCAAGGGAGGGGATTGTCCTGCTCTGCTCTGCACTGGTGTGGTCTCACCTCAAGTCCTGGGAGCAGTTTTGGGCACTTCAATATAAAAAAGAACTATTAGAGAGCATCCAAAGGAGGGTGACAAAGATGGTGAAAGGCCTTGAAGATAAACAGTATGAAGAGTGGCTGAGGTCACTTGTCCTGTTCAGCCTGGAGAAGAGGAGACTGAGGGGAGACCTCACTGCAGTTACAACTTCCTCATGAGGGGAAGAGGAGAGGCTGACACTGATCTCTTCTCTGTGGTGACCAGTGCTGAGGGAGTGGCCTGAAGTTGTGTCAGGGGAAGTTTAGAATGGATATTAGAAAAAGGTTCTTCCCCCAGAGGGTGGTTGGGGCACGGGAACAGGCTCCCCAGGGCAGTGTTCACAGCACCAACCTGACAGAACTCAAGAAGTGTTTGGGCAATGTTCTCAGGCACAGGGTGTGACTCTTGGGGATGGTGCTGTGCAGGGCCAGGAGCTGGGCTTGATGATCATTGAGGGTCCCTTCTAAGTCATCTTATTCTGTGATACTGTCATTCTTTGAAGGTGAAAAGCTGATTGCTGTTGAAGTCAGCATTTTGATATGAGAAATGTGGGACACTGGGAGCAGCTGATCTGCTGGAGAGGGCAGTCTCTCACCTTGTGTTCTCCTGAGATCAACCTAGGACTAGAGGAAGAGATTTAATAGCCTACAAATCATGTTAGTCTGACCTTAGCCACTTGCTACAATAATGTGAACTGCTTATGGATTTGCTGCCTGTTTCGATATCAATCCTCCTTGCTTTGTGTTTTGACAGATACTATTGAAAAAGAGAACTACTTCTTGGCTAAATACACATTCAGCAAAGTAAGTGGCCACATACAAGGTACCTTCTTACATATAGGTAGCTGTATTTTAGTGTAGCCATTGTAGGGTGCTGATGTCTGACTTTTCTCTGGGAAGCTTTTTATCTTCTAGCTCAGTCTATAAACCGGGTAAGCTACATGAAATGCTTTCATTTACAGCTAGCTACAAAATAGTCCAAGTATGATCCTGCAGTTTTGTGTCTGCTTCATTGAGTATCATAGTGACACATGACATTAATGTCCCTGCTGCAATATGAATCTGAAAAAAACCCATCTTTTCAACTTTATTTTTCCTTAGTTGCAGCTTCTGGGGACAAGGGACCTTTTTCATGTCTTCTTCCTAGTGAACATTTTCAGTTCTGGGGGGGTGAAGCTAGATTCCTCTCTTCAGGATATTCCAGCAACCTTTTAACTTTGATCACTTGATGTTTCTGTTTTGTGGTGCAGAGAATTATGTATTCTCAGTTCTTCAGCATGCATTTCCTTGTCTGAGAGCACAGACAGTGCTCCCATGGTGGGTGTCTTGTGGAGAGATGCAGCCTGCTGCTGGCAGCCCGCTGTGCTGATCAGATGCTCTGTGCAGCACAGGAGCAGACTGGCTCAGGGTCGGTGCACTGATGCCTTTCACACAGCACTCAGCTCTGTGCAGACAGGTCCTGGGAAGGACCTATGGAAAAGCCCAACAGTCAAGGCTTCAATTGAGTAAAATACTATAAAATATAGCTACCATAAGCTCATTGAGTGTATGATAGTAAATTGTGGGAGTTATTGTTAAAACACCTTACCCTGCTTCAATAACCTGTCTCTACAGATCCTATTTCATCTGCAATTCTAGCATTTGGTAAGAAACAGGATGTTGTGTATAGACCATGGCATGGTTTGGTCCCCAGCCTTCTGAACATGAGCTGGTATGTGCCCAAGTGGCCAAGAAGGGCAAGGGCATCCTGGCTTGTATCAGAAATATACAGGACCTGGGCAAAGACTGTACCTCTGTACTTGCCACTGGTGAGGCCACACCTCAGGTCCTGTGTTCAGAGAGGGCAGAGCAGCTGGGGAAGGCTCTGGAGCATAAGTTATATGAAGAGCAGCTGAAGGAGCTGTTTGTTTGGCCTGGAGAAAAGGAGGCTCAGGGGAGACCTTATTGCTCTCCACAACTGTGTGAAATGAGGGTATAGCCAGGTGGGGATCAGTCTCTTCTTCCAAGTAACAAGTGATAGGACCAGAGGCCTCAGCTTACACCAGGGGAGGGAGGATTAGAATAGATATTAGGAAAAATTTCTTCACTGAAATGGTTGTCCAGCCCTGGAACAGGCTGCTCAGAGAAGTGGTGAAGTCACCATCCCTGGAGGTATTTAAAAGACATGTAGATGTGGCCCTTGGGGAAATGGCTTAATGGTGGACTTGGCAGTGCTGGGTTAATAGCTGAACTTGATAACCTTAAAGGTATTTTCCAGCCTAAATGATTACATGATTTTCATGCCATGTATTCCTAAAAGCCCCAAAGTAATCTACAGAAGATAGTCAAAGCAATAAAATCATGTTAATTCTTATTGTGATATTGCTCTTAGAAGATCTGTCTTCCAGGAGCAAGAGCAAGCCAGGGTAAGCCAATGGGCCTTATTATGTAGCCTGGTATATTCATGAGATGTTTTCCTGGAACTAGTACCACATGGGTAGATTTTAAATTTAATTTAAACTTATTTTGCTCTTGATTTACCAAGAAAAAAAATTCCTTCTTCTTCAGAACAAAAGGGTATTTCAACAGCAAAAAGGAAGAAAAATCACTTTGGTTTTCTGTAGTCTGTGTGTAGTAATTCATTGTGGGAAGGCTACAGAAAAACGATATCCAGTTTTATATTAAATTTGGAACTGTGCAAATTAGATTGTTTATTCTCTGGTACTTCCATTTCTCATTGCTCATATTTGACTTCTGCCTGTAAATCCATGACTGAATTCCCTATCTGCATTCCAATAATCTTTAATGTCGAGTTTTTATTATGTGTTTATAAAGAAAACAGTCCATCTCAAATAGCAAATTTGAGGTATGAGAAATGTGAATGGTATGAGAAGGTCTTAGTATTTGTTGCACATTTCTATATTCTTAAAGAAATGCGGAAGAATAATTTAATCACACTGAGTTTTAGGAGAACACACAAGTTTTGATCCCTGAGAGATTTGTAAGATCTGACATGACAGCATTTACTCTGAACCCAGCATGGAGTGTTGCAAAAGTAACAGCTACAGGAATAGACCCTTTAATTTATATTTTCATTTAAACAACTCAGAAATGTAAAGAAGAATTCCATACTAGGGCAGGCTCTTAAGTCTCAGAGAATGATTCAAGCTCCTGCTCTGTGGTGCTGTCTCACTGCAGTTGCTATTTTAATTCCCTTGACATGTCCCTTCCAACATGCATAGTGACTAAGTGACCTAAGTTAAAGTGCCCCCTCATATGAAGCCCACCAGGCTATAAAAATACTTGACCCACATGTATGAGCTCTGCTGTGCTTCAGGGATGAGCAGGGAGGTCCTCATCCCCAGGGGTGGCAGACAAGGCAGGTGTGCTCAGCCTGTGCCACGTGGGTGCACACTACATAAAGGAATGGTGATGCAAGGTTTGTCCAATGAAATGGGGGCTTCTGAAAGGATGCATTAGGCACTAAGTGACTGGATAGCCTGAAAGGAAGTTTCTCCTAAAACTGGTCCAATATTCAGGGGGAAAATGATAGGGGAAAAAAAGGTGAAGTTGGTAGGATCAGAGCTAGATGAAGAAAGAAAACTCTCAGAGTACAGAAGTCCTGGCTCCTGGCATCAGATCAAGGGCTTCATGTTGCTTTGCATTTATGGGGTTTTGAGTGATATCCATAACTCCCTCAAACAAGAAGTCAGGACCTTCCTGGGAAATTGCTTTAACCATTGGATGCCTGGGGCAGAGAGGGTCACATCCACCCAGACCATCCTGTTGCCCTGTGCAGGGCAGGGATTTGGACTCCATGGCCCTTTTCAGTCCTTTCCAAGTCAGCATATTCCGTGATTCTTTTTCCCCAAGACCTCCAGTTCTAGACCTTGGTCACCAAAAATGGTGCCTACTGAAGAGTCCTGTCTTGGGCCTCTGAGCTTGAGAGCTGAGCTCAGCATCACACTGTGCTTCCTGGGTCTGTGGCCACCTGAGCTGGCTGTCCTGCTTAGCCACACCTGAGGCAGCAGTGACCACCATAGGGAGCTGCTCTCTCTAAACTGAGCCTCCCTCTGTGCTGGAGCTCTGCCAGAGGGGATAAGACACCACATGTAATAGATACCCTAAAAATTTCTCTGGAGGCTTTTGGAGGCCTCTCCCTGTTTGCTGATTAATAGCCAACATTCCTTATTTAGTCAGTTTAAATCAGTGTGCTGGGGCTCAGCACTTATTTTTAGTGTGGATGCCTGCAATAAGCAGTCTAAGCACAGCCCTAAGTTACAAATACTGTGATCTAGCTCCTGCTCCCCTCCTACAATGCACCACTGAAATAACATAAGCTAATTTATGCAAAAGGTTCCATCATGGGTTTCTCCTTGGCATATTTTTAAAAAGTCATGATTGCATAGCAATCCATCATTTCCTGAGCACCGTAATTCATCTTTATTTCCTTAACTACTTTGATCACATAACAAATGCAATGATTCCTCTTCATTGCATGTATGGGAAATTACTGTCACTGGTGATCCAAATGAATTAGTTTAATGACTTTGTATGTCCTCTTTGTCCACTCCTAAATACGGGATGCATAGTAAATAAAAAGTACAACAAAGCTCTGTGGACATACAATGTTCATTTAGTCTCCTTAAAGCTGGGACATATATAACAGAGATTTCTAGAAGGAGATCTGGTACATAAAATAGGGGCAAAACATCTAGCAGCTGATGTTTGTGGGAGATAATAGTGTTTTAAAGCAGTTAGTTTTGGATCTTAATTAAATATATCTTAAGGTCACTAATTGAATCTCTGTATCTGGATTTTTGCTTTGCATATGCCACTGTACTCTGTAATGGCTACAAGAACAAAATTTACATTGATTAAAGTAGAAAACCATGTCTTCTTTGACATTTTTCTATTTGCAATCCAATGAATGTTGTAAATGCTATTTACTTTCTTAGTTTATAATCATACATGAAACTTTTCTTATATACAAATCAATGTTGTTTTTTCCTTTATGACTTCCATGACTTTATGACTTTTCCATATCTACATTGGAGGACATTCTGCATGTTCATTGGCAAGGCTGAAATCTTGTAACAATGTGCAGCAAGTCACCCCTAAAGAGCTGTCATGGTCCTAAAGATTTCTCTGTGGCTTTTTCCAGGGAAGCCTGAAGACAGAAATCGTTAAGAATGGCTACCGTGGAGCTGACACTCTGAAGTACGACAAAATTACCATTCTTGGCCTGAAAGTGAGGCCTCAGGCTGTGTCTCTGAATGGAAGATCCATCCATGGAGATGCTGTGTCTTATCAGACGAGTGGGGTAAGAGCCGAGCTGGGAGGTTAAGAAAGAACTTAGGGAAAGGAGAGTGAATAACAGTGAAGAGAGATGAAGTCAGTGAAGGACAGGAACTGCTTCTCATCCACCCCTTTACATTTTCAAGTATAACTAGACACCAATTCTTGATACAACAGTCTGACATTTAGGAGAGAAAAAAAAAAGCAAAAGCAAGAGCTCTTTTAGGAAACTTTAATCTTTGCTATTGCATATGCACTCTCTTGTGCTTAATGTCTGCCACTTACACAAATTTTTAAACTAATGAAATACTGGAAAGAAGATACAGGTCCATGAGCTGAGAGCACTGTTAGCAGTTTTATGGGCATTCTTATCATTCTGATAAAATGAGAAAACTTGTCAAAGTTTTTTATCTGCTGCTGGAAAGAAATGTGGATTTTTTTATCATGATTACTTGGCATCCAAAAATTATTCCAGTGTAATTGGCTCTAAAGAGGTATAGTTTCAGCATCTTAAAGTGCCAAGCCTCAGTGTTCCAGAACAAAATGCATGACTTGCTTGTGCAGTGCTCCTCTGGCACCAACACAGGGACATTCCAAAGGGGATGGACTGAACACCCCTAATAAACCCTAAGCAGCAACAGCCTCTGTGATCCAAACTTTCTTTTGCACAGGAGTATAGACAAAAGGAACAAAATCTTTTGCTTCCTTTCCTCTGGCCACTTGTCCCACATCTGTGACCAGCCACCAAGCTGAAGTGGTCAGGCACACCCTGTATGAGATGTGTACTCACACCTCAGCACTGGTCTGCACCTAGGGAGCTCCTGGTGTTACACTGCAAAGTGCACTCAGTCATCATGCAGGGAAAGGTAATTGAGGCAGCAAGAAGTGGATGCCACATCTTCTGTTACCCCACCCACCTGGCTTAGTGATTGTAACCAAAGAGTGATCCCCATTACACAGACCTGGTACTACCATTATATTTTATTGAAGGAATCTGTACAGGAAGAAAATTGCTGAGAATAAATTTCTGCCTTGGAGAATTGGAAAAATCTCACTTTCAGACACAATGTCATAAATAAACGTAATCAGTATTGCCTCAAGGAAAGAAATTGTTTAACAGGCTCTAAGCAAGCTGAAAGCAACATAAATGTGTCAGGGTAAAGAAAACATTCCATTGAGGTGTGCTTGAAGGTACCAATCACAGAAATCCAGAAGATAACTGCAGACTAACAGCCTCACATACAAAGATGATTTAAAAAGACTAATAAGCTTGTCACAAAAGTATAATTTTAAATTTGATTTAAGAGCAAAAGATTATCTTGGTGACTTAAGGTCTACTTCAAATGCCAGAGGAAAAAACCCACCAAGATGATGTTGTGGGGATACAAAACTGCACAAAAGTTAATTTTTCTATACCAGCTAAATATATTCCTCTCACAATTCTAAGAGATTCAGTCAAACCTCTCCCACCATCCCTGTACAGATGTTACAATGTCACTACCTATAATCCTCTCATGTTTGACCCTCTAATTTAAAAAAAAAAATTAAAAAGACCACTAGCAACAGCTTAGGTTTAGATCTTGAAAACTTATTCATGCAATTAAAAAAATAAAATGCAAAGGGCAAATTTGCCAGTCTTAACAGGCTTAGTGAGATTACATTTTGTATAATAGTTCTTACAAGCAGGGACCCCACTGTTTAAAGGGCTACAGTAGAAAGTAACTTATACCATATTGGTTTTGCTTTTCAGAAAGCAAATTTACCTAATAGCAGTTCTTAAGTGCTTATTGAGCCATATTTATTTGTATATAAATAGAAACAGGTTGCTTAGTAATAAGCCACTTCTTTCTCTCTGATTCATGCAGTGCTACCCTGATCTGACATTTGCAATATCACAGAATCTTCCTATTATTAGGAGTCTGTTATCTTCTTTTTCCTCTGGAGTCTCATGCCTTAAGGCACTGTACAGTGATGCAGCAGGGATGTTGGAGGGGTGCATCTGTGGGCCAGGCTTGTGCTGACAACAAAATGACCTGGGCATAGGGAAGGGGTTTTTGTCACACTTCCATCCTTCACTGGGAAGTGCAGAGGTTCCCAACATCCACAGCTCCCAATGTCCATGCAGTATTGCAGCCTGGAGTAGCCTCTCTGGCTGCCTGGCAATTTTCAGGTTGGTGTTTGGATGGGTTTGCAGGACTTTTGTCTGGGTTTTTACCTGTATTTGAAGAAAAGGCAAATTATGCAAGAAGTGGAATTCCAACTCACTAAGCAGGGGTGGAGAACTGTTTCTGATAAAAGATGAAAATATTAGATACTCTGAAGAAGTGATCTAAGTAAGCACAGACTGTTAGAAGAATGTTAATGTTAACATGAATTTCTGGGCTGGCAAAGAAATAGCTAAGAGGTATGAATGGATATCATGCATTTTAAGAGATTATTAATTCTAAAACCTAAAGATAAAACTGGTGAAGTACTGAAAATGGAAATTACATGAGTAGCACAAAATACATTAAATTTAACACTGAACATAGAGAGAGCAGGAGAGATATTGTATTTACTTCATTTAATATTTAATTCATATTATTAATTATTTTTAAACCATTCCTGAATTTCTAAATGGGATGTTGAATTGGATACAGCAGTGGGAAGATGCATACTGCCATCAAGGTACCATACCAGATGTGTTAAAGAAATCATCAAGGTCTAAACTCAAATTTCACTTCTTAATCCCTGTTTTGAACTGGTTTTTTCTTTTTATATTAACATAATTTATTATTTTGTGTCTCTTTTTTTTTTCCACAGAAACTGGTTTTGCGGATTTCTGCTCCCCTTACTCAGGAACTCAACATTAAGTTTTACTAGAATGGTCAGAACAGACTGACTTAATTTAGCATCCTTGGCCCTCAGATACTGATCTCAATTTGATTTTAATGTAAAAAATATTATTAAATCATTAAAACATTGCTTATGAACCTGATGACTGATCTTTTCCTATGTAGTATTTGTAACTCAGTATTCCTCAAATAACATTTTCAATAGTAGTTAATGAGTATTAATATAAACTGATGTGTGTTCAAAATAGCATAGAAGAAATCACCCTGAAAATTCTATCTCACCACAGATGGAGATGATATTTGGAAATGTTCTTAATGGGGCCATATTCTGACAGAATACACTGTTTGGTTTTTTTCAAACTTACAGTCCAAAACACCAAAGAAAAGGAACAACCAAGTAGTCAGCTTAATTCCCATAGCCCAATACATAACCTGCCCTTAATAACTGTACAAAACCCACTTCTTGTGACAGAAATGCCATGCCAGTTCCTAGCAGATTAATTCTGCTTCCAAAACTCTGCAGGAAAAGGCCTCAGCCACAGGCTACTCTTGCAAGAAGCTCCAACTGCTCCTGACATAATGTTGCATGTGCAAGTCCAGTATGCTTGGACAAGAATGTCCAATTTTCACAACAATCAGTTTGAGATCATTCAATAAGGATTTTATACAGGTGGTTTTACGTGGTCACAGTTCTTCTGAATTAGACATGATGCCAAACAGAGCAGTATAAACTTCTCCAGTTTATGTCAGCTGCAGGAAGACAAATGCAGTTCTGGCTGGATGCTAAGGGCTGCATTCTCAAAGTGGTCTGGGTCTTGTGGAGGAACCTTAAGACTTGGGTCTCTGCAGAGTCCCTGCTGGTTGCAGTAAGGTCTGATGTGAGATATATTTGCTCTGCACAGTGCAGAGAAAGCCAGGTGTTCATCAGCTCTTTTGTGGGGAGAAGCTGGAGACAATAAGATACTACAGAAAGGTGTAGCTGAAGATGGTGAGAAAGAGCTGAGGAAGAGCAGGGGGGAGAAAGATGATTCAAGAAATGAAGTAACCATCTTCATTTCTGTAGAATACAGCATGTAACTACAGTCCTTGATGAAATACACACTTGAAAATATGCCTCTCTGAGTCTGTGGACTGAGTAAAAAAGGGACTTGTGGAGAGGAATGATGTTAGCAGTGTTTGTGAGAGCTGTGTATTTGGGACAGAGGAAAGGGGGAGAACCCCTGTTGGAGCAGACACCATCAGCAGGCAGCCAGACAGAGCAGCACTTCCTGCACAAACCTGAGGAGCAGCAGAGGCCCAGAGGATGTGTCTCACTGTGTGACATGGCTCTGCACCAGAGATCCCAGAGCAGGGCTCCAGCAGCACAGGAGGGGCTGGTCCAGAGCCTGCTGGGCACAGACATTGCCTTGGCCTGGCCACACTGCCAGTCCTCCTCTGTGCTGCCTGTGAGAGCCCTGAGCATGTTGCAGACATAACCAGAAAGCTGCTGCATGGCTTGACAGTGTGGCATGGATGGGGACCAAGAAAGCAGACCAGTTCTGTGCAAAATCCAGTCTCTTCCACGAGTCTTTGCAGCAGTGGCATCAAAGGGGCACTGCTCTCAGTTTTCCACCAAATACGAGGATGTCAGTTCCTCACCGTGGCAAAAGAGCAAAAAGAGAGAGCAAGAGACCAATGTATTAGAGAAAGTAGATCTGTAAACACCCTGGCCTGGACTGGGGAACAGAATTTGGTTGGTCTGTGAGTGGGGCTTTTTTTGTTACAGTGGGTTTCTCTCTCATCTGCCTTACAGTGTGCCTAAAAGCAGGACTGGGAGAAGGGAGGTGGTGAATTTGCTGAGAATGGTGAAAAAGGAGACTGGTGTGGCAGCTGGAGCACAGATGTGGCTGGAGAGTAACAGAGATGTTGGAGATGTCACCTCTGTAAAGAGATCTCTGCTGGATAAACATGTGGAGGCAGCCAGGGCTCACAGGTTTTCTGTGGAATCGGTGACTAAGCTGGCACTTGCACATATATCTTAATAAAATAAGTGCAGAAAAATACACTCCTAACAGCATCAGTATGCTGTTCAAACTTGTATTACAACCTGGATTTAATTCCTTTTTTGTTATTTTGTGCCTTGTAGCTTCAGTAAACACAACAGGAAACCACTAGTCAGTAATACACCTGCCTTAGGCTCTGATTTCACATATTTATTTTGTAAAAGTAAGCAAGACAGCCCTTGGTCAGTATTTGTAATAGGGGAATCAAAGAAAAACAGAGTTTGTGTGGACATGTGTGTGTATCTGGCTATTTATCCTCTCTGAGCACTGAGGTGCAGGTGTAATTTTGGATCATTTACCCTTTTTTCAAGTTCTGGTTACACTGCTTGTTCCTTCCCATTCCAAAAATATCATTTTTTTTCTTTTGAAAAGGATAACAACTTCAACAAAAAATACTGATCACCTCTTAGAAGTGATATGAAGTAAATCTGCAGACCAGTATTTTACTGTCTTTTAAGATTAGATTGGATTGAAGAATGAACTTCCTAAGTGTTGGTGTGGATTATATTTATTACAGATACAGATTTTCAGTGGAGTGAGAACTTCTCAGGCTGGGATTTAAAAGCATCAGTAGTCAGCTGCTTTCTCAATCCTGCCTTTGTTAGCTAAAACCCACCAGCTGAGTCCCTCAGAATCTGAAGGAGTTGAAATGTAAAGGGAAAAATCTTACTTTGCATTTCAAAACCCTGGTGATTCTGTGCTTCTGCCTTACAAAGCCACAAGAGAACACAAAAATTCACCAGCCAAGGTACAGTGACCCTAAGAATGTGCCATTAGACTTCTCTTCTGAAGAGAAAGGAAAAATAAACATTCTCCATACTACTCCATGTACACTTCATTTTTTTTCATCTAAAATGGATGATTTTAGGTTTAATCTCAAAGGATCCCCACTGTCCCTTCTTGCAAAAGGTTTATGCTGATTTTGTGTAACATGAAAAGAGGGTGGTAGCCTGAATCAGCTACACTGACTGAAGTAGAACAAATTAAATGAAGGGGATGTGCACAGAGGGCTCTGCTGTGCTCAGTAAGCTGGACACAAAAATTCTGATCTGATATGGCCCAAAGAAGTACTGCATGTCTTGGAACAAAGGAGAGACAAAAGAAGATGTGACTCTGCTAGAGCACAGGAGATGCTGGAGGAGATGTGGGAGCTGGTTGGACCTGAGCATGAGCTCCCAGTGAAAGGTTTAATCAGAAGGGAGGCAGAGCAACCTCAGATATACAGACAAGTAAAGGCAGAGATGCTGTAACTCATGTTTGTCATACTGGCACCATCTTTTTGGAACACCCTGTTCCATTCTAGTGTCAGAGATCTGTGGAATATACTGAAATAAATAATCTTGCCACAAAGTAAAGCCACAACAGTGTCTGAAAGGCTACCAAAAAATGCATTTTCTTGTGAATGCACTTTGGAGCTCAACCTGTCTGTAATGACCAGGAGAAGGCTCAGTCCCATGAGAGTCTCAGTGTACCTATGTGGGCAGAAATGCAGTGGCAGAAGCTCTTTAAATTAGCAAAGGTAGGATTTGGTGTCTGTTAAGGAAATTAGACAAATTCAAACACTGATATTTTAATTGTTGGAACAGCTTTTCAAGAACTATGGCAAAATCTCCTGCAGTAGAAATTTTTAAAAGAGAAGTGGATGCTTGTCTAAAAGAAATGCTCTTCCTCAGTGATTCAGGAGTTTTTTGGAGCTGCATCCCTAGCCTGTGTCATGCCAACTGATCACAGCAGTCTCTCTTGGGTTCATGATTATGAATAATGAAAGGACACTTTTGCAAAGCATATGGAGGTTTCTGTGACAAGTCAGTGCTTTTGGAGGTCTCTACATAGTTGCAAAGATTATAAAATATCATTGATGTGGTCAGATTTTTGGTAAATACTGGTATGCAATATATTTTGAATATATTTGAATAACTTCTTGTGAAGGTTTTGGTAATTACTTTTTCCTGTTACCAGGTGGAACCTGCATCTACCTGAAAATCAAAGCAATTCATTGCCATTCTCATACAGGGACTATTTGCCACTCATGTTGCCAACAGGACTGCAGCAAAGATGAAAAATATCACTGTGTCTACAGTGAGCATGAAGTAGACAGCAAGTCTCCTGCAGCAGAGCTGGTGCCTGGCTCTGGGGAGCAGTGGCCCTGTTCCTGGCCCTCACCCTTTGCCCAGGGGCAAAACCCACTCAGCTGCTGGTGTGACACAGAAAGGGGACTGTGACATCCATGAATGCCAGGCTCCCCTGCAGTCTGGGGTAACGTGACCAGGGGTGGATATAGGATGTGAGGAACAGTCAGATGTCAGGGCTCAGCACCATCATGCAAGCCAGAATGCAACCTCTCCTGGGCTGCCTCCCGGTGCAGGCACCCAGCAGGATCCATGACCTGGGCTGGGAAGGGGCACCTCATCTTCCCTGCTCCCAGATCCACGGGGCAGGTGTCTGGAGCCTCAGCTGTGACCTGTAGAGACCTTGGCTAAACACTGGACACTGTGCCCACTGCAAATGCATAAAATGCAAATACTGCTGTGCAGGACTATGAAATGAAGGTGAGATGAACCTACTATGCTCAGAGGGAAGGAGATTGCCAGGACTTTCTCTTGTGGGGCACATTTCCATCCCAAGAGGGAAATAGAGTTGCCAGAGGATGTGCCAACAAACGTGGGGTCTCTCTCTAGGGACTAACAAACTACAGGGATTAAAACTAGCACAGATGCAGAGGGTTGCTTATATGAGCTCCAGCAATGCTCCCAAGTCATGCCCCAGATTTGGTAGCCACTGCCCCATGGCTACCAAGAAATCATCCTACAAGTACCTCAAAGAAAAAAAGAGTGCAGTGTCTTCTCCTGTTAGTCACTCAGTGAAATGAGCAAGCCCTGTGAATTTTAGGGAGACAGCACAGTTCCAAACAGCAAGGCTGGAGGTCCCCAAACAGTGTCTCCTGTGCACTGTCCTGACTGCTGCTCTCAGGGCACAGTGAAAGCCACGCAGGAGGGAGGGCAGGGAAGTGCCCTTTCCTGGGGCAATGCAGTCAGCTGGAGAAGCCTTGAGAGTGCAGAGGCAGAGAGGTGCACGGATAGCAGGAGCAGAGCCTTGGAGCTATTCTGAGCAGTCCCAGGCTTAAGCCAGATGGTGAGGCTTTTCCTAGTGACCCAGAAGGGATTGTGCAGACCTTGTAGCAACTAGATGCTCTCTAAAGGTTGTTGCAGGGTTTCACCACAGACAAAGACCCAAATGGAAAAGAATTCAAAAGCAATGAGACTTGTGTGTTCTTTCTGTCCCCTGAACTTTGCTTCAGGGGTTGTTGCAGTTGTAGCTTGTGCTCAAATATAATGGAGTTTCAGGGATGTACCAAAACCATTTTGGGGTGCCATTTGTAAAGCAAAGTTTCCTGCTAAGTTTTCTGCTCTATCCACGCCTTCCTGGTTCATGCAGTTTCACCAGCACTTGACAGCAGCCCCACCTCCTGTTTTGGCGAGACCAAAGCCCAGTGCCTGTGGGATACAATAAAATCTTTCCATTCTCTCAGGACTGAGCTGCTTCCTCCCACCATTTCCCTTCCTGTTCCCCACTTAAACACATGTGTGGAGGGGAGAAAATGGGGGTGCATAGAACTTAAATGTGCTGCTGATCTCACACTCCTGCAGACACAGGGATTATGTGGAGAACAAAGGACCTCTCTCTTAGCTGGAAAAGTGCTGTGAAACACAATCTATTTCTCACTTATCAAACAAGATGGCAAAGCAACGCAGAGCTTGGTGTTTTTGGATACTGCTGAAACTCACACCTGGAAGGTTGCTCACATCAAGCAAGCTGCTCAAAATTTTACCCTTTCTGTTCTTTGGCCCTGCTTTTATTTCCTGCTGTGCAACAAGATATCACTCCTAGCTGATCTTTCATGATCAGGAGTGATCAGACTACACGGTGCCTGCCAAGTAAGACGTTTACTTAACAGGACATCTGTGGTTGTGAATGACCATTACTAAAACTGTGGTGAGAAATACTCTCTCAGTTGGTAGTTGCCTTCTCCAGACCCTCTCTTTATCAATAGATGATGGTGGATGATGAAGTTCTTCTCAGTTCTGCCGTGGTTTCCCATTTTAGGTCTGTCTGAACCTTTTCCTTTGAATGTTTGTGCCAATATTTTCTCCAAGCAGTACTAGTGCCATTATGGAGCATTTCCCCTCCATATCATGAGTCAAGATCATAGATTTGTAATACTTCTTTGGTAGACCATGATGGCACAATTGCTTTTCAATCATCCACAAAAGGTCTCTAAACTCCTAGTATATTAAAAAAAAACCAAAACCCAAAAAATCCCCAGATAAAATATAGAAATTTCAATATGAATGCAGAGGAAGCAAAAACGAAAGCAACACTTTTCTCTGCTTTTTGAGAGGGTGTTGATCACTTTTTTTCACCACCTGATTGTGCTTTCTGGAGAATAAATCTGAGAAAGCTGAGATAAAAAGCATGGCAATTATGGGATCTATATATATGCATATGTATATATATATATATAAAACTTCACACAATAATTTTGAAGATATAAGCAATGTTCCTCTCTTTTTTCCTTCCTCAGGCAAAGTCTGATGGGAAAGCTGTTCTGAGCCACTGCCAAGTTGGAAAAGACAAAAGAACAAAAGTTCCATAACACTGATGTGTTTTTAGATCAAGCAGCTGGAAGTACTGTACTTTATGGCAGAAAAGAAACAATTCTTTTAGTAACATAAAAGAAAATAATATAGTGCACAAATTGTGCAGCATTTCATTATTTCTTAATTTGTCTCATGTGATCATAGAGGTTTAGAGGCTAGAAAAGGAGAAGGTGTTTGAGAAACTCTAACTTAACATGTCTGGAATTTATAGGCAGCTGGAAAGCAGTGGAAGTGAAAACAGCGTTCCCAGTGAGATGCCAAGAGTCTGTTCACCTGACAAAGACACTTCCTGTCTTTCAGCACCTAAGGGGAGTTTCAAACCATGAAGCAACAATTTAAAGATGACTGTTATGTCCTCAGGAGTTCTTTTGTATGTGGATGTATTTTCTTCTGTGTACATTTACCTGACAAAAATATTTTTATGTGTCTTATAAGTATTTCTTTCTTTATTTATTTCTTAGGGGATCACTTGCAGATTCCCATTTGAATTCTGTTTTGAAAGAGTAGCTATTTATGTATTCATAAAATATACTTGCACATTAAATGTTCATGTCAAGCTGGCAAATATAGAATAACAGGATGTTTTATTAAAGATTTTACAGGACATTATGAAACACTCCTATATAAAATATTTGTATACATTCTTGTTTTTAATTTGTCTGAGGACTCAATTTCATGTTTTGGGTGATGCACAGAATTCCTACTGACTTTTCTGCAAGCAGTGTGTATGACAAAGGTGCCCCTGTGACAGCATTTTAGTTCAGACAAGGAGCAAGCTTTTGAGGTGAACCTCCTGACTTTTCACATGAGCTGAACTAGAATATGCTCTCTAAGGCAGCATGGAATGTGCCCCAGCCACCAAGGAGCATTCTTGCTGTATGGGAGCAAATCTCCCAGAAAGGGCATGGGGCTGCTGCTGGTGCTTCAGCCTTTCCCAGTGGTCTGGTCCTGTTGCACTGTATTACATTCTAAATTAGGTACCAAATTTAGCCCAGCAGTTGGGCTAAATAGTCTGAACATTGTTTGAAGCCTCTCCTAAAGATTAACAGAACTTGTGAAAGGACAGAAAGAAATCAGATTTAAAAAAACAGATAAATTTGGGCTTTTTACTTTTGTTTGAGCTAATTGATCTGGGAGGATACATGCTGTATCTTTTTCCCCTGCAAAACCTCATTCCTGAAAAACTGAAACCTGAAAACCTTTCAGTCTAACATCTAGAGGGACAATGTGAATCCAGCACTCCCAGCAGAATGTTAAAATACTCCTAGTGCACCTCTTTCTGCATTTTCAGTTTAGCCTGCTACTGCTAATTTTTATGGGAAAATGAATCAACTCTCAAATTCCTAATGTTACATTTATATGTGATACCTTGTTTTGAGGTGCAGAGGCCAGATCAACAATTACTGAAATGTTGCTTTATGAAAAAAAGCAGTATGCTTTTAAATGTGACTCCAGTTTTTGTTTCATGATACTCTCTTGGCAGAGATACAGAGATACTGGCTTGGCAAATATTCTCTGCTGTAGACATTATGGTTGCTTCAGATATTCTTTAATAGCCTTTTGTTCTGCAATGCTCAATTTGCAAGCAGAGTGGTTCCTCTCTCACTTTGGTCTGCTTTGCTGTGATTCCTTTCACTGCTCCAGATCACACCCTTTAATTGTTACTCTTGTGAGGCAGGACAACTGTTGATTATTTGGCTTTGTGTTTTTAATAGAGCCATTATTAAGCTTAATAAGCATATCTTCTGCTGAACCTTAAAAAGCAATAATTATCTTATTATAAGTAGATCTCACAATCCACCCCTAAACTGCAAATGTTTCCTTCATGGTTTCTTCTTTTCTACCTCTAGAAAATAGGAGACGCTAATTTAGAGAGAGTATAAAATTTATATTCCCTGTAGTTGCTATTATAACTGACACAATTACAATGAGTTTTATGTGTTAGTTCCTATGCAACCAATGCTTGCATATGTTTAACAAGTCAAACCTATTACAGTTCTTTTTCTTAATGCTATTTGTTTTATACAATTTATGACTATAAATTGCTACAGGATTATTGCTATGTGCTCTGCTTCCTTTGGTCTTACTGAACACGGGAAATAAGAGAGATGGAGTGAGATTCTTCCTGTTCAAATGTAATATCTGCAGCCAGACTTGGAGATGAGTGGGGGTGCCCCTTGCCACCAGTGCAGACAAAGGCACCTCCAGAGTGCCTCACCCACACTGATGCAGGCTCCTGCTTCTGGCTGGGTGTGCCCCAGCCTGGATCCCACTGCAGGCATTTGCTGGGTCTCACTGATCACAGCAGGAGCCTAGACACCTATCCACACACACACCTACTCTGTAGACTTTAATGCCAGATGAGATTTCCTTCCAAGGAGTTTCAACTGATTCTAAATTGCAGCTATTCAGGTCATCAGGCAGCATATTGGAACTGAATAGCAAATCTCACCGTGAAATTTTTTCCCCTAGATGAATCACCAAGAAAGTATAGGAGGGAGGGCTCCTTCTTGAGATGGTCCTTTGGTTCCCAGGAATTGATGCCCAGAAGTCCCCAGGCAAGCCAGTTTGTACAGCAGGTGAGAGGCCCACATTTTCCACATACTGTCCTTCAGCATGAAATGCATCGTGCTGCAGAAAAATAATGTTAACTGAAACACTGCAAAACCAACCACAAGGGTGAAATAGTTGATGCTATTCACACTACAACCTATAAAGGTTTTGTCAACAGATAGGAAGGGACACAATAATTGTGCATGAATATGGACTCATGAGACATGAAAATGGGCTATGGTTTTCCTATTAGTGCTGTTCAGAATAGCACAGCTGGTCACAGAGCAGTAGTGTTTGAGCTTTTCCTCCTTCCTATTCAAACTGTGGTTCTTTCAGCCTGGACTGGTTTGGGGAACCCATCACATAGTCCCTTAGACTAGTTTTAGAGCTGTCTCTGGCTTTTTGAAATGGTGTTTTTAAATAAAATTGATCTGAAGAGGAAGTGAAGATCAAGACAAGCATTAAATTTGGAAAACATTTGCATCCTGTATGTATGACAGCAATGACCATCTAACTGGTTTGGCTCAGCTAAGTGATCTATAGTAGCACTGCAGGGTACCATTAAAGGTTAGATTGTGAGATAACTGGTTCCTTAATCTTGCCAAAAATAGGCAAGTGATCAGTCTTACTGATGTTGCCTAGCAAGTTTGCTCTTCTCCTGTTGCTTCAGTGCTGCAGCAAATGCTGCAGACAGGAAAAGCTGGATGTTCCAACTGTACAGGTGAAGCTGTAAGAAAACAAGGAATGAAAACAAATTTCTTGCAGAGAGAGTCCAAAAAAAAAAAAAACCAAAACCAACCAAACCAAACCAAACCAAAACCAAACCAAAAAATACCCAAAAAACCACCAAAAAAATCAAACTCAAAACCCCACCATGATCTGAAGCATTATTTTACCAGGATGTTTTTACTGTTTGTTCTGTTACATGCAAGTACAGGGATGCATTAACTTCTAAGCTTTATTTCTGCCCAGGTCAGCTGTTCAGGGACCAGTGGGCCTTCCTTGGGAGTTGCAGGCTGTGGTGTAGGGCACACCCACTCTGGGCACCTGTGGAACATTTCATAGGTATTTTGTAATACTGACAACATTTCTGTTAAAATCAGCTAAGGTATAGGGGTGAGAAAAGCCTGGACAATCCTAAAATCTACAGTAAACTGCCAAAGTAGGAAGAGTTGACAAAAATAATCCCAAGGAGTGGCTGAATTTATCTTTAAGAGGTAGGATCTGGAGACTTCTTCCTGTGGCACTGACTTTACCACATTCCTGTGCATCGCTGAACCCTCCCTAAGAGCCGAACCCCCCCCGAGCACTGCTGGGTGAAATAATCCAGCAGACCACGGGAGCAGCCGCAGCCCAGAGCGCCGAGCAGCCTGCAGAGGCAGGGCTGAGCAGCCCGCAGGCAGCAGGCACAGCTGGCAGAGAGAGGGC
>VZRX01023156.1:0-45019 GCA_013398075.1 Notiomystis cincta | reverse complement strand
TTTCCAGAGAACAAGACCCTGAACCAGTGAAACCTTTCCTACTGAATTCTGTCACGTAAGCATGTAGGAAGTCCCAGGCCCATATTGTGCTATTTAAGGGAAAGTAAATAGTAGACACAAAGCTTTAAGCCAGGCCCTTGTGCAAAATCAGTAGATTCAATCAGAACACCCAACAGACTGATTCTAGCTTCCATCTTTCCCAGTTGATACCATGGTAATAAAAACCTACAGAGGCCCACAGAACATTCAGGGTCATTTCTAACATGATATCACAGGCTGTGGAACACTCCTCAAAGGCCACAATTTCAGTGTGCTACAGGACAGTGAGTATCTCCAATGCCCTTACAGCAGCAGGGCACTAAATAACATTAAACATTCCCAGATCACCCTAATAAGCAAACCACACACAGCTGGGGGGAAAAGCCCCTGCAGATCCAAATCAAGAAAGAATTTTCCTCCTAACCTTCATCTGGTGACTATTTGTAAGGATGGGAAGATAACAGAAATAGTCACCTGTTCTCTGAGGTTCACTCCATAAATGGGATGCTTCCAACAAAACACAATGAAAGTAAATAAAAAAGAAGGTGGAGGAACGGGCTGAGGCTTGCACACTTGCTGCTTATCAGTTTGGGCTGACAGTGGCTACAGGACAACCCTCAGGGTTCACTTAGACATGTCATTAAGGGCTTCTGGTGTTAATTGAAGCTTAAGCCTAACTGACTGCAAGGGTGGCTTTGTTTAAAGTGTGACAGCAATCACCAGTTCAGTATTTATGCTGTGAGGCAAAGGCCATGTTTTATTACTCTGGGTCTACTTGGTGGTTTCCCTGCTATCCTTGAATGTCACAGTGTGTATTCACTGAAAGTTACTAGGGCTTTATCAAGAAATAAAAATCTCTTCAAGCTGGTAAATTCTTTTTCACACTGAATGAATATTTTTAATAATCAGAATACCTTGATTTATTCCAAAACTGCAGTTGCCCATATGAGGTAATTTTGCAGTTAACATACAAATCCACAAATTTTTGATATTTCATTTTAGGAAATAAAATCTATTTTGCTTCTAAAGAAATTAAAGGCACCAAGAATTTAGATTTAAGCCCACTGTATAATGCATTGCATTTGGTTCACTGGTAAAAACCTTCTCAGTATTTGAATTTATTTAGTCTTAAAAATTAAACATTTTACATTTTCTCCATTGATTTAGCATCAGCTAAGATTCACAGATTTGTTATCCATGTACTTACCATATGTATTTCTGAAAACTATGAAGCAGTTTTGATATATCAGAGCCAAAGCCCTATTAGCTGCCATTAAACTAGCTTATCCAAACATTTGTTACCTTTCTACATATATGGCTGAAGAGGAAAGAATTAGCCAGGAAAAATGACTTTCATATGGGAATAAGACTTGCACATATCACTGGAAATCTGCTTATTAAAATGGTCATGCCAACATTCCCCTTGTAGTTAAACCACAGATCACTGCTTTTAAACTCGGAGAGAAATGAGCGTTTCCAATAGAGCAAGACTGTGCTTGACCTAGAAAGGTGGTGAATCCATCAACTCTCTCACAGGTGAAAATACTCCACATTTTGCCCAATTAAATCTTAGGAGCCCCAGATCAAGACAGCACTTTAAGAACAAACTTCTCAAAATAGTTTCTGGAAAGTGCTCAGGTGTCTCTTCATTTCACTGACTTTACACAAGAAGTAGGAAAGACCTCTTAAGTTGGCAAATCAGTAGGACACATCCATAGGGAAACATACATTTTGTATGGTAACTGTGATCCTGAAAACTGTCTTAGTCCAGCAAGGATGTTATTTACTTAACATTAATTACCTAATATGTAGCAAACCAAGGCTTGATCCCATGGTAATTTCACATGGTGCAATTCTCATGAGAGCTCAAGAGAATTCTGCTTGCATTAAGGTGGAAAGTCAGCAAATGTTTCACATTGCCTTTTTTTTTTTCCCAGACTCTTGCTAAATGAAAGATTAAAAAATTTTATTTCCTCAGTATCTTGGCAATTTCAAAGTGCACAGTTGTCTTACCATGATATTTTAAATATATCACTCATAAATTAATTTTAAAATTACTTATTTTTGGCTTTTTGTTTACTAACTTCCCTGTCTTATGTAGCTGCAGCTGCTGTCTTAGCATTTCAGTGTACATGGGAAAACAGCATACTGAATGAGCTGATGAAAAATTCCAAACAGAGTAATTTAGAGTTGTATTCATTAGGTCTATTTAGGCAGCTGAAATTATATAGCCCTGATGTCATACCAAAGATGTCTGTCATCTACATCAAACAAATATGTGGGACAGTAGTTTTTTTTCCAAGAACATTTGATTGTGTTAATCTCCTCCGCACAGTCACATGAAATCATGACTTGCCTACTAAAGTTCTTATTAGCTCCAACTAATTACTGTCAAAGGAGATCATGCATTTCCTGAATGCATTGCCAAGCAAATTTAAAAGAAGGACACATGAAATGCAGTGCATGGATGGATCTGTTTATCACAAGATAAAAATATAAATCTGTCAAGTTACAAACTCAAACAAATAATAGCAGCCTAAGTAGTTTTTGGCTTGAATCTCAGCAATGGATTATAAAATGTATTAAAATATAATTTATTCACTCCTAGTCTATTTTGCTTTTACAGTATCTGCTAACTACTCTTTGCTTCCTGGAAGATGGAAAGAAAAAAATCACAATGAAAATCCAGAACCTACTGAAAATCCAGGTCCTACTGATGCTTATGGCTATAAGAAACATATAATTAAATTCTCCACCTCTGTTTGTTATTAGAACAGCATCTTTAGTGGCTACCTGTTATTACTGGCCATTGTACAAGGCTTCCTTTATTGACTATGTTCAGGCTTCACCTAAAGTGTCCCAACTCATGTTGTATACTGTCTATGGTGACATGAGAACAATGCAGATTCTTCTAGAGTGATAAAGATTTTATTCTTTTTCCTAATAGGCTTTTCTTATTATGTTCTGACATTTTCCCTAATTCTGCAGTTTGAATATTTATAGCAGATGCTTGTTCTAAAGCACTGTTTTCACCTAGGAATCCCTTTTCTAAATTGACATCATGTCACACTGATTTGACAAATTCCGTTCCTAACCTCATGGGCATCATTTCAGTTCCTCCTCTAAGGAGAGGAGAGGTAACATTGCATTTACAACCCTGTGTCTGGGAGCAGAATTAGCTGCAACAGGTTTTTGTGAAATTTAGCGAATAAAAGGGGTTAATAGAGATCCCTCCCCATGTCCTCTTGATGCAGCTGGCAACTTTTGTAGGTCTCCAGGCAAGTATTCAAGAGTCTGGACTAGTAATTGCAAGAGTCAGATTGGGAACAGGTAGTTAAGATTCAACCCCTTAATTTTCAGGTGTGACCCCAGAGTGGCTCCCTCCTGTGTAAGGACAGCACATCCACTTTCCCAGGGGCTTCTGGGGAAGGTCCACCCAGGACCTGTAGCCAGAGAGGTTCGTTATCATTTACAGATTCAAATTCCTCCTTGGGGCTACCAGGGCAATAGAAATGAGGTGAGAAGTCCACACAGATGTTCTCATCCATTGAAAAAGCTCATTCTGGCTTAAGTGGCAAGTGAGCAGCAGTGGTCCCTAGCAGCTGCCAGGAGCTGAAAAGGCACAGAAGAAAAGGCGCAGTTATCCCGGGACTGACCTATGCACACATTTTCATCGTCCAGCTCTGCAGAAGCATTTCTGAAGTAGCCCAGCCTGCATAACTCGCAGTGCTGACCTCTAGTGTTGTGCTTACAGCTCACGCAAATGACCGTATTGAGCAGCTCGATGTAACTGCACCGGTTGGAGTGCCCGAAGCATTCACAGTCTTTCAAGGAAGAACAGAAATGTATACAAAGTGTATACAGCAGCAGAGTAACAGCACATTACATGCTTAGTAAAAATGAACCACGAGCAGAGGGATGAATGGATGGCACACACATGTTAATCAATGTAACATGGACAGCAGCAGATGTTTATCTGCAATGGAAGTGGAGCTGGTTTCAGGCAGGTTAGCGTGACCCGACAACCACGGCATGACGTCGGAGGTTGGCTGTTGTTGGCAGACCTGATGGAACTGAAGCATTTGCAGTTGTAAACCTTTCGGGGTTACTGGAGGCTCAGTTTCCGCTGAGAAAAATGCACATATTTTTGCACATTTGAGATGAGGATAAACCAAGACCCAGGAAAAACATCATATTAAAAATGTTAAATTCAGTGGACAAAATTGTCAAACTTAATTATGCTTAAATCCACAACTGTAAGTACAAGAAAAGCTTTTTTTTTTTTTTTCTGGCAGAAAGAGCGAGTATTCAAAAATGCTACTGAACTTGGGGTGCTGTAACTGGTAGGCACCTTGAGAGCCAGACTTTTATTTCATGGCCAAACAAACCTCTAGTTTGACAACTTTGGCCAACACCTCCTAAAACAATTAAGAGTGAAGAAAAGGAAGGAAGATGCTTTTGGCCAACACCTCCTAAAACAATTAAGAGTGAAGAAAAGGAAGGAAGATGCTTTTGGCCAACACCTCCTAAAACAATTAAGAGTGAAGAAAAGGAAGGAAGATGCTTTTGGCCAACACCTCCTAAAACAATTAAGAGTGAAGAAAAGGAAGGAAGATGCTTTTGGCCAACACCTCCTAAAACAATTAAGAGTGAAGAAAAGGAAGGAAGATGCTTTTGGCCAACACCTCCTAAAACAATTAACAGTGAAGAAAAGGAAGGAAGGTACTGGAGAACTACACCCACTGTACTTCTGAGATAAGCATTAACTGTTTTTTGTATTCTGAGATGAAAAACAATTGGGCCAGAAAAGATTATGAAAATTCTGAAATGTGTACTGACTAGAAAGCATGCTTACTGCAGCCATCTGAAATGAAGTTGGCATGACAGCCAGTTTAAAAAAACCCCTTCATTAAATATAGAATGCTAGGGCCTTTTAGTCTTTAATCACGAGCTTGGCTTTACGCAGAACAAAGAAGAAATCAGAAATGTATCAATAACATTATAGAAGACATAGCTCTGCTTTGTGTAGAACACTTGTGTAAGTGTGATTCTCAACTCTTAGCATTTTGAGCCCAGAATGAATGCAAGAAAGGTTACTAGGATGACCAGAGAAGTTGAGCCTGTTTAAAGTGTAAGACTAAGAAAATTTGGCTTGTTTAGTCTAGGAAACTGATGATAGAAGGTATCACCTGGCTAAAAATACATCAAGGAGCTGAGCCTCCTGCCATCCTAATGAGCACACTGTAACAAGAACAAATGGGTGTTAACTGGCTACTGAAAAATTTCAGCTGGAAATTAGGAGATAGTGTCTAGCCAATAGTTATGAGGTTCCTAAACACTTTCTGTTTGTAGGAAAGCATACTGATGCTTTACAGATGTAGTTTATTAACTGGTGGAATAAATTACAGTGTGTTTCCTGCAATAATGGAGCACTGGATACAGTGACTTGGAAGAGTTTTGAGGTCTCGAAGTTCACTTAGCTTGTAATTAGATAAAGCTGTAGCAGAGGGTGTAAAATGTTTCCATACATGACAGAGGCCAAATCCCCTGTGCTGCCTTTCCTCTGGTTTGCTCCTGGGGCACCTGATCATTCTCCCAGTTGGTGGAGTAGGGCATCACATACAGTATTTGAGCCTGTCTGTGTTTTTGAAAAGAAATAGCAGCCCCAGTAAATGTTTCTGAGTATGCTCTGCACTCCTAATACAGGGATATTTGGCTTTTGTCTGATGTCCTGGACTGTAAATAGATTGCACCATAAATAGATTACATTTTTTCTTAGACATTTAGCACAACATATGTTTCAATCTTGAGAGCTGCCTTTCTGCTGCCAGAAAACATTAATCCACTTTACACATTTAGTTAACATATAGTTTTATTCTCTTCAATGTTATTCTGCTAAATCAGTGTTTTGTGGTTTGTGCTAATCTGATGATTTTGATGCCAGTAACTGCTGGAATACAGGAAAACATTTGGTGTATCAGTCTCAGAACGTTACCACTTGACACAATTAAGTAGGGAGGAAAAAATGTTAATTTTTGTTGTGTTTTGCAGCTGGTCAGTCTGATTCAGCATCTCAGGCAGACACCTTGCAGCATTTCTCCCCAAGTATATCCATCTTGCTCAAGTGAAAACTGCCTGTGTGGAGCAATCAAGAGACCTAAAAGTGGAAACTAGCACCAGCAAACAGGAGTCATGGAAAATTGTTGTGATTATGTTTATGTGCTTTTTTATTTTTAAGGTAAGAAAGACTGACTAATGATAAGAAATCTGATCTTTCTGAATCTTGGATTCAGAAGCAAGGCTGTCTTAGTCTGACAAAGGATCTGTCTTCTGTTACTAACAGAGAGTTTTTTTGGTGAGATGATACTGTATTGGTGTGTTGGTCAGACTTGTGCTAAACATTTTCATACTCCAGGTGAATTTAGAGGAAATAATTTGCCTATATACTGTAAAGAAAAGCTGACTATGCTACATTATCTTTTGTATTTAAGGCAGCAGAAGGAAATTGAGAATAGTTCATGAATGAATGACTGCACTGCTTCCACTCTGAAACTCCAATATGACCTTCAATAATATTACTACTACACATAATTAGCCATAACAACAGCACAAGAAACCAAGCTGCACATTAAGCAATTCACTCTGTAACAAGGCTTGCTCTAGGCTATGGAGTGAAGAAACATCTAATAATTATGAAGCACTTGGATGTACACACACGCTCTGAAATCTATGCAGAAGGACTGCTCAAGTTCAGGTGTGGGTCATCAACATGAAAGGTAAACAACGAGACCTCTTCTTAAACTTGGTTGCGTTTCTATGGGTATCGCTCCTTTGTAACAACTGTGCTGTGTGAAACAGTCTTTGTCTCGAAGTTAACTAATGCTAAGGTACAGGAATGCCCTAGGAGTCTTGATCAGACTACTAAATGCTACATGGTGTAGAAAAAACCACAGTTAACTCAAGAACAGTCCAACATCTGATCAAACATTAGCAATGACAAAAGGAAAAAAAAAAAGAAATGGCAATTAAGATGAAATAAATTTTGTGATAATGTTTGCTTCCCCCTGCCTCCCCACCATGTTGTTAGTGCATTAATTTGTTGCTGCTGTCCTGGTCAGTGAATCATTTTTACATCCCTCTGTGCTTACAAAAGTAAGCTATGTAAGAAGTCTTCCCGTGATGGAAATGGAATTAGTTTCTCTACTGGCTACATGAGGTGCTCCCCTAAACCACTCAAGCACAGCACCCAGAACTGCATTCAGCACCACGCCAGCTGGGACACTGCCAGTGCTTACGGCCCTTCCAGCTCGTGGTGTGGTTCACCTCAGCCAGAAAGTGTCTGCTTGTTAGACCTGTCAGAGGCACAGCTGAGGGTCCTTAGGCACACAGCCCTGGCTGGCAGCCTAAAGCACTGCCATGCACTGGCAAAGTCATGCAGTCACTGGAGGAGATGGGGGAAGAGAATCAAAATCAGGCTGCAAATGGTTTACCAACCATTGTGAAATGACACGAGCTTCTTACAGTGTTAGAAAATGCTGCTTTCAGTTCTGAGTACCACATGTCAGAAAAGACACACATAAGTTGAATAACAATAAGGAGTGAATGGTTCAGAAACTAAAATCTCATAGGAGAGGTAATGACAGCTAGATAGGTTTAATGTAGAGGAAAAAGGGACTGCCATGTAAGATGTGATCATTGTTTTTGACTGATTCAGGAACAGTCAAATCCCTTGCAAACTCACAGAAGCATTGACTCTCTGAGCCTTCCTGACTATTTTCCAATACAATGATTTTATTGAGACAATCTTGATCCTGTTGCAGAAAGCATGATAAAATTACCCACTGAAGGAGGCTCATGAGGTTGCTAATTGAATTGTTTTGTTTCTATAAATCGAACACTTTCCCCCCACTCTAATGCTATTCATTTACATCTTTGAGATGACATACTATTATTGTGGGGACAAGGTTCAGCTGAAGCTTCAGCTGCCACCATTAAAACATGAAATGTCATCACATGAAACAATGGTAGACACATATGGAAGGGTAGCATCATTTCTAAACTAAGACAGGTTGCATGAGACAGCTATCAGTGTCACTTTTTAATTAAAAGCACAAAGCATATTTCAAGAAAAGTGCATTCACAAATAATTAAATTATTTTTTCTTTGTCATTTTCCAGTCACTTCATGTTCCTCCTCCCTGCACTAAGGCAAACAAAAGAGATTTCATTGTAACCTTAGAAATTACCTGCTTCATAACAAACAGTATGGCTCATTAGCATGATCTCATCAAATGGGTCAAACTAAGTTCAAACATTTCTTAATAACCCCTTTCCTTGTTAATATGTATTTCATGAATAATGAGATATTCACAATAGCTACAGAAAGACAAAACATCTTCATACATACTCTTTACAGATAAATTGATGAGGAAAAACAATGAAGAGATCTCAGGGTTCAGACTGTGAATGACAGATATGCAAATTAAACAGGTTGCCTGTAAATCAGAGAGATTATTGGCATCCTTTGTTATGTCCATATAATTCCATTATTTTGCTAAAACACTGGAACATGAGTTCAAACTGTAATGCCTGCACTCTGAATTTGCACACGTACAACAAAATGAAGACATAAGGCACACTTACAATGCATTAAAAGACACAACAATGCATTACATTCCATGGCATTTGCAGATACTTCTTGAGGACATGGACAATTGATGTTTTATGGATTGTTTGCCCTCAACTAATCTGCTTATGTTTCCTCTGTTACAATTTATGCATATCACTGAGGAAAACAAGACCCTAGTAAACATCTGCTTTCTAAGCAAGGATATGAATAATCATATTCATACATTTAACTCATTTAAAAATAAATGCCATGTCACTTTCTTTGCCAACAACAACTGTCTAAGAAGCATATTTATTTTTCTTTGTATGGCTTATGTTTATGTGACTTAATGCTTCTGTTGTATTCAATGAAGATGCCTCAGCAGTAAACTAATGGGTACACTCCACAGATATTCCAGATTCATACAGTGCAATGTTTTCACAACACAGAGCACTATGGGATCACTGTATGAATCCTAGAATTCCTACCTCTCTTGTGGTTTGCAACTTGAACAGAAGAAACAGTTGACATAGCTAATTTGGGAGCAACTGGATAGGT
Source organism: Notiomystis cincta (assembly GCA_013398075.1). NCBI lineage: Eukaryota > Metazoa > Chordata > Aves > Passeriformes > Notiomystidae > Notiomystis > Notiomystis cincta. Next base: position 35,815 of record VZRX01023156.1, on the reverse strand, counting down.
AATAAAATGAACAGCAAATTAGAAAAGGTATCATATAGGAACAATTCAAAATATTAAAATAAACATCTTTATTCTCTAACTTTTAAATTTAAATATGGTCATTTTTTTTGTAAGGCAAGGGTAAAGTTACAGAAAATGACTTATACACCATCAGTTATTGAACCCTTTGAGCTGTAATATCCAAGATCAAGACAGGGAATGTAATTCACATCTACATTCTTTGGCAGTTTCATGTTAGAGGTTATTTGGTGGTTTCTCCCAGTCCATGACAAATGACTATATGGTAACCAAAGTGGTCTGAAAAGGGTTTTATTGAATTTGAATGCATATTTATTCTGGCCAAATAGTATAAAACCTAAACCCCACAATAAAATAATTAGATATAGGCAGATCTCTGTAATAATTCTTCTCATACTCTATCCTTAACCGAAATATTTAATCTACACTATATGTTAAACACTGTAACAATATGCTGCAAACACACAAAAGCTGAATAGAAATGCTTTGAAGTTTTTGTGTTTTGTGCTCCCTACCAAAACATCAAAACTAAATTTACTTAAACTGTCATTTTTTGTAGAAGAAACACTGAATAATTCTGTGCTGTTCAAGACGTATTTTGCAATGAAGTTAGGTCTTAGATCACACACAGTATAATTAAGCAATGAAATCAATTACAAATGGTAAGTATAATTTAATTGGGAATGTTTTGATTTAAAATTCCTCTGAATAATGTAGGCTAATCCTTACAGAGAGCAGAGGGAAAGAGATCAATCTGGATTTTTTTTTCTGTTTGTTTAAAAATGACATGCAAAAACTTGGAAAATACAGTGTGAGCTAAATTAAATTATTGGAATACTAGGTATTACTTTATCAGGGATAGTTAGTTTTAAATATATGTGAATAATCCAAAGTAAAGTACATTTCTGATCCTTACAGAGAGCACAGATCAATTAGTATTTTCTGTTTCGTTGGGCACATAGAAACTTGCACGTATAACATGGCAGATTTCACATGCACATGCATATGCTGGATTTGGTGATTGTGATCCATAGATTTAATTACAGCCCTTCCAGTGTAATTCCTGACAGATTCCCAATACATCTCATTTGGTTTAGTGGTTATTTTCTAGATTGCCTTTTCATTCATTTTATTCTCCACCTCTTTGTGTTACAGTACAGAAAGGACACCCTTTGAACACGAAAGCAAGCCACAGGCCAGATTTCTGCAGGGACTTTTTGGGCAGGAAAGGGCAGTAAATAAGAACAGAAAGACATTATTTTTATAATGAGCAAGCACTTTGAAATGTGAACCATAGCTGAATACTTCATCAAATAACAAAGAATCTTAGTTTTATTAGTCATCTTAAAAAGCAGTTTTGTTTCTTTCAGTGCTAATCGTCACACCACAGTCTGTGAGTAATTTTTTGTGCAGTATTCAAATTGTAGAAAACCATGGGTCTATCCTGCAGAGAACTTGCTTATGTTGTGGATGGCATGAAAGCTGAGAATGCTTCTCAGCTCACTTGGGAAAACAAAGTGGAAACAAGACATTAAAAATGCATTTGATGTAGACAATGACAACTTTTGTTCACTTGAAAATATCAGAACTTACTCAAAATACAGATTGTGCTATTTAAACAAGTCCAAAATTATCCTGGGCTTTCTTTGCATCACAAATTTTAATCTGTGGGTCTGCTATTCCCATATTTGCAGTAATGTGCACAGTCTGAATGTTGGAAGACTCCCTTTTCAGGTAAGGTTTGTTTTATAGTTATTTTCTCACAGGACAGCATTACTCAGCACCAGAGAAAAATGAGTTGGATTATCATCATTACTACTTTTGCCACCACGTGGGACTTGTTGAGAGCAATTTCAGTACCTTTAGGCCACTAGGAATTTTACAGCATCCTACCTTGGTTTGGTTTAGAAACCTCAAGGGAAGAAATATTCGGCCATATCCTATCAAACTTTGGAGGATCTGCATGCATCAGGAAAAATCAGGTTTTGTTATTTACATCTGTGATATTGCTCTAAACAGGCAAGCATATGGACAAAGACAGAGATTACACACAGCTATGACTGGACTAGTCTAAGTTGCACTAGAACAGAACATGACTCCACAGTGAACAAGAAAACAAGCAATTGATGATTCCCAAAACACCAAACGGACATAAAATACTGTGCATAACAATTTCTCTTCTGTGGCTTAAAATATAATTTTTCGTGATGAGAAGATATCCTAGGCCAATATATATGGTTCTAACACCAGGAACAAAACAGGAACATATTGTGTTAAATCTGCTCTGCAGAGATAAAACGACAGTATCAGACAAATATGGATTTCTTACCAAAGACACATATCGTACTGTAACATCCTGTTTCAGGGGCTTTTGAGTGAATTACATATCTGTTATCAGAAGAAGTATATTTACCAGTAGAGTGGGCCTTTTCTCTGGCTCTCACACGTTTGTGTGTTTCATCTATTTCCTATCACCTCTGCTGATATATCTTACAGCTTGATTTTTTTTTTGGTCATAACGTTATATGTCTAAATTTCTTATAAATTCTACAAAATATGTTACTTGCATGCAGCATTTCATGTGAGCAAAAGAATTAGCTGTATCTCTTTAGAGATTCAACTCCTTTGATTAATGTGTTGTGGGGCTGGGGAAGTGAGGAGTGACAACCCTCAGCAGAATGGTGCTGGGTCTTGGAGCTGAAAGTGAAGGGGATGGGGCTATGGGGAAGGAAGGAAACCTTTTTTTCTCCATTTCCATCTGCCTAACTTTGAACATTAGATTTGGACCATATTTTTATCATCTTCTCTGAGTGCTGCAGTGGTTGAGGAGCAGGCAGTGCTTGTCTGAACCAAACAGAATTCTTAAGGGTCACATCAGCCTTCACTGTGGTGATATTAGTGGGGAGAGAGCTATTCCTTCTCTTCTATGTGTGAGGGATTCAGCTGGGTAGTGAGTAGAGTGCAGTTGTCATAACCTGGTTGGCATCACGGGGCTAGGTCTGTGTCTTCATCTAGATGGTGAGTTCCACTTTTACATCCATCTTAGTAGAAAGCTATGTCAAAAGGACTGGGGCTTCAAACATCTGAGATGGAAGGGGGACATCCCAAAGGATCTTCTGACCCATTTGTCAAGGGTGAAAAGAAATTGGCCGGGTGGGGCTGTCTGTCCCTAAAGTGCTCCCACACAGAGAACAGCTGAAGGAAAGGATGGGGAGCTGCACTGTAACATTTACTGTTAGGCAGCCTTCTGCAATTGAATGGGTCAAGTTGTAATATAATCACATAATTACATCAGATTCTTGCATTTTTGTGCTTTTCCCTTATCAATCAAGAAAAGAGAAGGAAGAAAAACTGCGTCAGTTTGGTAGATTCTCAAACAGTCCATATATTGACTAACATTAACCTGCCTCTACAGGTCAGATCCACCAATTCCCACACATAAGAAGTGCAAACGCCCCAGTCAGAGTGGATGACAAAAAATATCTACAAGCTGTACCTAGTGAGGTGATGTGGTAACCTCGACCCTCCACTGACTGCTACCACGTGTCTGAGAGACCACCTTCCTCCTCCTCAGACACTACTGACAAATTACCTGCACAGTTGAAATTCTGGTAGATTTAGTGACAGACTTGACCTAAACATTTTACAGTGACTGGACATTAGGCATAACATAAAAATCAGGAGTTAAAAAATGAAAAGCAATCATTATGGACGATGTTGTCCTGCTGTACCCTGAGCCTTTTTATCTTTTAGGCATTGTGCAGCATCAGAGCTGTTGCAGAAACTGCTCACATTTCAGACTGGAGTTTCCAATATCCTACTTGTGTTGTTGAGTACTGTGTGGCACACCTGCTAAAAAAATTCTCATGTATTGTGGTCTTCAACTGAAAGGGCCTATGTATTACCAGAGGTAAAATTAATAGTGTCAAATAACTTTGTAATGCCATAGGACTAACCCTCTGGATTTTGTCATTTAATAAACTGTAGGTCCTCTTTAATAAATTATATACTTTACATAATTGAACTGATATAATCAGTAATACGTAATCTATAATTTATCCTGATTAGGATTTCTCTAAGTAATCTCATGTCCAAGTAAAATCACTCTCTGTAAGGCAGAAAAAAAAATTTACGTATTTCTTAGAGATCCTATAAATGCTATAGATCTGTGCTTGTTTTAGCAAACTTACTTAAAATGGAGGTTGTGACTTACTGCAAAATAATGAAAAATTCCCTGACCCTTTAAATTACACTGAACTGAGTTTCTTAATGGGCACCCAAAACAATAAAGAGCATATTTACAGTGCCTAGAGATTACCATTTAAGTATTATTACTAGTGATTATTACTGGTTATTACTGATAATTATAACCATCTTAGAAGGGACTTCTGGAGCTCATTTTTTTCCATGGTTTGCTCATGGCATGGTCAACTTTAAAATTAGATAAGGTTCTTGAGGGTCACATGCAGCTGAGACGAGCTGCTGCTTGGTGATGTGGTTAATGCTCCTGAGACTCAGTGCTTCTGTTACCTGCTTTTTTCAATCTTTGGCAAAGAAGATATCCTTTATTCATGGCCTGTATTTCCATCAAGATTACAGGTTTCTTGATAAAGATCTTTCTTCATATCTTTGAATTTTTTTTTTAATGGAGATGACTTTAAATGCTTTATCTGAAAAGGTAGGTGAGATGTCCAAGTCCAAGAATGTTGGCTGTCATTCCCACATGTATATTGGAGCAGATGAATCATCCCTTGAACAGGCACTGGGAAGATTCTTTTAGCAGCTAGTTATTCTTTCACAGCAACCTGTGAAAGTATTTCTAGTCCTTGGTGATTACCACTAAGGGCTTTATTTATAGAGAGATTGACTAGATAAACCTATCTTTTCCAGAACAGTTCCATGTCTGGAGACTGCATTTTGTAATTACAGTCATTATTTGCCAGAATAATAAACGAATCTCAGTGTAGGTATTCTATAAGATGTGCTATTTCAATCCACCCTAATATATTCCATGACAGTTATTCTGGGCAAACAAGGCTAAGAAATGTGAAAGGGAGTTTCTAAATGTATGTTTGAGTGTTATTATTTAAAAGTGCAGCTACTGTAGGCATCTTTAAGAGTGGAGGTATGCAAGCTGTGCAACTGAGCAGAAAATCAGATATGACATTTAAAATTTGCCTTGGACAATTTTGCATTTTTAGTTACTATTGTTCCAAAGCCAATTATATGTAGAAAGTAACTATTTGAAAAGAATTTTACTTTCATGAAGAAAGGAAAAAGTTACTGCATTGTATTTATTAGACGAATGATAATTTCCTTTTTCTCCTCCCAATCTCCTTTTTTCCCCCTGATATACAGTATCAGAATTACTTCTGATTTTAAATGAAGAAAATCTGTCTCAAATATTCACTGGAAGTACAGTCTGCACCATGGGCTTCATCATGGTTTCAGACTGGAGAAATAAAGGAAATGAATGGGTAGTTTCAGTCTAATTCCAACCAGACAGCTGCACATGAAAAAAACCTGTCACGATCTTGGCAGAAATTAATTGGCATTTTGTTAGTTTCTCACTCCAACCAAGTACTGAGCTGGCAGTAAAATTAAAATATATTCCCAGTGAGAAGGGCTATCCCTGCTCAAGGGTGAGAGCAGAGGTGATGAAGAGCAAGAATTCTCTGCTGCTGCCTGGGCACCTGCGCCCTGCAGCCACCAGAGCCTGATCACCTCCTGCAGTGATTCTGCTGGCCCAGCCCACAAACAATGCATCTACTGAAAATTACTACTCATAAATCTGTAAGTCTTAAATAATGCTCACTAGTGGCAGGCAGGGAGCACTTGTGTTGGCAATTATCATTATTAATTTAATTTTTAATAACAATAAGGAACCCTAGTGAGATATGCTGATTAAGATGTTTTCTAACTTTCTTCCTGTTTGAAACAAAAAAAGATTAAAAATGTATCAGTATAAACTTAATGATTCAGTAGAACTTCATGTCCCTAGCCATAGAAAGCTGGCTTTGCCACTGCCTATTTTAAACCATGAGTAGGCAGCAGTAAATATCTGTTCTAAATTATAGGTGTCTGCTGAGGACAGTGGAGTTATCACAGTTGTTTTAGGTGCTAATATTGAACAAAAAAAGTAGGATTGCTAAGAAATAATGCTCACTGAAATCATTGGCAGATTTAGTAGCTGCTGGAGTGATTGAGTGTGTTTATATCAGATTGTATTCCACCACTTCTTGCAAGCATCATGATATCATTGTTACAGCATTTCTATCTCCTTTGGTCTTTTTGAAGTTATGATGATCTACCTCACAAAATTTGCCTTTTAGCATTTTCATTAAACTGCAAAATCTAAATCACTGAAAAAGAAATGTTGATTTTTTTTTAACCAACCCTTATTTTATTCAGTTAAAAAAAATACTTGGGCAATATTAGGCAATCTTTCTTGGAGCAATGTAGGAAGTTTCATACCTGTTCCTTTGAAGAAAGGAGAATTCTGCATAAATGTGAAGATGTGGCTGTTTTATGGTAGCTCCTCAGCCATAACAGCTTTTATAACTGTTGGAAGAATTTAAATGTAATTAGTCCTTTATGTATCCACCTGCTGTTGTAGAGTAAAAGAGAAAGCGACCTCTTCAGAGGCTTAAAAAGTAATCCAATGATCCATCTCTGGAAACTTTCAGGTATCAGGAAAAAAATCCACTGATTTGAACAAATTGTTGGCTGATTCTCAAAATAGTGAGGGCTGAAGGAATTCTTCATTTAAAGCGTTTCCACTAAAATGTTTGTTGTGGAAGTGCACAATGAATTCAAGTATTTTTGGAATGAAACATTTATGTACATTATCATGAAAAAAAAGAATTACTTTGTTGATAGTTTGCAGGAGTTGTGCTGTTGTTTTTTATTTGGATCAGTTCTGCTTTTTCCTATAAAAATGAAATTAGCTGATTGTCTGGAATTATTGTACAGTAATTCACAACTGATGAACAGTAAATCAAGATCATTTTTTAAAAAATCACTATGCTGATTTGGAAACCTTCATTTCTCTGTGAAAGAAACTGATTACATGTCTAAGGAACAGAAAGAAAAAGATAAGATGGTAACATAGAAATGCATTTTTTTTCCTGGCAATTTCTCCCCAAGCTTTATAGATAATTAGATTTTAAAATATCTTTTTGGATCATGCCTACTCTCTATAAACTTCCTTGAGATACTGAGCTCAACTTGCATATTGCAAGTGCCATGTGTTTTGCATGGGTACCATGGTACATATTGGAATGTTGATATCTTATTTTTTAGGGTATCACTTGATTATTTATAATGGTTAAAAGAAAGATGACTGTGAGCTGAGTAATTTTTTATATATTACAGCAAATCAGAAAGCATTGAAAACACGATTTGACTGATAGACTGATTTAAACTAACTGAAGACGAAGATGGGAAACTGGGAAGAGGAATGAGAAACAACTCCAACTCTCAGTGTCTGTGTCTGTGAGACTGCTGAGCACAGCTCTTCTTATCTGTTAAAATTGGTGGATCTGGCAAAACCAAAACTGAAACAAAGGCTCCCCCAAATCCCACCCCAAGCACCTCTCAGGTGATTTCTGACCCTGCCCTCAAAATCCTTGCAAAGAGGCACTTTCAGATCTGCTTCCTCAGCTTCAGGGGCCACGTCTGAGTAATTCAGTAGGAAACTGGCTTTGTTGTGAATCCTACCAGGTACAACTGTCTGTAATGGAATTATTTGGAATGTAAATTTCTTTCTGATCTGGTATTCAAATGAGCACATCATACTGCAAAGGCTGTTTGTATTTTCTTTCAGCTCAGTAATGTTTTAGTATAATGGAAAATCTAATTTTTAAAGCAAAAGGTTCCAAGTGCTTCAAAGTATTAAAGAAGGGAAAACAAATACTGGCTTTATATTGTAATCAGTTATCTAGAGAAGGTGATTGTCTTAGAGTTGAAGCCTGATTAACAATATTATTTATTAGAAGTTTAGATTTGGATAAAATTAAATTGAAATGAGAACATTTTGCTTATATATCCAAAATAATAGATACAGCCTGAAGACAATATTTTAATGGTTTAAGGAGATAAATAACTTAATGGTGTCTCAATAGTACTGGTGTCTCAATAGTTTCTGTAAAACCTGACATCAAATAATAAGAGAAAAGTAATGTACAACCTAGTTATGCATGTTTATACCCTGCTGACATGTGCTGGGTAGAGACTCTAGTCCAGAGCTTGGCATGGTAATGGCTTTGATCACACAATGGAAGATTTAATGAGAACTTGGTTACTGCAAGAGGGCAAAAACCAGGTGCAAAATACTTCTTGTTGTTATTAAAAAAGGAAAAAAAATCCACTAGTGTTTGCTCTCACCACCTTTTAAGATACATATTTACCATATTTAAATTTCATGACAAATATGAAACATAAATAAAGCTACACTCATCCAGACACTATTTTAGCTGCACAAAATTACCTGCTAGATTTTTCAAGGTTAAGAAAACAATAAAATAAGAAAGTGCCCATTCAGTCTTTTTTTTTTTTTTTTTTTTTACTTCTGTGTCTTGCATTCATTATCATAAAAAAAAAATTCTCTTAATTTAAAATTGGCTATAAGGAAGAACAAAACCATAGAGAACAAAGCAGAAAATACCATTTGATTATTGTGATTGCATCTTGCACTTGGGTGCACGGTCTGTCTCTAAACTCTGACTCATCTGCCAGCAGCAGGCTTTAAGGTGATAATCACCCACACAGAGCTATTTGCACATCATGTCTATCCTATCCTCTATCTAATTATACCCTTTATAACAAACTATTTAGCATAATTAGAGGAGTTATGCTTTACAGGAAAAAAGATAGAAGCAATACTTTAGAAGATTCAACTTTTTGAAGGCACACATGTATGGATTAGTAATGTTGGTATTTGGTCACAATAATGAACATTTTGATGCACTGATCAATGTAAAATTGTACAATAATTATTTCAGCAAGTAAAATAATGTAGATTTCAGAATATTTACATATTGTATGTAAGCATTGCTTAATATTATGAAATGGTTTTGGGACTCATTAATTGCTAACACTTTCACCAGTATTTTTTCAGACATGGCTGAAAAATGCTGAAAGGGCCAGAATTGTAATCAAGAATGCTGGAAATGATCAGAGAACCTATTCAACTGGTACACAACAGCAGGTACAAATGACCTTAATGGGAAAGCTCTAGTTTTTTTTAGTTTGTTTTGTTTTCTTCTAGATGATCAGAAAGGATGTTTAATAATGACCACTCTTTCTTTGTGTTCAAATTTTAGTGATAATCTGCTTTAATACAAAATCCTTTGAGGTAAAAAGAAAAAAAAAAGAGAATAATACATAGATGTACACACAGGAAAATTTTTTTTTTGCTGGTTTTCATTGCAGTCTTAAAAAAGTGTTAAATGAACATTGCTTGAGGTAGCATCTTCTTTTCATGGTGGAAGTTTAGTGTTTCTAAGCCCCCTGCCCCAACCCCATCCTCCTCATAAACTAGAAAGAGCTGGGAGCACACAAAAGCAAATACCCCCCTGTAGGTGTTTGCTGCCAGGCAAAAGGAAACTCAGACTGTATCTCCTGAGAGTAACTTCCCGTCCCCAGATGGGAAAAAACTCTGCTGATATGGAAACAAATACTGTGTTAGCATAGACAAAACAAAAATCATGCAGAATCTATTAAAGCAGCCACAACTAATTAATCTTGTTTGGTTTTGTGTGTTAATTGGAGTTCTGTTAAACTCTCTTTGAGAATAGGATAAATTTATGGATTCTATCCTTGTTTAACAAAAATTCTGCTGTTCCTGTGTTATAGGAAAGGTGTTCAGAACATTAAGCAAGTAGAGTTATTTCCCCTCTGAGCTATTCAAGAAAAAAACATGGAAAAAACAAGCAGAGTATAAGTATTTACTTGTGCTCATGAAGAGATGTTCCTACTTCACCCTTTTCAGGTAGGCAAAGAAATATGTTGACTTCTACCACATATTATTCCAAGACATTTACAGCAGGCTAAAGATAAAACATAGATTTGCAGAAGCTCTTGTATTTCCTACAGAATGTTAAACAGAATTAGGTCTGTTTGTAATAAATAAACTGTACTAATCACCCCAGTGTAAAATACAAAGAGGTCAACAATGCATCCTTTCAGCTCACCATTGTTCAAAAGGTATTTGAGTTTCCCTATTAAGTTTTCAAAGGCCAACATCTGCTGATGCTCAGAAATGGTAGATGTGGTGACGAAGGCTGTATGGAGTGTGAAGTGGAAACACAACCATATAGACCATGCAACACAGTACTAAGGAACTATAGCACAATCAAACTCCAAAGAGCTATTTCCCATTCACCCCATTTCTGTTATTAATGGCAGGAATATTTCTGAGAATGGTGACACAAACTCATTCTCTTTCATTTGGTGAAATTTCTTTGGTAATGAAACATACGTATAAACACAAAGTTTTGCAAATAGCATATCACTGTGAATCTGCAGTCTTACAAATACCAGAGGAGACACTAGAGCAGGCAAATGACATTATTAAGATTGAAGGCTTTCATTTGCACATTATTGTCATTGATGCTGTTTTGCTATTTAAAGCAGAAAACAGATGCTGCAGCATTCAGCTGCTAACACTGCTCTCCCTTGCAAGGAAGATAGTTTTGATGGCATTTAACTTGGCTATCTAGAGCTTAACAAATCAGTGCTATTCATGAGCTTAACTAAACTGAGTTGATTATAAATTGATGGTTGTGACCCTGCATCATAAGAAGTGAGACAGTTTTACCCAATTATTAAAAACTTTTCACTTGGGTATCGGGTATGGCAAATTGTATTTAACAGCTGTGATATTTTATAACTGTGATAGTCCTGCATTATGTAAGTTGTGCCCCAAGTATCTGCAAAGCTGAGGCTGTGGGGAATATTCTTTCCCTGGGCCACAGCAGGGTCCTGTTTCTCCCTCCCTGCTTTATTGGCAATTAACTACCGTGGCCTGACTGTGTGCACTCCTCAGCTGCAGAACTCAGCCAGGGCTCACGGCTGAGCTGCTGAGCACTTGGTCTCTTCATGTGTTTTGTTTAATATATCTCTTCCATTGATGTAGTAGTTCTTTGCATAATGGTGTTATGGTTTTGTTATAGTTTAGGAGCAATATTTTTGTCTTTTAATTGCATACAGGAAAGCATTTTTCTGTGAAGGAACACAATTCTATTTATTTTGTGGAGTAAAGCTGAGCTCAAAGCCTGCTAGAGTTAATGCAGATTCCAGCAGATATGCTGCATTTGCTAATCTATGTCAGAGAAATGAGAGCTATTCCATTTATAAGTTTTTCCATTTGCTCTTCGAATTTACACACACATACACATCCATGAAAATTACTGGTCCTCTAATTCTGTTATTAGCAAACACTTTTTTCCAAGATGCTCAACAAAGATTTTCTCTGCAACAGTGTCTTATTTTTTGTGTCACACTCAGTTTTATAGGACTCATCTGCTGGTAAGAATCGATTGGAAAATCTGGGGCTGAATGCAGATGTAAGGAGTGACATTCTTTCTGACCAGGTAATAACAGCTGCATGTTAATGCCAGAGAGGAAGGCCAATACACAGGCCCTGCACCACAGGGTGTGCTGTCAGAGGAACATTATCTACACCAGAAAGGGATGTTGGGAAATCAGATCCATGAAGCTGAATGACAATGCAAAACAATACTGGTTTTACTACTTACTACCAATACTGGAAATACTGGGTATACCTGTAGAGAAAGAAAACACAAAGAATTGTAGTTAGAGGTTTGCTGTAGTTGGCTGAGCTATTATATCTAAGATTCTGAAAACATTTTCAGAATACTTTATCAATACACAGTTAAACTCAAGCATCTGCCATTATGTGCCCAGTCCTTCATAAATGCAAAGTCTTTAGATTTTTCAGTATGGGGCTGCAGGGACCACTAAAATGCATTGACAGATGGGATCTATACCATCTCCCTGAACTTCATGAATTTGTTCAGAACAGTTTTGTATTTCAACTAACCAGCCATTAGGTTTAATGCTCTAGATAAAAATATCAGTCATGCATGTATTATGCAGATCTAGGAGAGTAATTTAACCAAGGGTTAGATGCATTGCTAACTGCTTTGGCCAGCTGCTTAAATCAGTTGGTACCTTCTGTTGCATTAATTGTATATAGCTATTTTCCCCTCTTTTACCTGACAGTTATCTAAATTAAGCTATGTAAAAGAAATGTAATTGAGTGAAACAATCTAATGCAGTAGGTTGGCCTTATTGATTAATCCTCTCATTGATTTTTTTTTTTAACTGTGTTCATTTCAATTTCTAAAGCAAATTAATGCAAGGAAACCATTCCAGAGGCAGGTGAGATTTACTGTAAGAGATGGGGCTGTTAAAGAGTAAAACTCCTTTACTGGATAAGCAGTGTGGGATCTCATGTTGTATCATGCAAACCCAAGAACTAGCTTCTTGTCAGGTCTGCCCTGAAACCAAGCTTTGTGTGTAGCACAAAACCACAGATATGAAATCTCTCCTGAAATGCCATTTTCTTAAGACTAAATGCCATTGTTAATGGCACTGTGGCTCATCACTTGGGTTAGTCAAAAACTGCAGATCTGTATTGAAATCCTGGATATTTGCATCCTCTTCCTTAAATACAGTTTGCTTTTTTAAAGTTTTGTTGACTTTTGTGGCATGCATTTTGTTGTAGAAATCTGTTTCTCCATTAAACATCTGCTACACTTCTTTCAACGTCTATCTTGAAGTTCTCCCTTACTCAGAGATGGCATGGACCTCACTCTGCAATTAAGTGAAGGAATGTCTTGAGAATAAATGATATTCAGTGTAATCAAGGCTGCAGAGTCAAGCTGGGAACACTCCTAGCTTGTGGCATGGCTAAGACAATGCTGAGGTAACAGAATACACAGAATGGGGACCAAACACAGATTTTTTATGTTTCACCACATCAGTCCTGGGGCACATGTCAGAATGGCAGCTCTCTGGTTTCACATCCTATGGCACCTGTGGCCTGCCAAAGCACCACAGACAGCACCTGCTGCTTACCAGCCCTGCACTCAGATGCTGTTTGCAAACTTAATTATTTCTATTTCTGCTGAAATTAATGTGTATTTTCCAAAATTTTAGCACCACGAGGTGTCCAAAGCTAAATGCAAATATGATCATAATAGAATAATGTGGTAACACGTCTAATGGCAATGAAAAGTGCTTTTTTTAGTTAGGATAATTAAAGAGAACTTCTATCTCCTTGTTTAAATGTCAAAAAGAGAATCAATTTTCGAATAGTTTTCCCTGAAGTTTCAATAGCAGCTTGTTTAGATTTTTGCAAGTCACTGTAACCAGTTTAAATTAGCAGGATTATATATATAAAGTATAAAGGATTTTCCTTTATACACTCACAGAACCTACACAGATATTAGATAAAAGACAAAAACTGTGTTCTCGCACTCACACTTGCACTGTGAAATGGTATTTGTATTTCCTCTGGGTATACTCCCCCGCCTCAAACCTCTCTGTCTCCTACACACACACACAAATATCCTTTCCTTTCTCTCCTGAACAGATTGTAGCAAATGAAGAGGTTTTCCTGCAAGTCTGCTCGCCTCGTATTATCATACTTCAAAATTTTCAATGAATTCATAGTGATAAATTCTTCCTGGGCAGAGAATAATGAACACAAGGTGCCTGCTAGCCTGAGGGCTCTGTATTAACCTTGCAAAGATATCTTCAGGTTCTGTTTCAAAAGCTGTTTTGCTATTTCTATCCAGAGTTTCTTAGCTGGTGTGGTCTTCTGTAACCAGAGTGATTTTTGTACTACAGGTATCCCTGTGTGAAGTGACAGGCCTTGACAGTGCACTACTTTATGCCCTTCTTACTAAAGAAACTGAGAATGACACTTTTGAGTTTGTCTGGAAAGGAGCTGTTTATGTAGGGCCATGAAGCAGGATCCATTAACACTCTGTGAAAACCGCACATATGATGGGGAAATTATTCTTAGAAGGAGTGTTTGTGTGAGATCTGGAGTTACATACTGAGGCTAGGTATTGAATTCAGCTGAGCTGTATTTAGTACAAGTCCTTAGGTAATGAGGCACAGGAGATGTGATTCCCTCTCCCTCTCTGTCACTGTGGAGGCAGGCGAGGGTCTGAGCACATGGCTCTGCCTGTGCCACCACTGCTGGGGACAACCACAGGCCGTGGGGTCATCCCAGCACTGCTGGGGACAACAAGAGGCTGCAGGGTCACCCCAGCACTGCTGGGGACAACAAGAGGCTGCAGGGTCATCCCAGCACTGCTGGGGACAACCACAGGCCATGGGGTCATCCCAGCACTGCTGGCCCTTGGCTTGAACCTGGTCTGTTACTTGGCATGGGTTGTTTCCAGTCAGCCTTGGACTGAAATCTGTGAGTACTTTGCAGCAGTGAAGTGTTGAGGACAGGTTAGACAGATGAAGGATCAGACCCATTACCTCCTTTGATGGACAATTCTATTGAACGAGCTACAAAAAGGGACTGAATTTACATATATTCAGTTTTTAAACCAAAGCTAAAATGTTCAGCCTAAATTATCTTCCAGTTGAAATCACTGGGATGATTATTAATGGTAATAGATTTAGAGTGAGGGGACATCAAGTAAAGCATGCAAATAAAGTTCAGAGGTTGGTACTGCCCCTGAAATGGCAAACATTGCAAGTCACTAATACTATTTATTATTTTTGACTTGACTTAAGGGCAATGGTTTGGTATATTATATGTTCACTGTAAGTGCATCTAAATATATATGCATTACTTGAGAGGAAAAAAATCTGGTGTTTTCCTTTCATACAATCTTCTGCATCTGCCCTGTAATTTTCTCACTTCCCCTGCTTCCAGAAATGGGTGGTTTTAGCTCTTAGCTACCATGGAGCTGGCTATTGAGATGAAGAAAAAAGCAAACCAGATGCTAGAAAAGAAAGCAAGTTTTTGATTTTGTCTCTAGTTTGTGTCAGTGTGAAATCCTTAACACAAAGGAAATGGATCAAACTTTTAGTGAGAAGGACCACACTGCTGCTTCCAGTCTCAGGGCAGATCATACCCTGCAGACCCTCTTAGCACCTCCATTGTCAATGCCCTCATGTGCTTCTGGCAAGACTCTTAAACAGGAACAAAATAGAGAGCTTTTCATAGCAGTCAGAGCAGGGATGTTAATGCCTCATCTGATCTTTTGCTAGGATATCTGTCCTGCAGCATGCCAGCACTCCCTGCAGTCTTTCTACCCTTTGCAGCTCTTCCATTGAGGCATGATTGCAATATCAGATGCTCAGCATCAATTTCAGAACTTCTGAATTCTCTAGCAATTTAAAGCCCTGAGAAGCTTGGTAATACTGATCTTGTAATCCCTTAAAGGCAGTGATCATTATGATCATAGGAGTAAACTTTTCATGTATTGTTCAACCTGTATTCAGACAAAGGACTACACATAGTGAAAGAAAATTCTTTGGAAATTTTATGTGTTTCATTGCAAGAGCCTCAGAACTCCTGCTACTGTTAATTTTGCAGTTGTTTCTCTGTAAAGATTGAAATTTTTTCAATTCATAGAAAAAGAACTGGTTTGATGAAGTCTGTTATCCCTCACCTCTACTTTCCAAAGTGATATCACCAGAAATAAATGGGACAGAGGAAAAAGTTATTGTTTTATTGGGTAACATCTTCTCAAATTTGGACTTTTTCATTTTATGTTTTGGTGAGTCCAGACCAGTATTGAAAACTCTGTCTAGGAAACACCCAGTGAGATCAAAGGATTTTTTTTTCAAGTAATTGTAATTTATTGATAGAATATTAGAAACTTTGAAAAGCCTGAAACTCACACCATTTTTAGTACTTTGAATATCTTAAAACAGACACAGCTTTCCCATGCTGCTGCTACTTAAGGACCAGAAGTCTCTCCTTTCACTTCCTCACTGTATATGGCAAAAATAGAGTTGTTTGAAACCAGTGACATGAAAGCAATTCATTTCCCAGCAACAGATGTCACCGTAGCCAGCACAACCAACCAGCTCAGCAGGGTCATGCAGGAGGGTAGAGTGCTGAAGGATAATATTTCAAGCTCTATTTAAAAAAAAATACACCATATTATTTATAGTGCATTGTTTTTAGGTATGTACCTGCAGTGTTTTGATGGCTATTGCACTGAATACTCAGTTGAAGGAAAATGAGTTTATTGCTTGCAGATTTTTGCAGTTTTTCCTGACACTCCTGTTTACCTGGATACTCTTGATACACTGCAGTTTTGCCCTCACCCAGCCTTTTGTGTGACATGTTCCTGTGGCTTTATACCTTCTGTAAGCTTCAAGGGCTAAGAATGATATGTAATATAAAATAGGAGCAATATCAAACTTTGCTGTTTTGTAACTTATTATTGATTCATATCTTTCCTTTTCTCTTTGAAATACATTGTCAAAAGCATCAAGGAGTTATATTGTATAAATTCAACATGAGTGTCTCATTCCTTCAAATCGAGTCATGAAGAAGGCACTGGAAAACTCCTTCCAGTTGCTTGAGAGGATGGGCCCTTAGAAAATGGGGCACTATTTATTTTATGAGTCTGCTTTGACTGGAAAGGAGAGGAGGATGTGTGATCCCTTCAGTTAGAGGGATCCTTGTTACTTGGATTACTGACTAGAAAGCACAACTTCTTGACCAACTTCATTTATGCTGGTCCTCTAAGATGGTTTTGTGTCAGCAAATATTTATGGGGAATTCAGGGCACTTCTGGAGGTGCCCTAAGTTTTGCCAGAAACTGTTTCTGTGGCAGCTGTGCTGCATGGATGCCTTGTAAGTCTTTTCCCAGTCAGGGAGGTTTAAGGCTATGCTGCTGAGACAGAAGCTGTACCAAGAGAGGGGGAACCACTGCAGAAGAAATTCAGGAAACTGACTGAGACTCTTGACTGAAAAGAACCACCAGTGTTTCCCATGTCCTGCTCAATTCTTTGTTTCATGTTGAACTATGAATTAGGAAAATCATGTAACAGCTGGGATGGGGTTTTGCTGAGCATCAGGCACTTTTGATACAGGTTATTGTTTGTGAAGGGACTGAGACAAAGCAAACAGGCTTTGATCCATGGCAGCTCAGTGCAGTCTGAGACAGCTCTGTGTGATGGAGCAAAGAACATAAGTGCCAAAGATGATCTAAACAATGGGAGGAAGAAAAGGGCTGTGCTGTCAGACACAAGTGCTGAGAAGAAAAGCTATCCTGTAATACCAAGTAGAGAGAAATTCAATAAGTTCACTTTGTGTGTCAAAACATATTGCAGAAAAAACTATCTACAGAATGTGGCAGCACAAGGGAATGAATGTAATCACAAAATAGTCAATAAGACAGAGTGGAAATATAAAATAAATGCTGTGTGGAGACAAATAGAGAAATATTGTTAGTGTCAGTAAACAACAGAATACTTGCTGTCTTTCACAGGCAGAGCATGGAAAAATTCCTGATGTTTCAAAAGGATAACGAAAAGGATAAAGAAAACAGCTTTGTATCAAGGTTCCCTCTATGACTACAGAATAATATGGAATGGTCTTCTGTTTCATGAGCTGTAGCTTGAAAAGGTACGATGAAGTCTTATTGGCCACAAAAATTGGCAGAAACAGAGCAATGGAAATAACAGAAGTTCCAGCTGGGAAAGATTTGTAAATAAACATTAAGTTTCTTGTTGAATGTGAACAAATTTCACCAATTCAGAGAATCTCAAGAAAGAGTATCTTTTCATTTTGTGAAAAGAAGAAAAAAAAATGGGAGTGTTTCATTTATAAAACTATTTTTAACTTTATCTTATTTAAGCATATTCATGTAAACTTCAAATATATTTAAATTTTAAAATAATTTTGTCTTAGATGAAAAAGATGGTCTTCGAAAATTGGAGGAAGGAGAAGTATCAAAGGGACACTGTCATACTGGATTATACAAAGTGCCCCCAGGGGACTGATATAATATATGAAGGGAAGTTACTTCTATTAACATGTTCCAGGAGCTATTTCAGAATCCACACCTGACTAGGGAGACTGTAACACCAGAGCTGCATGGCTGAGCACACGATGGAGATGGTGATATAAAGGCAACAAGGTAAGTGAAATTACACCGGCTGTGCAGAGAGTTTACCCAATAATGCATAACTTGACATGCTCTAACACATGCAGCCTTAAATCATGAAGTGACTAAAGAAATGAAGATTTACATGCCATAGGTATTGCTGCTTGTAGCATGGAACCTGACAACCCACAAGAAGAGAAGCTGATTTGGTTCTGAAGCAGTACAGTAGGACACAATTTGAGAAGCAGTTATCAGAGAACCATTTCTGGACTGAAACTCAACATGCTTGTTGAGAAGGAAAAGGATAAAAAAATATCCACTGCAGAAATATTTAACTTTGAGAGAGCAAGGAAATGAAAATGAGGAAGTTAGATAAAAGAAAAGTGAAAAGAACATCTAAAAAGATATGCATGCAAACAGCACGAAAGCAGGTGGAGACAAGTGTATGAGAGGCTCAGAATAATCATATATAACTCATCTCTTTCCTTTAACTTATAAAAATTAACTCTCTTATAAGCAAAAAACATCCAAACCCCAATGCCAAATTGGAAACAACAGAATGTAGATGATTTTGGAAAGATACCCTTCAAAAGTGCAAGTCCTCTCAATGGAGAAAGAGATGGGGAAAAACAAGCAGAAAATCTGCCAATTTAAATATAAACCACAGTATTTCAAGAATCAACTTTCTATGGACACAAAAGTTAGTAATTCTTTTTTGTTAAAAGGATCATACTAGAAGCAGGAGGCCCAGAGAGATAACTGGAAGACAGGCAATTGAGGTATTATTAATTAATACCATGACTAGTTAATAATTAATTTAATATTGAATACTAAATTAATTGTTTCCACTGATGTTCACAACAAAGAAAGAGAGATTCTCACACACTGAGGAATTTTCTCAAAGTCTGTTAGCATCTGAACTAAATGGTATCAAACAAGAATTGCCATGAGGAGATGTTGCCCCAAGAAGCATTTTAAAGGAATTCAAATATGATGTTTCTGAACTAACTATTGTAGCATATAACCTGTCATTTAAATCAGCCTTGAGGCCACAAGAAATATTTTAACTGTGGTACAGTCTTAAAAAGGGACTCAAGGACTGATCCATAGAGTAACAAAATATAAAAAAGACACATTTTTATGTTATTGGAAAAGAGCCATGTTGTTGTCCTGTCTAGAATATCATGTGTAGTTTTAGCCTCATCAAATAACAACGTGACATCATAGAACCAGAAGAGAGCAAGGAAGCACAGATGTCCAGAAATGTGGCATGGTTTTATGATGAGATAAAATAGATCAGGATTTGTCATTTAAAAAAAGAGTGGAGGAGTGGGTAAAGTCAAGTAGGAAGGATAATAAATGGTGTAACAGATGTAAATAGAGGTGCATTATTATTTGTTCCTTCATTATCTAAGGAGGTAATGGCTTAACCATAGAGAAAAACATTTAAGGCAAGCAAAATAAAAGACCTTTCACTCACTGCCTCACTAAAATATGAAATACACTGCCATAAGGTATCAATGAGGTCAAGTTTATGACAGCTGGGTGTCCCTCTTTGTTTAGCATCAAGCAACCCCTGCAGTCCAGCTCAGAGCTCCAGTTTATTCCTGGTAACTGAGAAGGTGAAGAGGAAATCCTTCATGCTTCTTTCTGTTTGCCATAAATTCCTGCTGCCGATCACTGCTGAAGTCAGGATTTGAGGGTAAGTGGACTATTCATCAGCTCAAACAAGGTTATGTTTTCATGATGCCATCATCATCATCATCATCAACCCCAGAAATGACTACCTATTATTTGCAAAACGTTTTGATTTTTGATGAAACTGTATATTTGCTGAAATTCACTGATGTTTTAACATAAAGTTGTTTTAATAAGCTTCAGACACTCTTTCAGTAGCTGCTAATTCCACTGCTCCGTCTGGTGTGTGCTCAGCTGACTGGAAATGAGGCAAATGACACAACAAACTGTATTTAGCTAAAATCAACCTGGTAAATCTCACCATATTTCCCAAACATAGCTTTAAAGTATTAATTCTGTGAGCTGCACTCACTTTTTATAACAGGCGAAAAAAAGTGAATACTCTTACAAAATGTTTTTCCCTGCTTTTTGGAAGTTCATTTTTTCTGCTCAGTAAGAATTTTATCATAATTTCATGCCCCCACACTTCATGGTTTGTTACTTGGTCTATTACTCTCACATTTTACTTGATAAGGTCCTGCTTCCTATGATCTTCATTTCTGAGTTTTGATTCTCCACAGCTGCTGCTTTGAAGTCTTAGATAACATTTTGAGCATTGCATACTGCTCCTGGTTTTAAACTTTTCATTCAGCTGCATACAAGGCTCTGTTTCTCTCAAATAACTTTTTCAATAAACTGTTATATCTAATATTTTAAAATGAATGTTTTGCTTTTAATCAGGGAAAAACTGTGGACTTTTCTTAAAAGAAGCTAGTAACTTCTGTCAAAAGGTTTATCCTCATTTTCAGTCCTTTCTTCAAAGGAATTTAAGTCTGTTATTCAGTTCAGGAGGATTCTGAATCACTGCATATTTCATATAAGCATGAAAGGGAGAACTGTTGTTCACACTTGTCTTCATGCCCTCTCTTTCCACCACCACGCTTGATTTTGACCCAATCCTGTTCAGGAGCAGGAAATGCAGCTGTCAGTAACTTCTTCCTTTGGCTAATATGGAAGTGCTGGAATAATACCTATGTGTGCTGTGGAGTGGCTGTTAGCTGGAAACAAGCTGATATAAAACCTCAGGCTTTGCCCTGGCTTTCTCTCTTCAACACTCGGTCTGCAAGAGTGTATAGGGATCTGAACTGCAGGTCAGCATCAGGTAAATGTCTCCCAGCCTTTAGCTCTTTAGTCATTAATTGGAGAAATTTGGCCTGAGGTTTTGGTGGGGTTTTTTTTCACTTTTTTAAATGGACAGAAAATGTGCAAGGATCCCACACGCTGAGCTGAGAGCATGACAATAAGGATGTGTGAATGGAGAGCTGAGGGCACTGTGGCTGGAGCACTACTGCAGTTATTCTCAACATTTTCTCTCATGTGTGTGTGTTTTTTATGTGAAGAGTCCTAATGTTTTCATTCCTTAGCCCTTTCTGTGCAGTGTCCAGGGATGTGTCTATGGATATAAACATGTGGTTCTCCTGGAAGTTATTTACAACATGTGAGAGCACAGGTGATGTGTCCTTACAATCAGCACTTACAAATTGACACCTTGTCCAATTATACAGGCCCCGTCATAAAGAAAGGACAAACCTTTGCAAGCATTAATCTTCCCTCAGAGTCATGATATGGGGCAGGATTGTAATAATGAAATATCCTTATTATACAAAACTACTTACAGATATTAGCAGTGCCCTTAGGTATAGGCAGATAAGAACCAGGGCTCCACGGTCGGCCCTGATAATTCTTCTTGCATTTTCCACAGTCTGGGCCCGTTGTGTTATGCTCACATTCACAAAGTAGTCTTTTGTTTTCTTCTTTACAGCCAGTAGCATGAAGGTTGCACTTACACCTAATTTTAAAAGGCAAAAATAAAACAAAGTGGGATATTATTCAGAGGTGAGGTGAGTTTAAGCTCAAATTTAGAAAAGCATGTCCTATGGAAACCTCTCAATTTCTGTGTTGTGCCTGCAGTATTATTCTACCAAGAAACATGACATCACAAGACATCCCTGCCATGAGCAAGTTGCAGATCTTCAGCTCACTCAGGTCTAAAAGCAGAAATGTCACTAAGTGTCCAAGGTGCTGAATCTTTTCTTGTTTTCACTAATGCAGCTCCACCAAGAGCAACTACATTATTCCTAATTTTTACTATAGACAGGTCTAAGCTTGCAAAAAATCAAGAGTTACTATTCCCAGGAAGAAAACAAGTCCTCTGCTTGTGTCTTTACAGAATCTGGCCCAAATTAAGGTCCAAATTAGGCCCTGGGATCCTGAGAAAACAGACTTAATTTAAATATCCTCTGCAGTACCACAATTCAATGGAAGGAAAGCTCACTAAAATGGTGTCTTGCCATTCTTATTCAGCAAGTACTGTCTTGTTCAGAAAGGAAATGTCTTTTCCTGCCTTAATTCAATATAGCTGTAGTAGCTGAAGGTCAGACAAAATATTTTGGTAGGCACATTTAGTTTTACTTGGGAAAGAAACCTAATCAAACCTTGTGACAAAATCATTAGATAAACCAGAGTCTGCATCTGGTCTTAGAACAATTGTATGTTCCTTAAATTCCCCTCTTTTCCTGAAACTAGGACACTTACAGAATGGGAAGTTAGTTTCATAAACAGTAAGGTATTTTCACCTCTTTCCATCCCTTTCCAACAGATGTCAAAACCAGCTAAAACCTATTTCTGTCTGGGGCTGGAGAGAAACCCAGTATTTAATGACCTTTCCTGTTTGTTTTCCTAATGACCATACATCTAGTAATTTCCAGGGTTCTCATGTGGGCACTTGTCACCTGTTCCATACAGTGACCAATAATTAGAGCAAAACAACACATGGAATGGCCAAGTGCAAGTTAACAGCTGTCAAGCTGACTTCCATTTGGAAGGAATATGACCTGAAGCAATTGGCCACATACATATATATCCCCAGGGTAAAACAAGCTTGCAGTTGTCATAAGTAGCTGCTGGAAAAAATCCACAAGAATATGTAATACAGTAGATGGTGGAGTAATCTCCTCAGTGCTAGAAATGAGGCAGATGAAACTGCTGTTATTTGAGCAATGCTCATTCTAAAGAGAAACAGGTTCAACACCTTTAAAATTGAGATTACCAAAATGTATTCAATATGCTGAACAAGAGAAAGAGAGCAATTTTCACACAATTTCCAAAATATCAGTGCTTGTGAATTTTCAGTGACTAGCCACAGCAGAATGGAAAGTGCCTGTCTGGGCATCAGCAGATAAGATATGCCTGTTCACTAGACATTGAACATTTTGGTAAATGGTAGTGCTATTAAGAAAAGCCATGGGTTGTTTTACTGTCCACAGGAATATGAAAAGGGAAGGCTCCAAACAGGAGAGATATACAGTAAGAACATGACCAAAAAATAGAGGAGAAAAGCAGGAGAGACAGTTGAGTAACTGGAACAAATGAGAGAGAGAGGAAAGGACTGGATTTCTTCCAGGAGGAGATTTCTGTTTCGTTGTAGGGACTCATCAGGTGTCAGAGGCAGCAAACCGATCTAGGCAAGAGGAAAAATAGTGGTTGACTCTGAGGACTCTGAAAGTGCTCTGAAAGGGTGTGCAGACTTCTGGGGAACTGAGGTGGGTGAAGGTATGTCCACTTGCTAATTGGTGTAAATATGCACAGCTCTTTTAACAAGCACCTGAAAATAAAGAACAGTTGTTTCACAAGGCCTTGCACAAAATCTCTTTGCACTTCTTTGATGCTGTGCTCATCAAGTGTTCCTGAAGAGAGACTGACCCTTCCTGAATTTTGCCTGCATGGGTAAAAGTCTTGCATGGACTCTGTCCTTCTCCATCCTCCTCTGCTTCTGTCCAGTCCTGTGCCATGTCTCTTCATACATATGTGCAAAACAATGCATGTATTTCTGTGTATGGATGTACACATGCACACACAAACAACTCCCATACAATCTCACAATTTCCTTGGACTGTCCCCTTTCCCTAATCCCATCATGTCCCACCTCTTTACAGGCTGCCTCCTCCTTTTCCTGACTCCCCAGGCAAGAGAGCACAGGCAGCACAGCTCTGCTGGCTTGCCCAGCTTTTTAACTTCCTAGGGCGAGAATGCTGCAGAGCAAACACTTCTCAGCCCAAGGTGCACAGCACACCCACACTGGGCAGCTATTCCAGGGTGCAGCTGGCAGGGCCCCAGAGCTCCAGCCATGGGCAGGGTCCTGCACCAGGCACCTTGTGTGACCTCAGCCACCAAACCCCACTGTGCAGAGAGAATGAGACATCCTGGAGCCTGTGTTTGTACCACATACAGGCAGCTTTGCACAAAAACAGAAAAATGCATTTTCTTCTAGAAGTAGCTGGCAACCTCCTGTCAAATTTGAAAACCCTATTAAGTGAGATTTAAAACCAACAGCCCTCATATGGGCATTCAGACTAAACACATACAAAATAGACAAAGTAGGGACATTATAAGCACTTAGTTTCCTAAATGGAAGATTTGCTAAATGGCTTTTCTTGTCCTAAACCAATAGAATAATCAAAGATTCATTCAATCAATGCCTTTATGCAAAAAAACTTATTCATATGCTTTATATGTATTTTTGAAAGCTTTCCAAGCAGAATTACCCAGAATGTTTCATCCTGTCTTAAAAGAAAATTCCAAGTAACAATAAAAACTGAAAAAAAATCCTCCAAACCAAGCCCCAAAGAAAAAAAAAAAAGCAGTGAGGAGAGAGGAGACAGTAATGTAGTCTTCTAGGAGTGATTTAAAGAGAAGAAGAAAAACACTAAGTTTGGTCACTGGAAAAAAAATAAAGGACTGATCTAAAACTTTTGTAGGCAGAGGATAGTCCAAATCTAATGTTAATTGAGCAAAAAATGAGTCAACAATGGTGACTTTCCAATGAATCCTCAGAATACTTCAAACATAGCTGTGTACACTTTCTAAGAAGAAAGTGAGGAACAAATGTGCTCACTACATTTTACTACAGGACTAGCTAAAAATTAAGGTAAAAAATAAATTTATATTAAAAATGTCAAATTTGACTTAATGAGAGTTAGTTATTCTAGGCACAAAAAGAAATTTTTAAAAACCTTCCTAAAGCCAAACCACAAAATAAAAGATAATGTGTGGAAAATCTGTGCCTTCTTAGTGTATAGACAACTGAAATGTTGGGTTTGGCTCATGATTATTAATTTTATACAACTATGAAAAAATCTGTAGATTAATAAAATCTGAAGAGATTGAACTGATAGTCTTGTTGGTGTAAGCAACTATATACAAGGAGTAAAAGACTGGAAGCATAAGTAAAATAAGACATTCAGGAGACTGAACCAGAGGCTCTAATTCTCCTCTTGCACCATTTTTTTGTTGAAGCCACTTGAGAGATCTTGAAGAGATTAATCATGATTTCCACTGCAAATCAAGGACATAGCTGAATAGCGAATGTGTGTAAAATGCAGGCAGTGCTAAAGCTGAAAGAGAACAAAAAGCATCTGTAGAAAGCAAACTGAGGGTACTGTGTCTGGGAAAAACTGAGCCAGTATCAAAATCTGTGGTGTCTGTGGAGACAGGGAAATAATATTTCATATGCTTTTGGTTTTTTAGGAATGCTGCACCAGGAATTGGGCAATCTGTCCCAGGGACTTCGTCAGAGTGTACATATGCACAGTCTCAGAGACTTCTGCAAAGAGAAATGCCTGTTGTGCTTGAGGGAAAGACTTCTCTGGATGACTGAAAGAGGTAAATGAGCGTCGTGGGGCTGAGAGACGACTGGAGTACAATAAAAAGCTGCTTCTATTTGCAGGATAGGCAGTAAGGAAAATAGAAATATTTAGGGTTTCAGAAAAAGGCTATTTCAGTAAAAGTAGCACCCAGATGGACCATGAGAGAACCACTCTTGCGAGGAGATACACTGGATTGTCAGTGGTGTGAAAACAAAGCAGCAGAGCCTGGACCTTAGGAATTTCAGCTGTCAATCAGCTGAGCACCACTGATCTGGGTGCTGACTTGGGCTCCCAGCAAATCATTGTCTCTTGACAAGATGTGCATGTCAGCTTCCTATGGAGGATACCCAAATTCCTCTCTTTTTTATGGAAGACTACCTTTCTTTTCTACTCTAGAGGTAAGGAAATATTTTGTTATCTTATATGAATATCCATGGTGATAAATTATTCCTGAAAATCCTAGGTGCCATTTGTAATAATTTCATTAAACACTTGCTTTGCAGGCTGTTCCTAGCTGCTTTCAATCTGAGGTCCTAACTAAAGGTTTAATTACATTTACATACCAAGCACATTCAACACAACATTTCCTATAGCCCGTGCTGATGCTTCCATTAGCAGAATTTGGTTGCTTTGCCTGCTTGTATAAGAATGGAGAAGTTCTTAAAACCTAAAAAATGGATTCCACTTCTTGTGTACTGGGTTCCATATGACAGTATTCCATGCCTATCTAGTTTCTTGAAATCCAGAGAAGAAAGTCCAAGTCCTGTACAGGATATTATGTACTCACACCCAGAAAAGCAATTACTGGGTAGCAGTGGGTGGGCAGCAGCTGCTGGCACACCAAGTGGGTTTGCCTGTGCAGGGAAGGGATGACAGAGGGAGCTGCAATCAGTACAGCAGGTTTGAGAGCACAGGTTAAGGTCTGGTGAACAGAAGAGGATCTGTGCTGCAGCCTCTGCCCTGCACTGGCAAACGGCTTAAGGGCAAAATCTCATGTAAGGACACAGCAAATGTTAAGGGCAAAGTGCATGTACTGAGATACAGTACACACTCACTGTAAATGGCACTGCTGAGGTCTAATGCTTGTACGACCACAGAGAATGACTGAAGTCCGTGATTATAAATATCAACGACTCCATGGACAATTAGGTCACGTATGGAGAGATGTAGGCCTTGAAATGGCTTTCTACCTGAAGGGAAAAGCTGCCTGCCATTTATATCTGGTGACAGTTTTTGCAGACTTTTACATTATTGCTCGTGGTGGGGCGGCTCTGTCAGTTCTGAGCTTGTGGAAGTGAATGCCATGGCCCCACAATACTTGTCTGCATTTGGAAACTTCCACCCTGACGTTTCCACAGCACAGTGAATATCCATCTTCTCAGTTCAACCTGCACAGACTCCCCTGCTAAGCAACCTGGTTATAGCACACACAAGAACACATTTCCCTCAACGTACAAATTCAATTTTGAATCACTGGAGATTGATATTGCTGTCCAATGCTATAAACCCTAATTGTGTGGGAGAACAAATTTGTTTTTCTGACCACTCATCTCTGACAGACTCATTATTTTGTCATAAAGCAATTGAAATGATATTTTTGGCAGTTACATAAGGCACAGGAGTGCTCTGGTGTACTGAAAGAGCAGTGCTGTTGTGGTGGGAGCCCTGGGTGTACAGTGCTCCTCACATACAGACAAGACTCCTTTACATACAGACAAGTGACATTAAAATGCTGTAAATATCACTAAGGTAATTGCTAATAGTGTGCTGACGCTCCCACAGGGGAGTTCCAACCAACAGACTGGGGGCACGTGAGGGGATCCTTGATGTTCAAGAGATCATTCATGGGAAAGAAAGACAAGAGGAGCTCTTTGATACATTTTTAACGACTAGCCATATGTTCCTCACTTAGATACATCTTTGAAACATTCTAGGTCATCGCCGCGGTTTAGAAAATTAACTTTAAACCAACTCGGAAGCCTTCTGCACTTCTATTTTGCACGCCACGAGTGGGCTCCCTGCTCCCAGGTAAGCAAAGCCTGAACTTGCAGGGGAATTGGCATGTTTGCTCTTCACATTACTGCCCACACAACGTAAAATACCATCCCCACACGGTTTTCACTAGGCATTGTAAAACACTGT
Source organism: Notiomystis cincta (assembly GCA_013398075.1). Taxonomy (NCBI): domain Eukaryota; kingdom Metazoa; phylum Chordata; class Aves; order Passeriformes; family Notiomystidae; genus Notiomystis; species Notiomystis cincta. Next base: position 8,148 of record VZRX01023156.1, on the reverse strand, counting down.
TGGCGATGCTGGGAGCCTTAGTCAGCTCCCCAGTGCCAGCAGCTTCTTCCAGCACTTTGCTCCAGTTGTCCTGAAGGACTCGGCCGTGTTTATCGTGACATCAGACGTGCTAAGGCTGTCATCTGCATTATGCCTCTCACGCTCACTAACGACCTTGAGGCAGCTTCACCGGTGAGATTTAGTTTTCTAATGTAATGTAGACAAAGAGGAAAATTCCACCGCAGCCAGGAAGGAGGATGAGATGTAAGTTGAGAAAGCAAAAGTCAAAATATAAGCACCCTGAAAATATACCATGAAATCTTTGCAACTGAATCATTATTTTTCAGGCTTAAGGTTTTTTTTTTTTTACTATTTATGAGACAAATTCATCATAACTTGGGTGTACACCATTGAGTGTACAAGGTAAACGTACATCTAGTTATTCTTTAATTTTCTTTGATGAGTGAACACGTTTTCATGGAGGCTCACAGACTCAGAAACACCACGTCTGCTGAATATTATTATTCATTATATGGTAAGATTTTTCCATGTCATGTCAAAACCCCAAAGTATGCTGGTCCCTATCCTTATTATCTAAGCTTAATAGATTTTGTGGGGATAAAAATGAGTATAAAGGATAGAAGAAATTGTTGTGAAGAAATAAAATGACTGCTGGCCAATTTATTTCTGTGGGGATGCAGAAGATACATTTTCATCAAAGAGGTAACAGATAATTACTGCAATCTTGGCTATCAGTTCTCACTGCAACAACTGCCCATCTGAAGTTCTGAGCTAAAAGGGCCAAAACCACCTAAGAAAAGTTGACAATCAGAAAATGACATGGATTTCTGGCTGCAAGTAGATCTGCTGAACAAATGTTCCAGCTCACATGAAACAAAAAACTAACTTCTGTTTTCTATTCATATTTTTTTGAGTTGTATGAGTATCTCAGGCCCACATTCCTGTATGAAATCTAAATCCAAAGAGGGCACTACATCTTTTTCTGGACATTAGGAATAAGACCCTTGTGGTCCGGTAGTAAAATGTAGCCACTGTATGAGAGTAATGAAATGTGAGTCCTTTTTTTAACTTGTTTATTTCTGGAAATGCATTTGGTCACCAGGTTTTTTCCCCGTCCTTTTCCCTGAATTTATCTAATACATCATAATCTCTTCCTGAAAAAAAGGATTCCTTTGTGGAATAGGGCTACATCAATAACAAGGGATAAAAAAATTCAATAATAACAAATATAACTTTGTATAGGTAGATATATTATTCTTTCATTTGCAAAGCAAGGACTAATGTCGGATCAGGTTTTTAAGCTTCTTAAATCTATAAGTAGCTTTGTGGTTAGAAAAGAAGTTTAACCTGTGCTCAGTAATCCTGCTGCACCTTAGTACCTTAGAATCCAGAGATTTACAGAAGCCTCTTCAACTTTATTCTTCACTGTTTCGTTTTCACTGCTAAATTTGGGAGGAAATTGAATTAGATTCCCACAGGCAGTATGGAAAATTGGGGAAAATAGCTTCTTATTCTCCCTCAGCTGAATATAATGTATCTAATGGGGAACAGCAAAGCTGAGGCACAGAGAGCACGTTTGCTTTGCTTTCTCAGCGGCCTACTTCCAAGCAGTTTGGAGAGCTTGAAATTAAAAAAGAAAACAAAGTCCAAAAGGGCAGCATAATTCCCTTTTCCACAGTCCCAAGGCTCACAGAAAGCCTGCAGGGCATGGAATTGCCCACTGTTTGCACTAAGCCAACCCAGCGATAGGAGTACGCTAGATTTAGATATTAATGTGTTTATAAGGTTTATAGTGTTCATATGCTAGTAAACATTTCTACACACTGTCCAGTAAATGCTGGCCATAAAAACTACTACAGGATCACTACTGATCAAGTTATATCACAACCTGTATTTGATTAAGATTGATTATTGTCTGATAGATGCACACGGTCTTCCTTTTGAAGCAAAATATCATTGAGGCAGGTCCTTCTGGCTTTGCTTCTCTTTTCCCCCTGCCTCTTTCAGACAGAGGGGTACAAGCTGCCACACCTTGCCAAAAAAACTGTAAACATTTCTGAAATGCAGTAGTTTACCAGATGACAGCCTTCCAGGCAGAGGCAACTGAAAATGTTACAGCCTAGACCAACAGCACTCATCACAAACACAGAAAGGAGGAGGCAGTAGCCTGAGCAAACACCTCAGTAGTTAAGCATTTATAACTGTTCGGATTTTGTGACTGGATAAAAATGTCACAGACCAACAGATATGAAAATATTTAGAATTTCTTCAGTTTCTTAGATCCAAAGTATAAAAATGATCCACTGATGCTTATAACTAGTAGAACAGAACAGCTAATTCTGAGCCCAAGGCATTTCAGTTTACCACATAAAAAAACACCTATCCTTAATATTAAATACTTTTATAAACTTAGCCAAGTGGAATGGACACATGCCTTTTCTAACTTTGATTCCACATTCTCTAAGCGTTAAAGTGGAAATAAATGTCTGAAAATATAGCTGCTGTTAGCTGCTGTAGAGAACTAACTTCCATTCCTTTCCTAAACATTCATTTTTGCTTTTTTCCTTCAGAAGTATTAATGTTTATGAAAATGTGTCAGTAAAGAAAGTGATTATAAAATCTGCTAGAGTTTGCCAGCAGCGTGTTCTGCAAATACTTTCACTCGTGAACACGCTTTGTCAGATTCTTAGCTGATGTAAATCCATCTGGCTCCCTTAGATTCAATGAATTTATGTTAGTTCACACTGCCTGAAATGAAGCCTAATTTGTTTCCAGCTTTCATTCATATTATCCTAGGCTTGGTGGCTGTATTTTTAGACAACTACAGATAATCTTTTTATAATTTTCAGTGGCAGGTCCAAGGCCTTGAAAAATCACGGGATGGAAACTGGGAGTCAGTGGAGGATAAGGAGCCCAGCTGTGACATGCTTAGGGACAGGACTGCTGACAAGGCAGGATGTCAATATTCCACAATGTTTCCATACATCTATTTTGCTCTAATCTTTAACCTCAGAAACAGGAAGCTTTTCTTACCTACATGAAGGGTGCTGAATGGGAACAAAGGCAGTCGTGTGTCTCCCAGAGAGGAAGCAAATCCTCTTGTGAACATCAAGATTTAGATTGACAGTTTCTTCCAGTGCTACCAACCGGTCATTTAACACCAGTGATTGTTTTGGTAGGTTCCCAGACTACCAAGGAAGAACTGAGAAAAGACAGCTGATGTAAACTATAAGGACATCAGTGTTACAACTAGTTTTGCTTTTTCTTTCTCACTTGAAAATTTCTTTCTTTCTCACCCTTTGGTGTCACCTACTAAATTGCTGTACTTCACATAGCAATCAATGTCTTGATACAGGAATGGATGAGAGGGCAGAGAGGGATGCAGGTGTTGCAGAGGTACTACACAGCTCAGGTGTTCTGAGTTGTCATGGTGTATCTCCTGTTTTAATTGGTTTGCCCTGAATATCAAGAAAAACTAGGAGATGCTAAAACCCTGAGTATCCTCAGCTGCCCATGGTGTGACATAACAGAGGCAAGGGGTACTGGGACAAGAATACATGTCTCTCCACCAGCTGGAATAACACAGTCTGCTTGGAGGTACCCTGCCATTATCTGTCTGATAGTGCAAAGAAGTTAAGGAGCATGTTATCTGAGATTTGACAACTGCTCATTGCTACCAGGATATTAAGAAAGAAAAGATATTGGTATTTAAAATTTTTTGGTGCTGTCCAATGTCCTTCTTAGCCAGTCTCAGTTTGCCATTCATTGTTGAGCAGTTAGTCATTATCAGCAAGTCAACAGACATGAAAAGATACCTGAAAACCACCTTCTCTTTTAATCATAATAATACCACCAGGCAGAATTTAACCACTGTATTGCAGCATTTGTAAAAGTCTCTGCCATGACCCTCTAGGTTTAAGAATGTGGCACACAAACCTTAAATGAAAGGTGCAGCAATATATCACTGCAAAGTTTTATAGCTTGCAAATTTAAAAAGAGAATTTAAGAAATCTTTAGGAGTCACTTTTTCTTCTCTTTTCTTCTGATTCAAATCTGAAAACTAGATTTGAAACTTCCAGCATTGTGCTAATGTGCATCACTACTTTTAAGTTTATTGAGAAATCAATTTTTCTGGGTTTAATTTAATTAATAAGTACCAGTCTTACATCTGCTCAGCAGCACTCCCAAGAAAGCTGCTCTAAGATGCTAGTGATTACACCAAGGTTCCTGGCTTTACTTGTAAGTAGTATTTCACAGCATCAGCTGCCAGCTAGTCCTGAATTCTTTTTCCCAGCACAACACTGAAAAGGAACAATTTGTTGTGTGGGAGGTCTAAAATTGTGGCCATTAAATTACCTGAGAGGTGGACATGGTTTACAATACCATTCAAAAATGTCATTCAACTATCTGCAATGGGAGGAATTTTATTCTTGCATGCAGCAATAGCCCAAGTGAGCTGTTACGAATTTGTGTCCATGACTGATGCAGGACAGACCTGGCTGAAGCAGAAATGTCTTTACTAGCTTAGAAAAAGACTCAGGGCATAGCACCTATGTTGTCACAGTAGGGAATAAAGGATTTTTTGTCAAGAGAGCAGTGTTTCTGCTACATGAGAAACACGCAGGGTTAATTTCATACTGATTTTGGTAACCTTTGGGGAACTACAATAGAGAAAAGCAGCATAAAGATATCCATGGTGCACACAGAATTCAACACCAGGGAAACAAGCTCTGTGAAGTTGTACATCTGCTGCTCTTTTTAACAGGTTTTAAAGCATTTCTGTTTAAGAGCCCTCCCAAGGACTCCTTTAAAAGCTCACGTGTCCCCAGCAGTCAGTGCTGCAGATGGTGTATGTGGAAGCATGGGGTGACTGGTTGCCTCCAAGGGACAGAAGACATGCCTTGTGCTCTCTGAGCTGCAGCCCTGGAAGGAGCCCTGGCTGTCCAGGGCTTGCTGCTGTCCTCGCCAGCCCAGCCTCTGCACCCCAGGCAGCTGCAGAGCTGGGAGGGCAGGACTCTGCCTGCAGGCACAGAAGGGGTGCAGAACAACCCACCCCCCACACACAATGGCTTTTGGACACCAGGGGTCACCTGAAAAAGTGAGACCTCTGGTAGCTTAAATGCAATGAATAGCCAGGTCCTGCTCCTGCTGCAGTCAGTAACAGGAGAGGTTTTCCTGTGGGCGCTGCTATCAGGATTCAGTGAGGAACTTTCCCCCTGACTCATTCTCTGATAGGCATCTGTTGTGACCAGCTCTGCTTTAAAGCCCTCTTGTTATGTTTATGTCTGTAAGTGAGGGGATTTTACAAATCAGAAACTCCTGAGGAGATTTTCACCTCCTTTCCAAACAAAGACCAGGGAAAAATTTGTTTCCAAGAAGAAGCTGAGTTGTATTGAGAAAAAAGCAAAACCAAACCAGAATCATTTAGGGAGGCTGTCTAACCCTGCCAGAGGTGCTGGTTCAATCCAGCTCATGGCAGCTCCTATGGATGTCCCCAGTGCCAGGAGCCATGCACGGATATGGAGGTGCAGCAAGGGAAAGGAGCCAGCAAGAAAGCTTCAGGCAGGAAGACCCATTTACTTCTCTTTGCAAATAGCCAGAAAGAGGTGAAGCTTTTCTCCAAAGACAAAAGATCTGTTGAACATAGCCTTGGTTTTTTGCTATGTATGTTGGCCACCTTTTGCTTTAGGTGATCACCGATAGACACAACCAGCAACAAAGCACACCAAAAACCAAAGGCTAAGTTCTCTTTCCAGTTAAGTTCTGTTAATAGTTACATACAACATAACAGTCCCTGAAAACCCAGGATATAAATGCTTTAAATAGACAAAATCAGATTTCCCTTCTTTTATCTCTCTTGTTTTATAGGAGATATGTTGAAGAAAAGCACTCTTTTATTTTCAGTACCACCATGAGCTGTCTAGGCACTGTTTGGACATTTAGAAAAACTGCTGGGTAAGTGAGGGCATAAGTAGAAATGTAATTCAGGTGGTTGTCTTTTGAGACTTCTGAGAATCCAGACATGAAAAATTTTGTCATATGATTTAGTGGCCTGTCCTCTTATTGGATATTTTAAAATGATCAATGTCTAAAATATTTTTGAATTGTGCAGACACAGCCTAGCCAAAAACGAATGCTTGATTCTGAAAACAAGCTGCACATTTCTCTTTTCAGGCTTATACCTTCCCCTCATCTGCACTCAAACCACTGCCCAAGGTTCAGCGCTGCAATCATTTTGAAAGGCACCTTTTTCCCCAGCTGAACTGTGTCCTGCTCTTCCTCCCCGTGGGTTACTGTTCTGCTGGCTGTTGCTGACATCACCTCTAGGTGTGAATTTGAATTTCAGGCCCTGGGATGCCCTGTACCCCTCTGAGCACTGCCGTGGTTCCCAGCGCAAGGAGCACCGGCACACGGCCACGGCTCTGCTTCTCATGGGGCCAAAGGAGAACCAGGTGCTAACTGTGAGGGCAAGTAATTGATCTCTTTTTGAAAAGCCACGTTCTGAACTTCAACTTTAAGGATAATTATAAGCAGCTCTTTTCTGGACTGTGTTCCAGGGTATTCAGGATTAAACCACCAAAGCCAAGAGTGCTTAACGACCTGTTCAGAGCAAGTGAAGCTGAGTAAAGATTTCAAAAATGGGTTTGTCCTGATGTTTTCTTGTGTTTCATTAGGGTTGACTTTTAAAATGCTTAGGCTTCACAGCTTCATCTAAAATAATTGGGAATTGGTAGCTGCTTGTTATCAAAGCAGACACTCCCAACCCATTTTGAAATACAGCTGTAAAAGACAGCTTTTACTGTTCCTCTTTTTGCCTTTTTTTCTTTTTTCATCTCTATTGGAGGTCATAACTTGAAAGAGAAAAGTGAAGAAACAAAACAAGATTTCTCAGTGTTTATCATGCTAGCCTCAATTTTTTAACTTCTAAATTCCATACAATATAAGCTCCTTGTCACAGAATAATTCCCTCTGGAATGATTATGATAAGAATTATTTGCCAGTAGTGCCATTGCAAGTAATTGATTTTTTTCAGTTCACTGACTGAACTGAAAAAAAACTGGAGGAAAAATCATTTGTGTCAAATGAAATGTGTAGTTTTTTTTTCAGATTTTAAATCCCATTTTAGAATTTTTTTTGACAATTCTTAAAGAAAAATATTTCCAAATGAAAAATAGTGCCTTTTTTTGAGTTTTCAGAAAAATTAATCAAAAGTATTTACTAATTCCAAAGATACTTTTAGCCATCCCAGACAGAAATTTCTTCTGTGAATAATTTATGCTTCAAAAATACTAATCCTTTCTCCTCCTGAAGAAAACTTGATAAAAAGTGAGCTGCTGAAGTGTGCCAAAAGTAATTTAGCATCCTGTAGCTAACTTAAGATACTGAAAATGAGATACTGGGTCACCTTATCTCTAGCCCTGTTGGTATAACAACACAACAAACACAATGCTATATGTTGGAGTAATTTTAAACAGTTTAGGGAATAAAGTTCTAAAATTAATTTCTTTTTAATTTGGGAAAACAATTTTTCGTTCATCTAATGTATTTCAATTGCTGATTTTGCTTAGATAAAGCTCACATTCTTTTTCAAAAATACCATATGACAGTACTTTTTAATTATAGATACTACTTATTGTTATCTTGAAACCAATAAACAGGCTAGAATATGCAAATGTTTTATTATGTTGTATTAAAGTCAGTGTAACTATACAAAGATGGGAAAATTGAAAATACTTTTTAGTATTAGAATGTTTGAGATAGATGGTCATGATTTTACTTGCCAAAGAAAAGACTGAATGGAATCATTTGAGTGCAGAATCACAGAACATTCTGAGTTGGAAGGGACCCCCAAGGTGGTCCCTAGATAGTCTGTGGGTGTGGCTCCTAATGGCTGATGTGGTCTTCTCAGAGGTGGGTGGCCGAGCTGGGCAGTCCTTGTCCTGAGCAGAGGCAGCTGGAAAGGAGCTCCTCGACCTCAGATGGTGGAAGGCAGAGGGAACCTGGCTTCTGGCACTGGCCTTGGGGTGGCCAGTGGGTGACAAGTGGGCATGAGCAGGTGACACATGTGGACAGGAGCAGGTGAGACATGCAGACAGGAGCAGGGGACATGTGGACAGGGGCAGGGGACATGTGGACAGGAGCAGGTGA
>VZRX01023155.1:0-87713 GCA_013398075.1 Notiomystis cincta | reverse complement strand
TATTTATACTCAGTGCCTAAACCATCCCTAACACTGAAATGTAAAGAGATTAATTTATGGTGATGGAGTCTTAACTGATCTGATCAACATTGGATAGAATTAAAAAGTAATGTAAATGTACTCATATTGAAATGGGTTAACTCAATAATATGGAGCATATATTTTAAGTCATGCTTATCAGAGGTCAATGACAGTGAACTAACTATTGATCACAGTAGAGAATATAAACTTTTCTCTGAAAGAAGGTTTTAATTATTTTCTTTTTTTTTTCAGCTAGAATCTGCATGGAAAACTGAGAATGTTTTTGTGGTTACTGATTTAGTCTATGAAAGTTAGATCAAAGATATATTGCTTTGTATTGGTCATTATTTGAGAAACTTTAATACCAATTCAAAAATACCTGTTAAAATTCCCGTTCTTGTCTAAAAGTGTCCATTAATAGTCTATTACTGATGGCTTTATTAATTTTACAGACATTTCTGCACTGATTTTTTTTAATCTGCAGTTAAAATATCAAAATGTACACATTTTAAGCTATAAAGTGTATTTTTAGGTGCCCCAGCATTACAAGAACCTAATCAATTCTATTTAAAAATACTAAAGTTTATCAGAGTTGTAAATTCTATGAGAAAATCAGAGGGATCTAGCCAGGCTACATAGATGGGACTAGAACAAGAGCTTGAGGCTCAACAAGATCAAGTGTCAGGTCCTAGACTTTGGCCAAAATAACCCCATACAGTGCTAGAGGGTTGGACATTAGGAGGAAATTCTTCACAAAAAGGTTGATTAAATATTGGAATGGCTTTCCAGGGAGATGGTGGAGTCACTGTCCCTGGAGGTGTTTAAGGAAAGACTGCCATGGTCTGGTTGACAAAGTGGTGTTGGGTCGTAGGTTGGACTCAATGACCTCAGAGATTTTTTCCGACCTAATTGATTCTGTGACTCTGAAAATAAGACCTTTTCAAAAAAACCCGTTATATTTTACAATGTAAAATTAACCCAAAAGATAATTGCCATTTCAAATATACTAATAATACTATTATTATTTATATAATACTAAATATACTAATACTAATAATAAGTTATAATACTAAATAATTTAATGTTAGACTTTTTTGTGTTCAAAACAATTTCATGTTCACATATATGACATCAGATAAACTACAAACTCAGACTCTCATATGTAGGTAAATCCTGGAGGTAGCTTTTCTGCTAAATTTTATTTTAGAAGACCAGATAGCAGAAGTTGTTTTTCTCTGTGAAGTGTTCAGTCATTTGGAGACGTAGAAATTATATTGTGATTATATCTTAAATATTCAATTTTGCTGATACTTAAGGACAAGTATTAGAATACAATGCAGTATTTTAGTAAAGAAATTATATATTTAACACATAAGATAAACTGACAATTTACTTAGCTTGTAAATAATCAGACAAAGCTTGAAAACTTCATATTAATCTCAACAGTCTCAGATAGATTACCCATTTGGTCTCATTTCTTGATGCTTCTGGTGCCATTTTAACCTAACCGCAGTTTAAGTAGCTCAGAAAGAGTAGATAACATAACATCTCATTTCTTCATTTTGTAACTATATGAAGTTCATACATTTTGAAACTGAATTGCATTTTATTTCTTGTCTGGACCTTACAGTCTCTGGGAGTTACAAATAATTATGTTTAATCCTTTCCACTGCTGACTCAGTACTATCTCAGTGTGGAGAGAAAGCTGTTTCTCCTGAGTTTGTTCTCCAGTCTTCACTTTTTTAAAAAACACAGGTAAGTAATCTATATTTCAAAGAAAGATGACCTTTGCTTGATTTAAATGGAATCTTTCTTTCAATATCTGAAATGAGAAAGTGATTAAAGTTTTGGTAGATAGGTAAGATGTATTTTAAAAGCAGATAAGCTTAAAGGTCAGACACTGTCAAATGAAGGATTTTGACTTTTTAATATTTAAATACTTTATAAGAATCATGGTTTATGCATGCCTGGCACTCTTTTTAAGTTCTAAAATAAAATTGTTCTGCATTTTCATAAGATTCACTCTTGAATGTTAGCTACATTTTGCTATTGCATGAGCAATTACTTTGCAGCATTTGCTCTTCCTGTTTCATGAGAGACAGGAAGTTTTCCTGTTCTTTCTGTCAAATAATTTAAAAATAATATTTCAAAATAATATGAAGTAACACGTGAATTAAAGCACCAACTCCTCTTTTTTATATTAATTTCTTATAGCTCTTCAGATGACTTAAATTCAGGAATTTTTAACGTAATTTATAAATTACTGTCAAATAAAGTGCAATATTTTTATTTTGTATTATTTTGAGGAGTGTGATTTGTGTGTTTTAGCAGACTACTTTTTTTTGCTGTAGAACATGAGATTAACAGAGGCCATCTGAGCTATGAAACCAAATTTTTTGGAATCACCAGGAAATAACTAATAATTTTTAATCTATATAAGAGACCACCAACCATCCAGAACTATAAGCAACATGGAGATTTTTAAAGATAAAAGATTAAAAAAGACCCCAACTACTGATATTTTCCTTAGTGTCATAATCTTAACTTCATGAAAATATATCTGGAGGATACTACAAAGTAAGAAATCTGCTTTTCTGCATGTTTTCAATACAGATTTCTTTTTTTTTTTTTTTTTCTTATCTATAGTAATTTGCTATAATCTAAGGTATGGTAATGTTCTTTCAGATGCTTGAGACAGATGAAAAATAAAGGAAGATTTATCATCAAACTTCAGAGACATAATTTTAGTGATACCAAAGAACAATTTGTCCTCCTTTCTTTATGTTGAAATACATGCATTTTGAAAGCATTAAGACAGAAAAAAATTTTAAATAATTTGACAGATAAAAATTATGATGAATGTATAACATATCAAACCCTCAAAGACCAAATCTCCTTTAATTTTAGAAGGAGAAACAATTTTTGAAGCTTAATTTGCCCTGTTCTATTCCTTTCAAAAGGAATCATGTTAATCATTCTCAATTTCTTTCAGCTTTGCTATTGGTTTCCTTGAGTAATTGAAGTTTTTCTTTCTACAACACTGCTAGCAGAAGTAATAAATTATATATATATTTTGGACTAAAATGGGAATTTCATTATCATCACAATCACTACATTTTTCAGCTTTGGTAAAAGTGAGTAGTGTTTTCTTTGGATACTCACTGCTAAGGTAAAAATAATAAGCCTTGCAGTTGGTCTGATGGTTGTTTTACAGAAAAAGCTGTTAAAGATTTTTTGCAGAACTATCTATCAATTAGATGGTGCTTTCCCTAGAAAATTAGTTTTCAATTTTCATATATTTTCACTTATTTTTTACTTTTTGCTTCTTTCTCCCATAGCTATTATTGTTTATAGCCAATGCTGGAGATCTAGAGCAGATTATAAGTTTTTACTGTTGCATAACAGATGTCTAACTTTTGATTCTTTTCTTGCTACCTTTTTTTTTTCTTTAATACTGAGACACTTCTTTCATGTGCATTACTTTCCCCCCTATTTCTCTTCTTCCTAAAGAGTTGAGCCTTCAACACCTCGGGTCCAACTGTAGTTGTTGTTATCAGTATTTTCTGAGAAGTCTGTATATGTCTTGAATCATAATTGCTAATTCTCCATTTTATTTCCAAGGCTTCTCAAACTAGGATAGAAACATCGTAGTTGTTTTTAATCTCTCATTCCCAATTTACTGGATGAAATGTCTTCCTCATTTGTGTTTTATAATTTTCAGTCTTTCCCTTAAAATTCTATTGTCTCTTCATCTATGATTATGTTTTTTTGGTTTTTGTTTTGTTTTGTGATGTGGTTGTTGTTGTTGTTGTTGGGTTTTGGCTTTTTTGGTTTTTTAAAAATTTTTTTATTTATTTTTAACCCCCATATTGTTCCTCGAGGATATTTCTTCTGGATACTCATTTGGAGTTCAGTATTTGGCAAAATTAATGTCTTCAGGATAACTGCATGAGGGGAAAAAATAGGTAGCTTTGTTTTTCAACCATTTGTTAATTTCTCTATTTTGCCAAACCCTCTTATTCTTCTATAATTTGAGAACAGGAAAAATCCCACTAAGACAATTTTAAGTTCCTTAAGTATTTTCTCAGGTTTTGTAAACTTATCCTTGACCCACATAAAAAAAAAATCTGAATGCACCTCTAAATGCAAACTTGTTTTCTCTCTGCCACCAGGTTTCCTTTCAACCACAGGAGAATGCCATAAATAGCAAGTCCCATGAGGCAGGTAGTATTAATTTCACCTACTGTAAAATGTAGAAGATTTGATGTCAAAACAAAGTCGGAACTTTGAACAATTATCTGCTAACAATTAACAATTTTAATGGATCTCTAATTCAGTCATTTCCCACATGATCTGTTTAATTAACCCTTAACAAAAGAGACCAGCACTTTAGAGTCTGAAATAAACAGAGAAGGAAACAATTTCTGCATAAACTGATTTCAAAGACATTAAAAATGGCATATGTATCTAGACCAAACTTAGCTAATGGATTTTGTTTTCAATTCTGAACTTGGATTTAAAGAGTATAATTAAATCACTTGCTCTTTAGATGGCAGGCTGAGAATGGCAGTCTGGTCAAACTGAGAGAACATTATGCTATAACAAGGGAAAATGTCAGAATTCTATTTATACTTGTGTGAAAGCATAGATACCACTCTTCATCTATCTGTTTTCCTTGACTGCAGGTCAGCAAAGAGCTTTTATTTTTGTAACAAAATTGGACATGATAAATTATTATCTTTGCTGATAATCTATGTTTCAGGGCTTTAGTCTCCTCTAAAACAGCAGCATTTAAAAGATATAGAAGACAGGAAAACATGTTTCAAGTGGTGAACTTCAGAAATGTTCATGAAGCTGTGCTAAATCATGAAATCTCCAAGAGTGGAATGAGAAATGTGCAGTACAAATGTGCAGTACAAAAAAAGATATACATGTTTTTAAGTCATTTTTCCTGTCTTTCTTTTTCACCTTTTTTTGATATTTTAAAAAATATTCAGCCTGCACTAACCTCTCCAAGCCTCCTGTGCTAGGTTTTTTTTTCCTTTTTTTGCAATTTCTTTTTTAAAATATTTTTTTTTCTTCAATCTTTGCTCTGCCCAACTATTTTTACCCATTAGGTGGAAGTCCTGGTCTTTGGACACCAGTACCACTTGATTCATCTTTTCTCTTTGGTTATCTGTGCTCTACAACACAAAAGAACACAGGAAAAAAGACTGCTATCCTTAGACACATGTTGACTCTCTATATGCCTAAGCAGTATTTAAAGAAGCTTACACTTGGTTTAACAGGGTCAAAATTTCATGCATACACAACCAATGTAGAAGCAGCATCAGAAACAGATGAGGAAAAACATAATGCAATGACGGCAATTAATACTCAGTTGAGAACAGAATGGATCATAAAATCATTAAGTTACTTGTCTGTGCTCTCGAGTAACATATCTGTGTTATAGTTTAGTATATCTTCCCCTGGATCCAGTTTGTGTCTACAGCTTTGAATGCCTGAAGGAAAGGTAAGATACAGGCAGCATGAGGTGATGAACAGAATCTCACAATGAACATATATGAACATAATGAAGAGAACTCTCCCTAATACACAGTGCTGTATGAGATGAAGAAAGATTGTGCCCTATGGTTTTATTTTCTGTAGGAATCAATTCAGTTTGGTTTGCAATAATTAGATACATATATTAACTTATTTGAAAAGCTATAGGAAAAAACACATTTGTTTGAAGATCATCTAGCTTGGGGGTTTATGTTCATTTTCATGATGTTTTAGCAAATAGAAATGAGGTTATTTAGAATGGATTTTTATTGTGCTATTATGTGGGTTTTAATAGACTTTTCTTCTCTCTCAAAGTAGTAATGGAGTAATTGATCTACCTGTGACATATGATTATAAAGTATAAAACTGATTATTCAGTTTATAAATAGGAAAATTGGCTCTATTAATTGGAGTAATTTTGCAGGGCTCATAATTTACTTGTATTTTCTTTCTTCTCTTTTTCAAAATTCAAATAGAAAATAGATGAGAAAGATTTCAGGGAAAAAAAAAAGAAAACAAGCTAGAAAGAAACTTGCTTTAAGAAGTCCCAAGAAAATAACAGCTGTTCTAAATTAACAGACTGGAAAAAATATCCCATATGCTTAAAAAAAAAACAAAAAACAAACCAAACCAACCAACCAACCAAAAAAAACCCACAATACAAAACCAAACCAAACCAAACTAAAAAAAAAAAAAAACAGTTAACAAACTTACTAGTGAAACTGTTACCAGATCAAGAAGAAACAGAAAAAAAATTCCTTCTTGTCCTCTAGAAATTAAAGGCCAGGACTGAAAATCATTTTTATTTTCCATGTGACTTTAAGTAACATTAGACTTGAAGGATTTCAAACAGCTGTAGGTTTTCTTCAATAGCCCATATAAAGAAATGAATATAGTGCAAGGAAACTGAGCATCCAATGGCAGGATGACCACGGACAGTGGATTAGCAATTATTAGCCAGTTCTCTCAGTCCCATGGAGTGACACATGTCCATGTTCATCAGGTGGTATTGAACCTAATGTTCCTTTAAATGTGGGAGGGACTTTATTGAAGTTCAGGGAGTTGAGACATGTGGAAAGAGTGATTATCAGTGAAAACTGAAGAAAAAAACTTGTTGAGTTCCTCAGTCTTCATGTTTTTTATCACCAATTCTCCTACCTCCTTTATTGGGGTAGGAGGAGGGTTAGAGAGGCGGTGCTTGTGGTTTCTACTTTCTTTACGCTTACTTTTCTGAGCAATGTATCTATAGAAGCCCTTCCTATTACTCTTCACATTTCTTGCTAAATTCAGCTCCAAATGTCCCTTAGTGCTCCTGAGTCTACCTTGACATATCTGGGCTGAGTCCTACATTCTTTCTAGGGCATCTGTCCCTGATTCCACTTCCTGTGCATTTCCTTCTACACTTTAGCTTGACCAGGATGTCATTATTCATAGAATCATAGAATATGCTGAGTTGGAAGGGATCCACCAGAATCATCAAGTTCAAGTCCTGGCCCTGAACAGGACACCCCAAGAATCACACCACATGCCTGAGAGTGTTGTCCAAACACTTCTTGAACTTGGATAGGCTTGGTGCTGTGACCGCTCACCTGCGAAACCTGTTCCAGGCTCAACCACCCTATGGATGAAAAAGTTTTCACAGTATCTAACCTAAACTTCCCTTCTGCTGACCCCCTATCTTCCTTGTCTGATTTCCTACTCATGGGAATTAAAAATGCACTTAAAAAGCTGCCACCTCTCTTATGCTTCTTAATGCTCCCAGGACAGTTCTCCAGATGATTCCATACACAAATTACTTAAACTGAAAGGGTCCTGACTTTAGCATTCACGTGTTTTCCCTGAAATACATCAAAGCATGGCAACTAAGAAGACAGAAATTTTATGCATAGAAATTTTGAAATATATTTTAGTTATGTTGTGTGGAACATTCATTCCTTAATAGTCACTAGTTTACATCTATAGGAACACTTTAATTTGGGGGGTTTGTCTCTTATTTTAATTCAGATATCAGCCATGATGAACTGCTCATCTTAAGTGCAGCTTAACTAGTTTAGCAGTAACCATGAATACTGCCCAGATACTGTGTCTCTTAAAAACAATAGAAACCATTATGCAGATAGGTAAATATCCAAAATCAATCATTGCCCATATATGAGATTTTATGATCAAGAGTACATGAAACTATTTCTTTTTTGCTAATTGTACACTTATGCAGTACAACTGCATATTCAATCTTTTTTATTATTATTGCATTAATATTTCTGCTTCTCTCTTTTCTTTTTAATGTTTTCATAACAACAAAAAAAAAGCCCATTTCTAAGCCTTTTGGCTGAAATTTTTGACTGAATTTGAGAGGACTCAAAAAGCTTTTCTTGGTTTTGGACTACAATTTGAGTTTTGGTTTCCTAGTTTTAAAAGCAGTTTCCCAACCATCAGATTATAGTTTATTCTTCTTGTTGTCATCTTCTGTTGTATGTTAATTTAGGTACTAATACAGAGCTACCCTATGTAGGATTCCATGTCCTGGTGGCTAGGAAAAAAAAATTTCTTATGATCTTTGAAAGTCTTGTTTGTTAAATTTCATAAAATGTGGTAGCTATTACAGGAGATACTGAGAGATTTACAAAGCTTCAGCATATTCTGTAACTTTCTGGGCAAGGAATACAGGAAACTGGGAAGAGAATCGAGGTTTCAGAACATTTTGATATTTTGTAGAAGAGTAAATTCCAGTAAGAGAAGAGTCTTAAGCACAAATTAAATTGCTACATTATTGTTGTTATTAGTTTTAATTTTAGATTTAATTTTATTGTGTGCATATAATACAGACTTATGAACTGATTTTTCTTATCCTAATGAATTAAATATTTGAATTTATTCTTTTGTGCTAATTTGAAATAAGTGAATAAATTAACAGTGTGGTAATAGAGATTATTCTAATGTCAATTTTTGTAATAGTTGTAACAATTATAATACTCAAGGACAATTGTGAGAAATAGATATAATAGTTGTTAAAAGTTGCACAAATATATTTGTGGGATTTTTCACTAACTGATTTGCCAGCCGTTTGATTTTAGGTTTTTTGTGGTTGTTGTTTTTTAATAAAAATATCTTTGAATCTTTTTTCTCTTGTTCTGTCTTTACCACTTTGAACTATTTTTTAACCTATTTCAATGGACAGAATAGAAAATGGTGGCTTAAAATGAGTAGTAATATCCCTTGAAATTACAGTATATTTAAGACAATAAGTTTATGATATTCAAGGATCATAAGGCTGCAGAGATTACAATCCTTGGTGGGTTTTTGCCTCTTTTTGCATTATTCCCAAAATTTCTTTCAAAATACTCATACGCATTATAAAATCAGCAAAAGTGCTCTTGAATATCTAGCATGGACCAGATAGGACTTATCTCTGGTAATTTTTATTTTATGTATTTTATTTTATGATGAGTTCCTTCTGTAAAACTCAGTCTCTATCAGAATTTTGCCATTATAATTATAAAGTCATCAATTAACATTAGCTATATGGTTTCCTATTTAGTTTATTTTCTTATAAATCATGGAAATTTTCATCATTGCTATTGTTGAATCTTGGAAACATTTACTTGGGAATTTTATTTTAACCTTTATTTTTGGCCTCATTTCTCTTTAAAGTAATAAACGAAAGACTTTCCAAACCTGATAAGGCCTTAATAATTTCAACATTTACTCTTACACTTTATTTGTCTTTCTGGGTGGGATTCAATGTACCTATGGGGAAAAAGAAGAACATTTGTATGGGCTCTTAGCTGACAGGACTTTCAAGTACTCCAGTCAGAAAATCAGTAATTAACACATGTACAAATATACTGCGTCCAGAATTGTCGCTGTTGGCAAATGAGCTCAGAAAGTTTTGAGACTACTCGGCCTATAAGTTCATTTTACATATTTCTTTTAGGAAACCAGTACACAATCATATTTTCTTATCTGTTGGGTTTGAATCTGTCTGTTTATCACAGATTTTGATCAATGCTTGTATCTCAATTCTATCTTATCTCTCTCCACTCACGATCTACAGGGAGCTTCCACCGTCATCTTTGTCCCAGCAGCCATGTGGAGCTAAGTCAATATAGTGAAGTACTTTGTCCTGGGTAAAGCAACTTCTTTTTTTTATATAATTTTGTTATAAAATTTTGTTTATAAAATTGTTAATATGGCTGCTGTTACTGTGCATTTCTTATTCCATTGAATTTTTGCTTTCAATAAATTGCTATCCCAACTCATAGTTTTTGCATCTGTCCCTCTCATACCAGAAGGGGAGTGAGAAAGGGGAGTGGCTTATTTGGGGTATAATTTCTGGCTGATGTCAAACCACCACAGTCATAGATAAGTATATATTCTCTGTAAATATATAGTATTGTGTAATCATAATTCATGCCATAAATTTAGTATCTTGAGGAATAGAAGTAGGGGTTACCTGTCCTTTTCTTTACTCTCATTTTAGCTTCTGACAAAATATGTAAAATATGGGGACATTCTCAATTACTTGAACTGAGGAGAATTGAAAAAGACTGGGATACTTATAATGACTAGCAGAAAGCTTTTTCTTCAGGTAAAAAATTGAATTTTAAAAGAAGTGAGTAGTCAGACAGATACCTCAATAATAGAGTATTTAGCCTTTCCTGGAGGGTGATGGCTTAGCAGTGTGAGCAAGTAGCTTGAAATCTTTAGTATCCCTGGAGCTTACAGAATCAAGTTTAGCCAGGTTTAGCTGAATCCGTCATCTTTATATCTTCAAGGTAAGTAAACAATTTCAAGCAGCTTGATGTACACACTATTTTTCCAAAAGGTCTATAAAGTCATGGCAAGACTTGAGGGCTGCAATGCATTTTTCCATATCCATCTGCATTCATGCCACAAAGAAAATGTTTAAAAGATTTTAAATATTACTGGCTATAAATAACTGACAGGTCTGAGACAAGGGATTAATTGGGACATCTCCTGGGAAAATGATTTTGTATTCTAGTGGACAATTTTCTTCATTCTCAAAAGAATGACGAAAAAGTCTGTGAGGGATATATCCATTATCAAAGGGTCCATAAAACTTAAGTAACTTAGTGAAAAAATGGTAAGGATTTCTAGATACACATTTGATTTATTTAGATTTTTTTAAGGGAAGCTAATTGAAGGGTAATAAGGACATTGTTTAAAGAACTTGAAAAAGGAGGTTCTTGAGTACTATTGACAACTACTAGGAATTAGAATCATATTTCTAAAATCCTTTGAAAAGAATGTGTTAAAATTCTGAAAACTTTGGTTTTTACTCAAATGATACTGCAGCTCTTTATGGAGATAGAGGTATCAGATTAAAACTATATTCAGTGTTTGCCTTTGAGTCAATTTAAGTCAATTTAGCCAAAATGTCTTTAAGTTAATCCCAAATGGAGTTAACGTAAATCAACCAAAACAAGGACACTGTAACTTTGTGAAGACTTGATCTTGATGCTGATTGGTGTTGACATTTTATCAATGTTTCTAAACTTTCTTGTTTGCCATCTTTTCCAGCTTGTTATTTTCTTTCTTTATTGATTTCAATTAACATTTTTTCCCATGAGTTTCCACTATCCACAAGCATATATCTCTAAACAAGTAAAGTAGTAGAGACCTTCATAACCCAGACCTGCAAACCACTTCCAGTCATTAATAATCACATCTAGCTATTAGTATCTATGAAAAACAACCTTTTTTCTATTAGTTTGTTTCAGTGTCTTTGGATCAATAACTGGATATGCATATGAATATTTAAAATTAAAATCAAATGTAGACACATTTTAATAGATATTGGAGTTCCTGCCCCAGTTACTCTGATGCTTAATCCAAACACTGAAATGACTGAAATAAGGTGAGTTTTCTTCTTTCACAGTTAGCAATGATAACAGTCATAAGTCTAAAAAACAGAATGAAAATTAAAAATAAAAACTGGAAAACTTGAAAGGATTTCCAAATATATCCATTGCAAAGGTTTAGATTGTCTCCTAGAAACTTTGGTTTTAAAAGCAAAGCAGGGTGAAGATCAGAAAATGTGATCTAAGTATTNATATAATATGACTACTTAAATGGATATGTTTTGCTGTTCTTTGCTGTACTATGAGTACATTCTACTCAGATTTGCAAGACTGAATTCTAAAAAGACATTATCCATGAAGTGTCTCAGAATGGTGGATTCAATGATTAGTTGGCTTTAAATCATCAAAGAAAGATGTCATGTACTCTGCTGGGACACTGACATCATTCTGAAATGCTCCGAGAACAGCCAAGGTTTAAAGAAAGGAGCTCTTTCTCTAGGAGAAGGAAAGCTTTGGCAGCTATGCAACTGCATTAGGGACACTTTTTCCAAAGATTTATGCATTTTCAAGGAAATGTCAGGGCACAGAGGGTCTGAAACATCTTCACATTCATGTTGCGAGAGGGTGAGAATTCTGCTCTTGTAAACAAAATTATTTGTACCGTATTGCAAGAATCTATTAAAAACAAAACTGTAATAAACAATGGCATCATGATTCAGTGATAAAACATTAAGTTGGATAACAAGAAATCTAGCTTCTTTTATTGACCCAGGCAAGTTCTTCAGCGACCTTGGTCATTGAACTTAATTCCTCATGTTCTTGCTTTTATTTTCTCCCTTTGTTTATGTTGGAAGGACAAGCATCTCCTGCAATGACTTTAGGCAAGACCTAACACAGAGAATCTTGCAAATCATCTGCAGCATCTGAGGTGTAGCCTTATGTAAAAAAAAAGAAGTGAATAATTAATAAAGAATTTTGAATATTATAACTTTAAATACTTATTCTAGTCAAATGGTGTGATACAAAAAGGTATAACACATAAAGAGTGAACAAATCAAAGGAAAATTTATTAAAAAATAAGTGCTGGGCCAATAACAAGAAGGCTGAAACTTCTATCAGTACACTACTGCTTTGCTTCCCTTGAAATGGAACCATTTCCATTTTTGGTGAAATGTTTCAATATTAGCAGTTTGCATACTACTTCTTCTCACTCCTGAGAAAACATGTTTATTAATTCTAAAAAACAGCTAATATCTCTTTTCTACACTTATGCATTTCTTCTATGAAGATCTTTATGTATGAATATCCTCCTCAAGTCTTCTATTATTCTAAACCAAGAAGATGAAAATATTTGCTCTTCCAAAGTATTCATAAAGAACATATGATTACAAAAATTAGGAGTTAGTAATAGGCCAAAAAAGCATCACATGGAAATACAAGTTACATTTTGAACAGATCCCATCTAAAGTCACAGGCCAAGCAGTTAACTGTTCTGCTGACAGTTAACCTCATTTAGCAAAGTCAATTTTCTCACAATTCAATTCTCATGACTGTGCAGGAAGGATCTCTCTTCCATATTCTAGCAAAGATCCCAGGACCCTACAGGATAATTGACAAGTTGTCCCCAGCATAATCTTCATAAGGAATGCTTGGAGGGGAGCTCAGAGAAACACTGAAAGTATGCATAAAGCAAGGATACAAGGAATCTTTTATAGAAGCATTATAGCAGCATTATTATTAATGTTCTTCTGTATTAATAATTTGGACCACTTAAACATTGTTTGGGCTAAAGGTAAGTTCTATGCTCAAATTTCCTCTTTCCCCTCAGAACACGACAGAATTGATCAAAGTTAAAATTGAAATGCATTTCATGTTTCTTTATATTCTTACTTTTCATGGAGCATCACATGAATAAAGCAAATATTTTTTATCACAAATTCATTTGACATTTTGATTTACTTTAAAAAAGAAAATGGCAATATTTGCTCAGAGTAATTATTTAAATCTGTGCTATATGTTTTTTTAAGCTTATCTCTTTTACTTAACAGATTTTTTATAAATGTATAAAAATTAGTAAAACTAATGAATATGAAAGTGTCTTTAAAGCTATAAATACAACACATGATTGTTTATGTTTGGAAAAAGGATGGCAAACATTATTTTCTTTATAGAACTATTCATTACTGAGGCATTGTAAGTTTAGGTGAATAAACTGTAAGTACATATGAAAAGTTCCCTTCATGTCTGTGAAAATGATAGTGCTATATTAAATTTTACTGGACAGAGCAGTAATCCAAAGGGAAACCTGTATGATTAAGAATAGCAAAACATCCTCACCTTTCAAGATTTGCCTCTTATCTGCCTCAAAGCCCAGTTTGTAGACTCCACATGGTGATAGCTCAACCCCCTCTGTATCAGCCATTACACATCCAAAAGTCACCTCCTCCCCTGGGGGCACAACCTGGGCCTCAGCAAAGCACCCTGATACCTCCACAAATGCGTAAATGTTTTGAATCATAAATGATTAATAGTCCAGTCTCTCACACCACCCCAAATACATGCATCCAAAACTCAATTGGAGTTGAAGCTGGCCAGAACTGTGGGCAATATAAAGAATTTTTTCAACTCCTTATTAATGGCAATAGACAATGTAAAAATAACCCCATCCCATTACAGGTTGAGAATGGTTCCCCTCACAAACATGGACCTGGACAAGGCAGAGGTGATTAATGCATTCTTTACCCCATTTTCAATACAGATGATGGACTGAAGGGGTCTCAGGGCCCTGAGACACAGACCCATGACTGCAAGAAAGATCAACTCCCAGGTGACCATGAAATTGTGTGGAATCTGCTGCTCCAGCTGGATCCCTCAGAGACCCTGCAGAGAGACCTCGACAAATTAGGGGACTAGGAAATCACAAAACCATAACAAGTCCAACAAGGGAAAGTGCTGGATTCCGCAACTGGAATGGGGCAACCCTGGATGTATGGACAGACTGGGGAATGAGATGCTGGGAAGCAGTGCTGTGGAAAGGGACCTGGGGGTCCTGGTCAATGGCAAGTTGAACCAGAGTCAGCAGTGCCCTGGCAGCCAGGAGGGCCAACCCTGTCCTGGGGACATCAGGCACAGCATCGCCAGCTGGACAAGGGAGAGGATTGTCCTGCTCTGCTCTGCTCTGCACTGGGGCAGCCCCACCTTGAATGTTGTGTGCAGTTTTGGGTGCCACAGTGTAAGGATACAAAGCCATCAGAGAGCATCCAAAGGAGGGCTACAAAGATGGTGAAGGGCCTTGAAGGGAAGATGTATGAGCTGAGTCTACAAGGTCTGTTCAGCCTGGAGGAGACTGAGGGAAGATCTCATTGCAGTCTACAACTTCCTAGTGAGAGGAAGAAGAGGGGGAGACACTGAACTCTTCTCCATGGTGACCAGTGAAAAAACCTGAGGGAATACCCTGAAGTTGCCAAGAGAAGTTTAGGTTGGATATTAGAAAAAGATTTTTCACCCAGAAGGAACAGGCTCCCCAGGAAAGTAGTCACAGCACCACCCTGTCAGCAAGTGTGGCAGAGTTCCAGAAGTATTTGGACAATGGTCTCGGGCACATGGTGTGACTCTGAAATGGTGCTGTACTTGATGATCCTTGTGGGTCCGTTCCAACTCAATTTTTTCTGTGATTATATTAAAATAAATATGCTGGAAATCTGAAGTGATTTTTCAATTTCAAACTCAATTCTCAAATATTTCTATATACAGAACTTTTCTTGAAGGCAATATGCTTTCATGTGTGAAATGGCCTGGATGATCAGGTCATTGATACTGCTTGCAAAGACTATTGACATCAGTGGAAAGCTTTCCACTGACTTTGCTGCAGTACTGCCAAAAACAAAATAACAAACTTGGATTTTTTCATTAAGTACAAAATCATTTCAGGCAAGCAATCAAACTGTTTAAATACTTAAAGGAAATCAAACATCATGAATTAATTTCTGCCCTACCGAGAGAGTTTCTATTTACCTTGCTGTACTACATTTCATGTTGAGAGAAGGTACACTTTGGTGAAACATGGATTTAAATTATGATGAAGAGAGAACAATATTTAACTCCCTAACTGTGCTCTCCAACTTTTTGTATCTGCTTTGTTTTGCCTGTATCTTGGCAGAAGAATATTACTTCTGCGTTTTGCAGACTTGAACTTTGATTTATATCCCTCAGTTTTAGCTGTATGTGTATTTGATAACTAACCTATCATTCTAAACTAAACTGATTTTGCTTGAAACTCCCCTGATTGGAAGTAAGATTAGCCTGAATAAATCACTTTCTAGAAATGGCTATTACTTAGTTAGGAAATATTTATTTCTTCCTTCACTTGAACTAACTGCACAGCACCTTCACACACACAAATACCTTTTCTCCATAAGTTCAGGTGTTCCCTTACCATTCAAATGTGTTGAGAAAAAAGAGGAAGACAGGAAAGCAAAAACTATGATCTGACAACTTTTCTATTAATATCACTGCAAAAGAATGATATGTACAAAAGACGTGTAAGAAAAGTATCTGGTTGCAGCTAAGTCCAGTATTTCCAACTCTCTCTTTGCTATGTACTACACCAAAATTCAAGTGTATAAGAACCTCACAGGAGAATACTTATGGAAATTACTGTTGTGTTTAGAGCACTGATTTTTATCAACAAAAGCTTATCTTACATAAAATGATGAAAGAATTTAACCTTCAGAAAGAAATTTTGGAAAGGAAGAGAAAATAAAGAGAACATGAGATTTTTCATTATCATCCTTAAATTATCTTTTATAATTCAAGAAAAATGTAGGAAAACCCTCTCTTATATTATGCAGATATAAAATATATTGAAAGCAATGGAGTTTCTTTGGTATAAAAAGCAGAATTCATTTAAAATTCATTAGTTTTCCTCCTTTCTGGGATATTAATCTTCTCGAATTCTATCACTTTGAAAAGGGTGCATAATTTCACAGGCATGTAAAAATGCAAGCTAATATATATTTTTTAATGTTTGTAAATAATTAAACTTTTTAGGTAAAATGATCATTATTAGTAGAATTCAAGAATCATAGCATTTTATTGCTAGTCGTATTTGCATTTTCTATCAGTCCTCTCTTAAACAAAAGTTTTTAGTTCTTTATGTATCAATATGAACATTTTAGTCCATAATTTTCTAACAGATATCTCAGTACTAGGAAAGATGTGCCCAAGAAGTGAATGCCTGAAAAATACCGTGAAATGATTCAAACCACTGTTTTACACAGCAGATTTTTTTGCAAACCAAATGCATCCCTGTTCCACCCATACTTTGCACATCTGCTGTGATAATTCAGTGATAAATCACAGTGACCTCTGTTACATTCTAGGACTGTGCAGATAAGACCTTCCGTCTATTTTATCATCTACAGGAAACTTTAAATTAGAATCATCCTGATTTTCCTTTAATCACATTTAATTACCTATGACAATGCTTCAATTATGTATTATCTCACTAAATTTTTGTTTTTCTGACAATGTCATGGCCCTACACTTACAGTTGCTGTTTGCTATCCAAATTCTGTCCACTAGTATACCGACAATCCAGGTAAGTCTTTCAACACATATCCTTCTAAGCAATCACATCGAGACCCCTTGCAACCCTCACTTATGGGTGTTTTCTCCTTTAGTACCATTTCATCATGTACTTCTGGCCTTCCATTCCCATCCTTTAATGAACCTACATTTAATTCCTTCTGTACCTAGAAAGTCTATTTGCTGACCTATCATCTTGGACACCAAGCAGATTTTGACAATCATTTATGTGCTTGCAGAATTCTTGTGGAAGAAAGTATTTTCTGCCAAAAAAATCACCTGTCACTGAAATAATAACTTGACAACACTTTGCAATTTCCATACAGTAGAACCTTGGATATGTTTCCATTTTTCATCTTTGCCAGAAAAATAAATTAATTTAAAGACACCTGAAGGTATCTGCAACTTTGAAGGTTAATGGAGTCCTCTGAATACGTGAATAGACAGATATTTTTGATGCATGTTTTTAGTGGAGGTTTATTACTGCTCTAACCTGCTCTACTCTTTATAATATTAAGCATGCTTCATCCTTCTGGATATACCTTTTTATTCAAAACAAAGCAAAAGTTTTATGACTTATAATAGTATTTTAATGCAAGATAATATCCATTAACCCTCACTCCAACAATCCATTTTCCAAATGTTTCTTGCAGTGAATATTTGTTTTTAATACCAATCACAATCTCTCTTACTTATAATTCATTGTCTAGGTAAATTCAGGTGTTTCTCTGTCATAAAACATTGTTTTTAGAAACATATATTAGGAGTTACTGACTAAAATAATGGAAAAAATAAATGTCAGCTGTTTCTTTTAAAAGCTATTCACAGTGTAGCGGAAACTCAACTATAATATCTTCCTTCCTTTCTTCTTTTCTTTCACATGTGTTTCAAACTCCTTTCTGGTACACTTCAACTAATTCCACTTAAACATCTGCAATGAATGCCACATTAGTAATAATTTCCTTCATTTGGAAGGAATGTAGTAAAATTCTGAAGTGACACTTCAGAATTTAAGTGAGAAAGTACAAATAGATGAAGGATATAAATGTCACAAATGTTTAAATAGTTCCTAAACCCAAAGATCCTAACAACAGCAAGAGGAAATGTGTGGAAGATGTTGCAAACATGGAGTAATACTTCAAGAGCAGTGAAGTTCATCCAGATAGTCCTCAGGAAGGCTACATTGACTGAGTCAACATACTGGACTCAAAAATATAACACAAGTGGGTGTTCCTGCTAGGCATTTAATATAGACATCTTTGAGTGAAAGGCAGATGCAAATTTCTGAATAAAATGATATTGCAAGGTTATTTATGTACCTTACACACGAATGATACAACTTTATTTTTCAGTTTTTTTTTCATATATATGATGTTATGCTATTTCCCTGTGCATAATAAGCTTGAGACTTAGTTGGATATTTATGTGTGTTCTTTTTTTCTTCTTAATATTGTCATGTTTGAGCTTAGAGTTTGAGATTGATCACACCAACGTTTCACTTACACTATCATTAGAAGCAATGGGGAAACAGTTTAGCTGGTTTGGTTATAATGATCACATATAGAAAAAAAGATATTGATTAATTTTTCTTTAATCTTCTGAACCTTTATATAGAAACTTAAGAAACATAAGATGAATTTATTTATTCCTATTAAAAGATAAATCTATGAAGAAAATGGCCTTGCTATGTAGATCTGAAGTGTAAATAAATAAATTTAAATTCAGAATACAGAGATTTCATTGCAATCACAGTGATCATTTGTTTGAATGCTTTTTTCTTTTCATTTCCAGGACCCATTGACTTATCCAGCTCACTCCTAAGTTTCATTTTATAATATTTTCTTGTTTCATTATTGATAATTAATTATAACTTATTTATACCTCATCTCTCAACTTATCACAAAATAATAGGGAAATATGCACTGAATAGTAGGAGAAACTGTAGATATATATGTATATTTATTCAATCACAAGTCCAAGAACATAAAATGTCAGTCACTTATGCTTTAAGGCATAAATATATTTATTCGTCACTCCGGTAGTTAAAAAACTACAAAAATTCTGCATTCATACTTTGTATTAGTCATTTCTGTTCTGCTGCTGAAAACCAAAAGTCCACATCTTCAGAAGAGTCCTTGCAAGTCAAAAATCAGTTGTTTTCTGAAAAAATTACAATGTTTTATTGGACATGTTAACTTTCCTGAATCAGACATGGTGGATTTTAATAGTCTTCAAGTTCATATTTTCCAAGAAAATTTCTGCATATAAGTGCTATTTCAGAATTGTGTTAGGTTGACCTCAGCCAGTAGCCAGAAAACCACCTGTTTTTCACTCACTACCCTCTCCCCGTGGATGGAAAGAAAAGATAGAAGTGAAAACACTGATGAATCCAGATAGAGACAGTTTAATAAGAAAAGCAAAATTTGCGTGTACAAGCAAAGCAAGATTAGAAATTAATTCATTCCTTCCCATAGGCAGGAAGTTATCTCGTGCCCTAGGAAACAGGACATAACAGTCACAATCACCAGAACAACAAACATCGCTTCCTCCTTTGCCCAAGTTTTTATTGCTGAGCATGGTGTATGTTCATACTTATCCCTTTAGTCAGTTCAGTTCATCTGTCTCAGTGGTACTCCCCCCAGGCTCTTACCCAGCACACTCACTTGGAGGGAGGAAGGGAAGAGAGAGAGAGAGAGAAAGTCTTGATGCTCTGCAGGCACAGTAGTAACCAAAACAATGGTGGCCACTGACACTGAGCAGCAAATGCCAAGTCCTGTGCTGTATGGACTGCTGTGAAGAAACTTAACTTCATAACTTCATCCCAACCAGACCCAGTACAAGCATCCTTTCAAAATACTTCTCATTTGGCCTACACTTGATTCCAGATAATAATAACTTGTGATGGTGTTGAGTGGATTATAGAGTGGGTGAAATTTTTTTGGTCACCAGATTACTCTGATTTAGGGGGATTTATTACTCCTTTTAAGAATTTCATGAGTATTAATCAGCTGATTCGAAGGTGTAATTTCATCACACTGTGATTATGTGTCCAGCAGTACATCAGTCCATCACGAAACTGATGACACTGAGGCAGAATTGTGTGTGCAACTGAAAAATATGGCAACAGCATTTTTATCCAGATGGCCAATCTAAACTCACCCATGTCCGGCACCAGTGAATTAGTGAAAAGACTGACTTGCATAAAGGCATAATGCCATATGAACAGATGGACATGAGTACAAATATCTAAGAGACCATCTATAATCACAAACTGTGTTTGTGAAGGGCACAAGTTTAGCCAGGAAGTACCAGATGGTTGTCTGTCCTAAGGTTATAGAAATGCAGCTATTGGAATATACCATTCCTAATCCCGCTTTTGACTAGATAAAATCTCTAAAATTAACGAAATTACTTCATGACTGATGAAGAACAGATATTATTTTAATTACTTTTTATAAACATTTTAATATTTCTTTTTTTAAATGTATGTTCTCCTGTATATAAATGAAAGGTTAATTTTTAGGCAATAGAAAGGGATACTAAAAAAAATTCACCAAAACTTTTGTTACTCCCATGAGGCGAACTCCCTTGTTAATTGGAATTGATGGGAATGATGGTGGCCTTTAATGAGTGGATAAGAAATTCTGCTCTTTCAGAATCCAACATGTAAATATTGCAAACAAAAGTAAAAAATTCCCAGCATGTCTTTCTATAGGAATGTGGTTGTGATGCTGGGTTCCATTATATTTTCAAGTATAGTTAATGGCAAGGAATGAAAAAGTGTCATATTACTGGACATAAAATTATATAATATTATTATAAAATATATAATATTTTCAATACTTTCTTTGGACCCATACCTTGATAAGAAGTACACATTCTAAATATTTTAAAGCTTTGTTTAGACTTCTAAGAAAATACCCTTCTTTGAAAATATGATTTTAATTAAGTTAGAGCATAATTTACCTGCATAAAAGTTTATATAGCCTTCAAGAATGATCAGAAATATTTTCTTTCCCAACTTTCATACTGATGATGATGATGATGATGATGATGATGATGGAGATGATGATGATGGAGATGGAGATAATTGGTATGTTTGTTTTTATTGGACACGGTCACGTCTGGTTTCCTTCAAACAAATAATTTCAGTTTTATTATTGATAACTGCATCTCTTCCCTTCTTCATATAATATTCCTGCAAAAATGCAAAGCAAGTGAGATACATATTTTTCATCTTTCTTTTTTATAAAGAATGAAAATTAAAGTTAGAAACGGCTTTTCTTTTGTCCTGTGTGGTAGACTCCGTTTTCAGTAGCAGAAGAAATTACTACTACACAATAAAATCTGAGTGGATTTCTTTCTCTGACAAATGTCCAAATCAGCATTTACATAAAGTAAAAAATTAAAATCACTAACATCCACTGATGCAAATTGAATTGATGTTATTGAATGAAGTGTTTAATTTACAGAAACTGATATCTTGTTTTTAGAACATGAGTAACTTGTTCATGGTTATTTCAAACTGATATTAATTTGAAATTTTAGCAATAAGTCTGGAAAATCTGCTTTCTCTCCCATGATTCTTGACATATTTTCTGTTGAAAATTTGGTAAATGTTTAATTTTAAATATGTTCTTGCACAAACAATGCACACATAAAGAGTCTAAAAATATATTTTATATACTTTTGCTATGGTGCATTAAAAAACATCTATTCTCATGTCAGTGCTTTTAAATTTATACACAACCTTAGGCTTTACAGAACTTAGCTGACAAATACTGTACTCATGAATATAAGAATACGTTATTACTCAGAAAGCATAGAAAAAGCATACAAAAAGCTGCTGATCTAAAACTGCTATGAGATGTTCTTTCAGCTTTTTTATGGCAATGAACCTACACTGTCAATGCATGCTATACTGCAAAGTCAACGAGCATTAACCTTGGAAATAAATATTGTAGAACATATGATCCAATACTCTGGCAAGTAGTTTTCATGATAGTTTATGTATCTTAAAGCAATATAAAATTTTGCTAGTTTTATAAACATTCTGCCACTGTCAAAATGTCTTTGAAAGATTTTCATAGTCTGTGCCATTCAAGGTCTAATACAACTGACAAGACAATGTCAGGGACAATTTTGAGCTGTTAAAGACCTTGCTTTATTAGATCCTGGTCAGTGCTGACTGTAGCAAAAGTGGAGAAAAGATGTTCATTATGTCAGGGAAAAAGTGTTAAAGAGAAAACAGGATGCCGGTTCCTTAACCTTCAACAATGTAACCTTCCCTAAAATGACAGAAATGTGACAAATTATGAAAGGAAAACCAAATTATGAGTAGACCCACAAACTAGACAGTCAAAATTGGAGAAATTTATTCTTCTGAAGAAACAGAAGAAAAATCATGAGTTTTATATTTTTCCCTTCTCTGTCTCTTGCCTCTGTCTTATTTTTATGTGATCTGAAAAAAAACAAAATGAGAAATCAAGCATATATAGTTACATATTTGTAACTTAGATCAGCATAATTTTAAAAAAAAAACCACCTTTTTGAAACACTAGAGATAATTTAGAGTAAGTCTTTATATAAATAACCTAAATTAATAACTAGAAATTGTGGATACAAAAAATATTTGTAGCTTTGATTCTGCTTAAATCAACACCAGACACCCAAATCTTATCACTCCTGAAAATTATATATTGACTCAAAGTCCTATGAAGATAGCTAAATTTAAACACTTTCAATTATTTTAGCGGACATTCAATGACAAAAAAATCACCTTCATGACTCAATAGGTGCTATTCAACAGTCATTGGCATTGACATACCTCTCTCCATTGACTTAAGTAAGTTTAGCAAATGCTAGTCCCATTTTCTTACTAAATTTAGATCCCTCTGGCTTGATCGAGTATGGCACCGCATGCCAGAATGCTGTAAATCTGTTCACCCAAAGTAGTCCTACCCTGAAGTAGTCTTCAGGGTAGGTATAATTTTGAAATCTTTGGTAACTAGCCTTTTAGTAATTTTACAAAACATTTTATTATAACTTTGAAGTATAATAATGAACCAAGGTATTGTTAACAACTAATGTGGATTTGAAATTACTTTAATACCTTGTTTGCTACTTATGCTGTTTACTAATTTGGGATTTTTAAATTAGTGTTATCATATGAAACAAGGGGGAAACATTTTTTGGCATATTATTAGGAACAAGTTACCTAGGGAAACAGTGGAATCACCAATTCTGGAAGTGTTCAAAAACCTTGTGGAGCTGGCACTTGGAGACATGATGTAGTGGTGGACATGATGATGCTACATTAGGTGTTGAGTTTGATGATCTTGGAGGTCTTTTCCAACTGTAATGATCCTATGATCTAAAAGATTTTCAGGAATAAAATAGGTCATGACTTATTGGAAGTTCTGACAAAACCAACACTGTTGTTCCATGAATAGGGATAAAATAAGATTTTTTTGTGCTCTCTAAAATATAATGCATAACTGCATTACATTAAGAATACCATAAAATGCAATTTTTTCCAAATCTAAAAACATTCAAACACTTTCAAATCCATTTAATGTTTTGGGATATTTTCCTAACAAAACAGTCTCTCAGGTAATATATAATATAAGAACATATACAGATTATTTCTATTACTGCATATAATTTAAATCTTACAGAAGATAATTAAGGAAATGTCTGTGCTCATTTGCCATTTCTGATATCTTAGTCTCATAAAGTTTATTTTAAAGTGCTACAGAACTAAAATAATATATAACCATGATCTATTCTAAAATTCCCTTCTCTTAAACCAGATAAATAAACAAATTTACATTGCTAAACATATCCTTAAGCCTGATGTTTGCCTGATAAGAGGATTCAACAGATGTTTTTTAAGCCCTGTTTTTTGTGGTTTTAGCTGTCTCCTTAGAAAGAAAAGAACTATTTGAAAATAACAAAAGTGGATGGAAAGCCTTTTATAGAGAGGTTTCTGCACTACTACAGATGCTAAACATTTATGGACATGGACAATTTTTAAACAGTCTAGCACTTCTTTGAATACACACTAATATCAACCAATTTTTTGAAAAATGGTATATATTAAATGGTATGTAGAGTATTGGGCTTGAGCTTGAATAAGGCAAATGAGCGTACCTGTTACGTGGAAATAATAAATACATTCTATGTTGGGGCAAATCTTTGTTACAAAAAACAATTCATTAGTATTAGGTTAAAAATGTTAGGAGTGAAAAAATAATGTGCTATTTTTGTTTCTACTAAATAAAAATATAACAGTTGAGGGAGTATGTCACTGTCTTCAGTAATCTTATCCTTTAGGTCTGTTTGAAGGAAATCTTGTTGCCCAGTTTGTATTTTTAACACAAATATCTGCCTAAATTTGTCTGTCTTGTGTGAGGAAAATAATATGAGACTGAATTACCATTTTGTGGTCTTTTCCATGCAAATTATGAAATCTACTTAATTATTTTTTTTTTCATATTATTTGTAATTTTCTTTTTACATTACATTTTTCCGTGTCCTTCATCCATAACAGTAATGCAGAATTAATACTATTTTTTTTCCTGCCAAATGCCAAGCAATAAGATAATTCTTCCTATCTGTCTTTTTAATTGCTTCTCAATTAGGAATAAAGTACCAGTTCTGGGACTAGAGTAGGCCATGGTAGAAATGAAGATCTGACTGAAAATAATCTGCTTCTAAAGATTTTTGCAGCCTTTAGTGAGTGATGTAACTCCCTAGATGACTCAGTTAGCTCCTCTTCGTCAACCCAGGATTGTGGCTCCTGGGTAGTAATAAGATGATTTCCTTGAAGCAATGCTTCCCCACTCATCCTCTAGAACACAACTTTTGTAGTATAAGGCACTGCCAGACCAGATCATGAGTGTTCAAAGACAGTAGTAGCAGACCATGACAGAAGTAAAACACCAAAATGGCTTGACCTTGCCCATACACTGTACTGAAAATAATTCCTAGACTGTGAAGTGTCTTCTCTCCCCTCACCAGTTCAACTTAAACCAAACTGAATAGTGTATATATTCAACATTCAAGCCAAGGCATTGGCAAACAGCATTCCGCAAGTCAATTAAAAGATTTTACCGATACTGATACTAATTCAGGTTGTTATTCTATCATTGAGTTAACAACTATGCAAACATCTCCTTCCCTTTAGACACAACCAAAATAATTCTGTATATTGACCAAGTAAATATGAATTTTTTGATGTTTTCCCCCCCTAGGATATTAACTTTGTTCTGGCAATAACGGAGGGATGATAAAGAAAAGTGTGATGACATTGTACTGTGTACATTTTACTAGGGAGATAAGGAAAGAAGTAAGGAGATCTTAACAGCAAGATATGAAACTACAAATTACTCTGCTGGCTTTGTATGCAAACAATTTCAAAAGCACAGATTCCAACCACAGAAGATTTTGGCTTCTTAGTGGAACCTGATTAAACTGTGAGTGCTGCTTCTCTGAGCTAGCAGTAGACCTTTTGAACACTTCTATTCAAGAAAATACTTCTTTATCAGGAAATCTGAGTATTTGATTAAGTGTCTTTCAACTGGGAATGCCTTTGGTTGTTTTTTTAAAGTTCCGGAGCTTTTAGAGTGATGGAATGAAACAAACTGAGGAACAAATATATTATTTTTCCCATTTTCCTCAGAATGAGTGATTCACTTTCACTTGAAAAGACTCTGTGGTAGAGTTAATACTTCAGTATCACTAAAACAATTCTTTTAAATCTCAGTGGCCATTCCTTGGCTATAGGGGTGTAGCTACATGCCCCAAAAAATATTGAACCAGACTTCATTTAAGGGTTAAAAATATTTCCAAATCTGTGCAATGTCAAATACAGGATACCTTAAGGCTCCAAACTTGATTCTTGAGCCTCTTAGAATTATTATGCAAATAATGCTAAGACACATTTAGAGACCGTACACATTTCCATGTGAGTTGCAAATGTAAATACCAGCTTCACCATGACAAAAAGTGCCAGTCATTTATACCACACATAGATAAAAAAGGAAAAAAAAAAAAAGAAAGACAAACATACCCCATTGCATATATATTTATCTACTTTCAGAGATCTGGCATAACTGCCAAGAAAAAATATATTTGAATTTGTTTTATAATGATCTATATATACTTTCTGTTCATCTTTGCAATATGCAACTTAATCAATTTACAAAAGCTTCATATGTGTTTTCATATTGATTAATTTGTGATTTTTAGCACTACTGAAGATTGTTAGAGCTTTTTTTTTTTCCTTTTTTACCCTTCTTTAAGAGAATAATTAGTAAAAACAAAGAAATAAAAATATGCACACCCCCAAATACTAGTGAGACTTATTTAGCCTTCAACATTCTCAAACTTTAATTGTGTCGTGGGAAATTCTAGGGCAGATTCTTTCTTGAAGTCAAATGTGGTTCAGATGTGTTATTTTTGTTATGTTAAGAAATTTGCCTGAAATAACCAATTTTCACTTCAAGATCCATACTTGAAAAATGCTTTAACTTTCACAAAAGTGAATTCAAGGGGACATGAAATTTCACATTATATACACTACTTTTGTCAGTTTCATTAGTTCTGAGGGTATATTTGCCAAAACTAGGATATCTGAAGTAGACTCAAAATGCAAATGACAGATTGAGAAGAGAAGTGAAGAGAGAAGAAAAACTTGTTTTGTAGCATCAGTTCAAATGCTTTGATGTCTAGCTGATAGAGAAAAAATGTTCATGGAATGAAAACAGGTTACAAAATCTCTCCCAAAAGACAGTGCAAATTTAAAAATACAGCTTCAAATGTGGTTCTGTGAATTCGAAAACATTTTATTGTTTAAAGACTGTGCTTCAACTTATTAACTTAAATATGGAGAAATATCTCAGAAAATAAAGAAAAGGCATTTTAAGTTAAGCAGCTCACGTGTATCCTTGTGTGTCTCTTCTATGAACTACCAGTCAAACTGTGTGCTACATAAAAAAAAAAAAATTGCTTTTGTTGGACTCTGGCAAATCCTGTATAAGAAGTCATGGAATTATGATGGAATAAGATAAAGGTAAGGAAAAACAATGTTAATTGAAAGTTAATTAATTGTTAACTGAAAATTGTTAAGGGAAATAATTATTTCCCTTAGAAATAAGCTCAGATACCATGTTTCTTTTTTTTTAAATTATGACACTGAATATTGCTAGGAAAGATAGAGTTTCCATTGTAGGTCCATAGGACTAAAATTCCTTGTCTTGATATGTATGAATGACTAGAGAAAATAACATTCTGACTGAACTCATTGCGACACTGTGGAGTTACGGGCTAATGACTCAAACAGTGGGCCAGGAGCTTGGCCAATGATGTGTGAAGTAACAGCCCAGGTGCAGAGGCCATGGGCCCAGGAGAGTGACCACAACAAATCAACATTTATTTAGCAACAAGGTGGGGTTTGAGCCAGATAAGGAAAGAGGTCAATAAGAAGTAGATGCTCTGAAGTGGGATAGTTCTTATCACACCGATGTCTTCCCTTACACAATTGGCTCACTTGTAAAACTCCCCCCTGAGGGGAAGGTATTGGGACATTCACATTACTCATCCCTTCTGATGGGGCATAATTGGCTCAATTATGCTGACATGAGAGGAAGCTGACATGTCTTAGAAGGTGTCCTAAACCACCAAAGACCCCTGAAGTGTCCCCAAAACTTATTTCTGGGGTCTTCCACCAACACAGTCCATCCACAGTGTTGCAACAGACAGTGTGAAACTCACCCTGAGGGGAGGTATCTGGGAGTTTCCTTGTGAATCTAAACATACATCAACTCATTGAACTCTGTGTTCCCTGGGCTTCCCCCACTCCCAACCAATCGAGAATGTGACCATCATTTGGACCAAGGGACATCTAAATTGCAACAATCAAGTCTCATCATAGGATCCACAGGTAGTGATATCTGTCTACTCTTATTCTTTCTTTCTCTTTCTTTTCCTTAAACATTTTCCTAAGTGTTATTTTTATGCTCTTATATTACTACTATATATTACTATTGACGATCAATTCCTCCTTTACATTGTAACTAAATTGTTCTAAAAGAAACTCTACATATATATATGTATATGTTTTTATAAAAACAAATCGTTCAATGCTATTTCACTCTAATCTATTCACTCGAATGCTATTTCACTCTAAATAGATCCACAAAGGATCTATTAACAAGAAAGTGAGCTATCTGGCCTTCAGGGGCAGATCATAACAATCATTAACAGTTGTGAAAGTACAGAAAGTGACACTTTGTTCTGTCTACTAAATACAGAATTGGCTTTAAAAAGAAAATTGAATCCCAAAAGATGGCCAAAAACTCTGCAAAGAGACTTTGCGTGACTAAAATCAGAGTGAATTATTCAGGAATTCTGACAAAAAATGTCAACTTTTTCCTCAACTGGATGCTGTTTTTTCTTCTTGAGCTGAAAGCCAGTATCACTCTCTTTCTATAGTTATATATTCTCACCATAGTGATTTGGAGCCTTCTTTGGAAATCATTAAAGCTTCCATTATACTCTGCCCTTTTTCTAATGGATGTACTTTGAGATTAAAACAAATATGTTTTTCAGACCCTCATGAAAAAAAAATCATTTTGGGAATGATGAAATTACATTCAGGAATGAAAGTTACACTCATCTGAATGAATGCATCAAATATTTGAATCCACACTTAATATGTAATGATGAAACAAGTGGAAAGAAAGTGAAGGAAAGCAGGAAAATCAGTCTTGAAAATGTGTTAGGATGTAATGAACCTACTGTAGCCCTACAATTTGAAGAGTGTAGTGTTTAACAATAGATATTTCTCACTGTATGGAAAACATCCTTGAACTCAAAACTTCATGGAGTGTGACATAGAGCCTTAAAGAACCAGCTGTTTCCTGAGGACCTGTTGAATGCATGATTTCTCAAATGGTGAAAACATCAACCAAGAGTCTCCACAACACCTCTTGTTCTGTTTCTCGATTGTCTTTTTAAGTGTTCCAGAATCCTGTGCAGTGCTTGGAGTCACTATCTAGAACATACAACTGAATAAAAATTATAAATTATCTACTAGAGAAATCTTGGAATTGCACATACCTAAAAATCATCTGCAATATTCCTACTAAATATCAAGCCATGACAAAACGTGATTGCAGTACAATAGAACTGAGTTTAATATTTGAAATAACACATATTGAAAATGTTTGTGTCCGATGGATTAATTTCTAGAAACTAAGCGTTTGTTTCAGCTTAGCTTCTAAGATTAGAAAAACAAAGCAAAACACACTTTCATATTAATTGGGCAGATGGAGAGAACAGAATTTGAAATTGCAATACAGTAATTGATCAGGATTGTAATGATGCTAATTTCAATTAAAAGAACACTAACAAGACAAATGTTCATTTGAAATCAATATCATGGTAATGAGGGGGTCTATATCTTGCTGTCATTGTTGATTTATTTCCACAAGCAGTGATTTTCAGACAGAGTTTACCTGCCAAGAGAACTACTCAAAATAAATGATGATGCAGATAGATAATTAGAAGAATGTTGGAGGAGGACTATAGTCAGTCACTGGAATGGCACCACTGAAGATGATAAAATATCTGTTTTCATTGTAGTTGTGACTTAGCATCTACACAAAACACAGTGTTTTAATTTACAAATAGTAATGAAAATGAAAAATAGTACTTAATGATTTTTTCCCCAAAGTAAGATAATCTTCTATAATAGTTAATATTAAATTGTTAATACTAGATACCCAGTGATTATAGTATTAAATTGATTAAAATGTTTGAAAATTTAGGAATGTATTTAATTTGCTTTTGTAAAGGATGTCCTATATTTATATTCAGAAGCAGTCCTTGTGGAGAGGTACTGGGTAGCTCAGATGGCACACACCAATGTCTTGACTATGGCTTAGCAGAGTTTGCAGAACACGAAGATTGTCTCTCCAGTAACTGCCATGCATACTGAAGTTCTACTACCCAGGAAGTGGCTGGACTTGCTAAGAAGTAGAGAATAAATATTTTTGCTATCATTTGCTTCAGTGTGCAGCCTTTGCTTTTCTTTATTGAAATGCCTTTATCTCAACCTGCAAGTTTTTAATTTTCTTCCCCTGTCCTACTGGTGAGGTGAGTGGGAGGACGTCTTACTTGACAAGGTCAACCCACAGTCCTATTAGTAAGGTGTCTATTTTATATTTAAGATAAAAATTTATATTAGAGTCTAGAAAGAAAATATGAACAGATTCTATCAATGGCATCAGGTGCTATGTTAGGGCAAGAATGAATATACAATTGTAAAAAATTTTTCCCATACTACTACTAGCTAGCTTTACTCTTTACTAGAAACTTTATCACTATGCTATAAAATGTTTTACACCACAAAGTTAAGCTCCTACATTTCAGCCATTTCTCAAATTATTTTACACTTCCTTATGCAATAACTATTGTTGACAACTGATGCATTAAATACAACTGTATGTTTTCTGGACCTTAAAGGTCCATTCCTGTTGCTGGTATGTACAATAACAGTTCATGGAACATTTACAATCTATAGTTTGTAAGTTCCAAATTCCCAAATGTATATGCCTTTGAGAACTAGAGTATGCATAATAAATATGTATCCTTCCCATGCTCTCTTGAATTCACTTTCCTTGGAAAATAATCAAACACTCATCCATAACTTAATTTGGTTTGAAGTGATTGTGTTAAAATGCCAGTGCAGCCCTATTAGCAGAACAGTGTTAGGATGGATGTCAGAAAAGTACAAGGGGTCTGGAATTTTTTATGCAGGTATTGTGGTACACTTCAAAAAATATTTAGAAGTATCATCATTAATATTTGATATCATACCAAGATTAAATGTAGGACATTATAGCACATCACCACTCCTCATTAATCTGAACAATGCTTTCAAACACAGAATATGAAAATTAGAGGTTAGGACAAGTAAATTATCTCTCTGCTCCATGCATTTGTCTGCAAAGCTCTCTACAGTAAATTTCACTTGCAAAGTCTGTGTTATGTACTGCGGCTCTTTTTCCATCATTCTAACTCAATGTTAAAGCAGCTAAATATCAGAAAGTGTGAAAGACAAACATTTAAACAATTCTATTCCTCATTCATCTGGGATAGGGAATACAAATCTAAGACCAAGAATTTACCTGCTTTATGAAGCACCAGACTGGCGTTTCCACTTGCTTCAGAAACTAATGGCTACTTTCAGGCACTAACAGCTATTTTCATAGCTAGACTTATGAATGTTTTATGATTTATAAGAGCACTAAAACTCTTGAAGCATGATTTTAATATTACACCTATTAATATTTATTCTTTATATATTTGTAAATTACAGGGCCAGGAAGCATCACTGTGATGATCTGCTTTGACCTCCTGTGAAAAATCACAAGTTACTTAGAAGCTAAGTAATTTAAAATTCCTAATTCCCATTAAATCATGGAGATTTTGTAGGGAAAATAATCCCAGCAATATGTCATAGAATCACAGAATGTTTCAAGTTGAAAGGAACTCATAAGGATCATCAAGTGCATCTGCCTGCTCTTCACATGAAAAATACCTTGTGCAGTCAAAATTTCTTCACTATCAAGCAGTACCAAGTCATAATTTTGCCTCCCAGGTGCTATCTTATGTGTAGAATTCCCATTTGTCCACATCAATATGTAGGTGGATAGCTAAGTTCTGTGCAAAAATTTCTTAAGTGAAAGTATGAGTCCATTGTGGATTTTTTTTCTGGATTTTCTCCTTGAAATTTTCTTAAGCCAAGAATTAATTCTTAGATTAGCTAATGTCTTTGCAGTCAGATTAAAATATATAAAACTCTGCCTTTAATTAACCAAGTTACAATACTAACACTATTGCTCAAATTACCCAATTAATAAAGAAAAGACCTTTTATAATATGGTTAAAACCAGTATACAAAGCTCTTTGGTATAAATCACTTCCTTCTAGCATTTTGTTCTTCCTTTGAAAGTTCCTCTGGGTCCTGCAGTCTTCATGGAAGGAAGGAGAAAGGGCTTTCTATGAGTCAGGAACATGCCTCATGTCTTTCTCTTGAGTCTTGATGCTTGCTTAGCATTTTTAAAATATATTTTCTTATGTACAAAATGCTTTCATCTCACTGTTTCACAGTTGAGGTTCAGAAGTAACACATGATCCTCCCCCAGTTTTATCTGACAGAAAGGATGGCTGTTGCACAGTAACTTTCTTACTGGAGGATTCATACAGTTCTGGCCAAAGCAGGTGAGGCAGGTGATCTTAAAGGGTTGGCAGGGCCCTGAGGGCACCACCAGGCCTGACTGTCCCTGACCATCACCCTATGACCTTTTTGCCCCATCCATGGCCCAGGACCCCCCATGTTCAGTGCTCCCTCACGCCCATGGCCATCAGTCCCTACTCCAGCTGTTCCCCAGTCCCCACATCCCTGCCCAGACTGGCCATGGGCACTGCCAAGCCTGGCCTCACCCCTGGTCTGGCCCTGGACCAGCCCCAGCCCAGCCCCATGGCTCTGGTTCCCCTCACCACACGTGGTCTTGGCACAGCCTCCAGCTGCCCCACAGCATGCTTGAAATAAATACCAAGATGTGAAGACAACAGCGTCTGTTCAGAGCACCTTGATCTGAGTTCAGAAAATAATAATTATAGAAAGTGTAAAAAATGAGTTTGTGTCTAAGATGTCAAAATTTGCTGATTCACTGTTCACAGAGGTAAACACAGAACAAGCCTCTGGGGTGACTATTACCATTCGGTTCCTACAACAGCAATAATCCAATTTCAGTTATAGCAACAATCAGTTCTTGGGGTTCAAGAAAGGACTATAAAAGATACTCATTTATCATGGTTTGTCATATGTTTTAGCTTTGAAGTACCCAGAAAATAATATGCATTAAAAAGTAGTACTGTAAAGCTTGCAGTGGGTAGTGCAGAGAATGATTGAATTGTCTTTCCATCTACAGCTTGGGGGTTCATCATCACAGCACATTTTCCTACACAGTTCAAAAGATATTTCGTCAATGAAATACATTAAGGCCATTTTCTTATTCTGTCACAACACTTATTGAAGTGTCAAGTCTTTTTGCTAGGGAAGGTGATAGAAACTGATTAAATATATTTGGGAGGTTTTGATATTGAATAGCCAGTTTGATTTCCATCTCTAATTCACTCCTAGTAGTCTGTGCATGTTTTCCCAGTGGCTGGGGTCACTTCTGAGCTCCTGTACTATACTATACATTGTTAAAACTCAGAAAAAGTTGTACACCAAAGCATTACCAAGATTGATGTAAAAAAACCTTAAAATTTTAAACTGCTTTATATTATTGTTTAATACATTCTGAAAACAAATTTTAAAATTTAATACCTTTTACAAATAACTTAATTGTTGATATCCAGACATAATGAACATAGGTTTCTTACTGATGTAACATTGCATAAATAGCCAGCAATCTGGGTTATTTCAGTTCATATAGTGATAAAAGCTCTTTCACTTCCACCATATGATCAAATCATTACTGGAAGTAAATTACAGACATGTAGATACAATTTATTCTCTAAAACAAAACAGTACAGTCTTTCTGAAAACTACTGTGTTCTAAAAGGTGCAAATGATTGCCTTTGTGCTCTTATTGATGTGCTTCCTGGTACCTGGAATTAGTGTTGGATTTCTGTTATGAAATATCTAGAAAGTGGTGTCTTATATTCATGGTTTTTTTCCTCAAAGTAGGACAGATGCAGCTTTTAAAGTTGTGATACTGAAAATTCCCACCTGACCGAAAGCAAATTCCAGAGGCATGAAGGTGTTATCATCAGAAGTCCTGGAGACACTGGCCCAACGCCAGGCCCCACAAGAGTCTCTTGCTCCCCCCCCCCTGCCACAGCCGGGCAGAGGAGGGAGAAAGAAAAAAAAAATTAACAAAAACGTTTCATGGGTGAGATAAGGACCAGGAGAAACACTTCAAGGGCAAAGCAGGCTCAACTTAAGTTGCAAAGTGAATTTATTACTAACAGAATCAGAGGATATTGAGAAGTAAAATAAACCTTTAAAACATCTTCTCCCCCCAGCCCCTCCCTCCTTCCCCCCAATAGCGCAGGCAGACGGGGCAGGGGGGTTTGGTCAGTTCATCTCCGAGATTTTCTTCCACTGCTCTGGGAGAGGAGTCCATCCCCTGTGAGGCCGTGGGGTCCCTCCCACGGGAGACAGTTCTGTGGGAACTTCNCTGCAGGGGCACAGCTGCTTCACCATGGGCTTCACCACGGCCTGCAGAGGAATCTTGGCTCCGGCGCCTGCAGCATCTCCTCCCCCTCCTTCTCCAATGACCTACCTTGGTGTCACTGTGCTGTTTTCCCTTACACATTCTCACCACCTCCTCCTCCTCCTCTCTAATGAGAAGCAAACCTCTCGTGACTTTGTTTTGATTCCCTTCTTAAATCTGCCATCTGTAGTCATTACCAGCCTCTCTCACTGGCCCAGTCCTGGCCAGCAGCATGTCCATCTCCAGAGCCACCAGACATTGGCTCTGCTGGACATGGTGGAAGCTTCCAGCAGCTTCTCACAGGAGCCACCTCTGCAAAACTAATACACTCGTTTTTGCAAAACTCACATGCAGAAGAAGCAGCAGCTGGTCTCAGTAACATTCTGGGCAGCAAGCTAAACTGTAGCAACACCCCAGAGCAGCAAGCAGGAACGGAGGAGACAGGCAGACCCAGGGCAGCAACCGAAAGTGTTGCAGCATCCCCAGAGCAGCCAGATGC
This sequence comes from Notiomystis cincta, assembly GCA_013398075.1. NCBI lineage: Eukaryota > Metazoa > Chordata > Aves > Passeriformes > Notiomystidae > Notiomystis > Notiomystis cincta. The sequence continues at coordinate 52,944 of VZRX01023155.1, read as the reverse complement.
CCTCTGTAACACACATGGCCATTCTCCTCCAGGAGAAAAAGGGGAAAAGGGATCGGCAACCAGCCCTCCACCCTCAGACAAGAGTCCTGGAGTCCACTCCCAAATACCTCTCGGGTTATTTACACCACAACTCCCAAACTGCTCTCCCATCCTTCAGGAATGACTCCCAAATTCTAGTTTCCCCTGGCCAAGCCATTACCATAGTAGGTGAAAGTGCTTGGCTGTATCCTTTTTTTTAACTGCCCTTATCCATCTCCCAGACAATCCCCTCCCTTCACAGCATCTTCCCTTCAGATGGGAGAAAATTCCCTGGAAAAACCAAACTTACAATCCTAATACTATCTTAAACTGTTTTTAGGAATGTAAGATTCTTATTGTTAGTTTATATATCAATTTTCTTTTTCTAAAGAAAAAATAAGGTGTGGTTCCATGTCAAGTCATGGAACTGTTGCAGCAAGTTCAGAGAAGGGCCGTGAAGTTGCTAAGGGGACTGGATAAGGGGACCTCCCCTAGGAAGGCAGGCTGAGAAAGCCATGGCTCTTCAGCCTGTAGAACAGTGGGCTGCATGGAGATCTCAGAGCAGCCTTCCAGTATCTGGAGGGGCCTACAGGCAAGCTGGAGAGGGACTCTGTTGGGAACTATAGTGATAGGACAAGGAGTAATGGGTGCAAACTGAAAGATGGGAGATTTAAGTCAGATATCAGAAGAAATTCTTTACTGTGAGGGTGGTTAGACACCGGAACAAATTGCCCAGGGAGGCTGTGGACACTCCAACTCTGGCAGGGTTCAAGGCAAGGTAGGATAACACCTTGAGCAGCCTGGTCTAGTGGTAGTGGTAGATGTCCCTGCTTATGGCAGGGGACGTTGGAACTAGATGATCTTTAAGGTCCATTCCAACCCCTTAACATACTATGATCCTGTGGTTTATTATTTTAGAAAAAAATCACATTTCACTCATCCTATAGCAAATTCAGGACCACAAAGAAGCTGCATACTGATTAGGGTTAATGTAGACTGAAAATTTCACCTTATTTAGAGGAATAGGATTATTCTGTATTTTGCAACTCATATATCTTCACAAAGACAAGGCATCACAGTCTTATAGTACTCAAAGATGTGTTCCGAGTTTTAGCATTTTTCTAAGTAAATGCTTAGTAATTCTGAAGTAGTTGTGTGACTTAAAGTTCACTTATTTAATAATCTGACTTTATAAATAATTTATGTGAAACTCACTTTCTCCATTTCTTTTCATATAGATAAATATGTAACATATATGTAATATATATAAAGAATATTTTGCTAAGAACTGTGTTCAGATACCTTTAGTATGTTTCTATTCCTGCTGTTTGTTATTGGTACTCCTGATTTATACTTCCATCATTTTTGTCTACAGGGAACAATTATTGTACAATCAGACAAATGTTGAGTAATCAAATATTTATATGGAACAAATGTTAAGAGGTTTTTTTATTGCTTTCACAAGCATAAATATATTATATACCTAATAAATTTGATTTCAGTATTCTTGAGCTATATATAGGAGTTGATGAAAAGCAAGAAATTCTGATTCAGCGACTAATATTAGAATAATGCCTTGGAATGCATGGAGTCACTACTTGTACATCTGGATTTTTCTCTTATCTTCTCAGTGAGTGGGTATAAACCCATTTTTGTATGCTAGTGGTATAGTCACTCTTCAGTGCTGCATGTTTTCTGTCCCACCTTCACATCTGACTCTTCAGGTGGAAATTGCTGTTATGGAGTTTCCATGACATATTGAACCCAAAATGACTAAATGCACCTGAATATTCCCCAAGCAGATCATGACAGTATGTTTTTCTCAGCCTTACTTACAATCTATTTTCCTGCAAGATACAATTTTTAGCTCAATTTTTTCCACATCTTTCATCAATAATCCTCTAGTGATTTGATCCCACAGTCAAAAGAAACAGTTGTTAGCCCAAGTACATAAATTGTCCTATCAAAATACCATAGAGCATTTCCACATATTTATAAACATAAAACTGAAAGAGATACAGCTTTGTGAGAATGTCAAAAGACACTGTTTCTTGTTAAAGTTACACACTGCTAAGGAATTAAGAAATTAATTTAAAAAATCCCACTACACAAATGCTGTGCTATATACAGTCAATTTTAGATACTTTCTTGGTGTTTCAGAGAAGTTTACCAAAAAGTTTTACTTATCTTGGCCGCAGAAATGATATATTACAAGTAAATCTTTAGTAACAATTCAATCAGTATGCATTTGCTTTCATAACCAAAAGGCATTTTAAAACATCTGTGAAAGAGGTTCTCTAATAAAGAATACAGACAAAAAAAGCAGGTATTTAAAAATTTGCAAGTAAAACTTCTGTTAGGAGTTCCATTGATCTTTTAGTCTCCAACTGAGTTTTTTGTACTATAAGATACAAACTCACTACTATATCATAAAAAATCCACACTGAATTTTTAATAAAAGTAAACATTGAAAAATAACTATTATTCATGATTTTTCAATAGCATTTGTTGGCTTTTTATTTCTTTTTATTCATCTTGAAGAAAAGAGCCATTACTACTTTCTTCTGGTATTTCAGGAAGACTATTTTCTTACATAGAACAAGATGAAAATACCTAAGAAAAAGCCAGTGATCTCATGATGCTTTATGTAAGAGATACACAGACACAAGTGTGAATATCATAAACTGCTTCAATGCCTTATAATTTTGAAAAAACTCGGGCTGCCCTAAAGCAAGGCATAGACCTTAATAAAGAATAAGTCTTTATGACTGTTTCAGTTGATTGCTTTTGAGCAGAGGAAAATGAGAAATCATTATGTGCACTAGTAGAAGCTTTCTTTTAAGTGGCAGTTCAGTTTAATTCATATCACCTTACTCATGACAGTGATAACAAAAAAAGAAACTGAGGACAGATTCCTAGGGATAATTAAGCAGTGTTGATCTCAGGAAAATTGTCTTTTCAATGAAACACTGATTGCATTGTTCATAACAAAACTACCTCAGCATGACAGAACTAATTAGTGACCATCTGAACTTACTTAGCCAAACGAAAAAAGCAATTAAAAATGCCGTCATCACCGAATCTACCACTGAACAGCTGGTTATACTGATAAGCAATACAGCAAGTTAAAGCTACTTTGGAACACAATGGAACTTAATCTGCTTGCTAAGTAGTAATTAGAAAGCAATGAGAGAATATGAGATTACTGTTGAGAAACTGTTATTATGATGCAAACAGCTTTCAAAATGCAGTTTGATTCCCTACCTCCCTCCCCTCAAAATTTCTTAAATAAGGAAAGTGGGTGAAAATTTAAATTTTTAAAGAGGGAAACTCATAAAGCCTCTAAAGGGGTTTCATTGATTAGTTCCTCTGTGATTTGAAGAGGTTTATGGGGTGCAAAATGCATGGCAGCATTTACTTACTTCCCATTGCAATCAGGTTGACCACTGAAATACACTGGAGCAAAAAGCTCAGAAATTCTTCTGGTGGATTCATGAGTCATCTTTCATATGCTTTGCTTTAAAAAAAAATTGGAAAGAACAACCATGAATTTTCTCTTCATATATTGAAGAGGTTTGAGAAATTTACAAAAAATGAGGAAATAAAAATATTTGGTTTATTTATTGTATATAATTTATATTGTTAAAATACAGCAAAATAGAAGTTTTATAAGCATTTTCTATTTTATAGTAGAAAGGGGTTTATAGGTATTCACTGTATGTGTATAACAAGCTAACACTGAGCATGGAAGAAGTGTGTACCCTAATGATGTCATGACTTTGTCATAAGATTGAAAAAACCCTGGAATAAAAGCTTATCAGCCACAATATAATCAGGCATACATTACATCCATTGTTTTTTCTAGGTTTTCTTCCTGATGGCACATATTCAAACAAACAACTATTCTCTCCAGCATGTCAGTCCTTCACTCAATTTTTCTTATTAATAGGAATTAAATATTTGTGCACTAGTAAAAGATACACTGATTTATATCAAGGGACGTATTCAAAGGATATTCTTCTCTGAAGATACGGGAAAATGTTATGTAATATTTTAATGTATTCTAAGATACTGGATTTGGTTTGGTTTGTAGGCCTAAGGAAACCATGTAAGAAAACACTAACCATTTATTTAAGTCAATATGTAATCAAGGGAAAATTTCATGTTAAATATACACTTAAATGCTACACAGAATGTTTCTGTTTTACTGGATGACAGATTCAATATTAATTATAAGAGACTATGTTGTTGCTTTTTAGGTTACAGGTCAGATACCTATTCTACAAGATTACTATTTGTTCCATGTTTGGCTACTTCTTTTATAATATCTCCTCATTAGTCAAGATTTACAAACCATTGCCTGATTCTGACTGATTTCTAGCTTCAGGAAGCACAGTAATTTACCAGTAGTATCATGGCTTTTCCCCATCCTGCTTATGTTGAGTCTCCCAAAATCTGAGTCCCTCAAGATCTGAATCAGTCTTTTCAATTTTTTTTTAAAGTTGTTAATCAGTAGCTGTAGCTAGACAGTTATGATTTAAGCAATTTCATTGAGAATGTTTCATGCTTGGCTAATCTTTTAAGGGATTAGGCAGGGAAGGCAATCCCAATATGAATGGGCTGTTTGGACAATGGCCACCAGGAATGAAGTCAGCAGAACAGAGCAGTACCTGGTGGAAAAGTAATTGGTGTGAGAGATCGTGATTACTGACTCATATACTCTCTACTTACATACTCTGTAACCGAGGAATGCTGATGCCTTTGTTTGTCAAAATGTATAAATAGTGTAAAATTTTGATGATCAGAGAGCCAGTCTTTTGTGGGTTAACAAGTACTCCCTACTTTGTGCAAACTAGATTAAAAAAGTAGAAATGCCTTATCTGGTTGTGTGAATTGGTGTTGCACTGAGTAATGAGCTCACATTCAGAACAACAATGCTAGCAGAAGAAAACCTGAGCTGAACAAGTTCTGTATTGTAGTTTCTTGAGTGATAATCACAGAATCATGGGGTTGGAAGGGACCCACAAGGATACTTGAGCCCAACTCTTAAGTGAATGGGCCATATAGAGGTCGAACCAACTCTCTTGGTGTTATTAGCATCATACTCTAACTGAGCTAGTGATAACAATATTAGTATTAACTTGAGTATTTTTCAAGAGAGTGTTTATCTCAAAAAAAGGAAAAAGGGACAGAAAAGAAGGATCTCTGAGCAGCTGTCTAATGACAAGGTTTGTTAGATCCAGAGAAGGTTGTCACAATCTTTGGAAAATAACAGTTCAGCTTGCTACAGAGATAAGCAATAACCTTGAACAGAACTCTGCCCTTCTTCCCTCAAATTATTAGTTACTCTTCTCTGACTTGCCTATAACTGATAAGAATATCCATATGTAGTTCTTCTCTAGGCTGGTTCTTTGAAGATAGGTAAGCTTCCTCTCTAGGTAAACAAAAAATTCATACAGTCCAATGGCTATATAGTTCTGAATAAATTTCCCCATATTATTTAACCAGTTTCCTTTTATACCAGCCAAACTGCTTTTTGGGTATATATTTATTGTACTTTTGGCTCAATCTGTTTAGCCTACATTCCTGAGTCCTTTCTTCTGCTTCTTCTTCTCTGCACTGCTCTTTTTCTCTTCACTCCTCAGCAGGACCAACATTTGTTTTACCTGCCATAACTCCATTTTGCAAAAAGACTGAAGACACAAAGCTATGCTTTCAGGTTCTATCAACCTCACAAGACAGGCAAACAGATAGATGGAGAAAGACTGCGTGTAAAGCTAAGGCACAATGTGCTTTTTCTTAGTTTATCAGGCTAAAGCTTTGGTTCCCAGTATTGGAGGAGACAGGGCACTCATTACAGTTTAGTACAGGACAACAGGGCAATTATCTCAATTTAATACAAAGTAATGGACTTTGACTCTCTCCCTAACATTAGCCTGACACATCTAGAGCAGTAGGATAAATTCCTTGGCAAGCAATATGGAGAGAGATGAGACAGGAAAGAAAGCAGGAGAGCAATACTCAGCATCTTAAAGACAAAAGATTTACACAATTCTTATCACTCTCAGGAATTCACATTTTGCAGAATTAAATCAGCAAGAGGAATCCTTCCAGTGTCAGATAAATGAATATATCAGATGGGTTGCCTGTATAATTAAAATAATAAAAAATAAAATGTAGTGAAATTAATAATCTTTTCAATTCATGAAATTCAAATGTTATATAAATTGAACTGTTTAGCTTTAGATGTCTGTCACATAGTTTTCAAAAAATTGCTTTGTTTTCCAGAATATTCCCTGTAAATATTTAAGTTATATATTGACTTTTTTTCTGACATTGAAGTATGCATATTTCAACGGTGCTTCTATTGTTAAACTTGGCTTAGTTTCTGTTGATGTTTCTCTATGTTGATGTTTCTCTAATGTCTAATGAAGACATTAGAAGATGTATAATCAGATTTTTTTTCCCCTAAATAAGAAAAAGTGTAACTGCAGTAATAATTTAATTTCATCTTTCAACTACAGTTGTCAGGTTACACAAAACTGTAATCTGAGAATAATTTGAAGGAAATATGTTGTGCTAATTTTACTTAAATTTGATCTAGTTGATTCTATTATGAATTAAAGTCTCTGTTAATGATTTATATGTATAACTGCATGGTGTTTTGTCTCACTGAGAAAATAAAAACAGATCACAATCATCATATAGTTTTAAGTTTCGTATTGATTCTCTTTCATCTATTTTAAACATCTTAAATAGAGGAGGTTTTTATTCCCCCTGTGTAGGGGAAACCTTTCTGCTTCCTGCTCTGCTTTAATCCAATGGACTCACAAGTAGAAAATGTGTTTATTTAAACAAGGCAAAAAGTGCCAAAAAATAAATATCTGCCTTTTCTCAGGTTTTAATCACTGTAGAAATACTGTTCAGTGGTTATTATTTTTGAATGTTAAGAACTTTGGACTTGAAAATTTCTAAAAAATTACCTAAAATAAGAAATAGTTTGATCCAAACTCAAATATTCACACAGAGAAAATCAAGTAGTATGTTTACTATTTCAGTGTTAGTTTTGGTGATACAGCTTGTCATTAAGTTAATAGCATTAATAACAGGACATGGCTGTTGATGGCATTTCATTGGAATGCCTGTTCTTTTCAGTGGCTTCTACTTAGTTTGATATCCATTGTGTTCGATATTTACCAAAAGTCAGTATTTAAAAAATAATAGAAATAAAAATAATAATCATAATTGTATTAATGAGTTGATATTAGCATTGCAATTAATCTTAATTGAACTCTTGCTTAGGAAGTCCAAGTAGGTATTAAGACTCCATTATTGTTCATATAGAGCTGAGATGGGGAAAGAGTGATCTCTGCTAGAAAAAGTTGTGTGTATAGTAAATAGGAGAAAAAAAGACACAATAATGAATACTGACAGTGAATATGCTGTATGCTTCTTTCTGGTTGCTGATTTCACAATTCTAGAAAGAATACTTTTAAAGTAGAATCTAATATTTTTAGCATAATGTAATATATATAATACTTAAAAGTAATTACTTACAAGACTTAAAAAGAAACCAACAAAATATTATAGAAAAATTGTCTCTTATAGAACCATCCTATATTTATTATCTTAGGATAAATATATTTCAAAACTAGTCCTAAACGAAAATGATGTGGTGATGTGAAAGATGTGAGGATTGGAAAAAAAAAAGGAGGTGATCTATTCTGCAAGATAACTCTACGTTCTCTGTGCTTAAAAATATGTTTTACTGTTCATGTCCTCCATTGGAAACTATTGAAAGCTACTTCTAAATAACATTGTTAAGAAATTGCAAGAATTTCTAGTATTTGGAATGGGTAATATTTCCTTTGATGGAATGGATAATACTTCCTTTGATAAGAGTCAGTTAATATGAAAGTTCTTAATCACTCTGGGAGAAGAGGCAGTATCACATGACTTGGAAAATCAATGTAATGTTATACATAACAAATACAAGTCAAAATAGATAGTTTAAAAACATCCTTTACATTGAAATACAAGTGACAAATATATTCAAAAGCATTTCTTTATGGGTTATTACTGACTCAAAAATAATAAAATGCAGAACAAATCATGGCAATTCTAGTCCTTTCCAATAAAATGTTTTCTAGGTCCAGACTGTTGTCAAAATAACACGAGGAAAGGTTTGCAGGATGAGAAATGAGTTTGTAGTACTATGGTGACACATTTTTTAGTAAAATAGATTATATTCAGTATGCAAAATACCTTTTTTTTTTCATGTGAAAGACATCAAAAAATCCTGAAATTTATATACCTGAGAAACACAAGTTAACATATGGAGATTTTAAATTCTGTTTTCTTTAGCTAAATGTTAAAAATACAATTCCCATATTCTGTGAAGAATGAAAATTAGTAGGGAAATTTATCAAATACTATAAAATGATATACACAGAATGCAAATAAATGTTAATGGATATAAATATTTTAGGAATTTTAATAATCTATAATTTCATCATCTGCATACTTATCAATATTCTTGCACCAAACACAGGAATATTCCTGTCCTTTAACATTTTAGCAACTTCTCTTAACTTCTGATTGCATACGTCTCTAATGTAGATTTTTTAATTCAAAAGAAGCTCACAATCATTATCACCTCACAAAATTTTCAGGTTTATATCATGATAAGTGAGTTCTCTTCATAATAGTAAATTTTTGAAGAAATATATTTGAAATCAAGGATGAGTAGATTTCAGAAATACAGGAGGTACATTAAATGCCTTTTTTTCTTTTCAGTGAATGAAGTAAAATATAAATCTGAAAGTGGATCTCAGCTCTTGATGTGTAGCACAGGTATTAAGTCCGAAATTGTGTTTATACTCTTTATCTTGAACCTACTTATGCCTTTACATATATTTTTGCAGTCTTTCCCTCTTATTGTTCCCACACAACTTTGAATTATTTTTCTCTAGCCAGTCACCTTCCTTTGAAGCAGAAGATAGTTTATCTTTCCTCACATATTCATGTTCACTGTTTCTTTTCATAACAAGCTTCTACAAGATGAATTTAATTACATTTTTTGGTCATGAAATATTCGGTATACTGAAAAAAGTGAAATTCTGTATAGTTTACTCCTTTCTTTCACTTTAAGGTTTAGAATTGTTTGAAAGCTATTGGCTAAAGGTGTCCAAAGTACACATATATTGTGTAATTACTGGTTGATTCCGACACCCTGAGCAAACAAGTTTCCCACATGAAGTGCTAACCTTTAATAATTAGTGTAATGTAATTATTAAATGGTACATCTCCCACATAATAAAAAATATTCAAACACAACCAGTGGCAATAGTAACAGAAAAGTAAACTTAATGTTATCAAGGTTATTCTAACATTATCTTCTCACAATTGTTCTTCATTGAAAAATTAAAGTCAGAAAGGGGCCACTGGATGCCTTTTAGGAATAATTTCCAAGGAAAATCATATCACAAAGGGCTTGTCTAATAGAGTTTGAAAATCTCCAGATAATAAGATAACTCTCTGAGGGTATCCAGATATATAAACTACCACATTCTAAACCTTCCACATTTTTTTTACGTTTACATCTCCATATTTAGCTTTGAAGAATGTCTGTGGTCAAGCCTCTGTAACATGACTGCATTTTAACATGGTGAAACATGAATCTCACAAGAGAAATCCCTGTCTTGTCAGCAAATGGTTGAAAAGAGATATAAAGTCTTCAGCTGTTATTGACTTTTTTCTTTCTTTCTTTCTTTCTTTAATATTAAAAATTCTAAAGAATGATGTAATTTGAATTTTGATATGTAAAAGTTGATAAGATTTCCTTAAGTCAAAATACAAACAGTATTTTAAATATAATACTTATCTGGTATCAAATGCAAAGGTGCTGTTAAGACAGCAATGCATGTAAAAAAACCTATTGATATTGACTGAAGAGATTATAAATTCTAAATGCTGTTCAAAACCACAGGATATAAATAAAATAAGGGATACGATAAAATATTTTTCAATAAAACAAAAACTACAGAGATGGTTGCTTTATTCAATTACTATTTTTAAGGGGTTTAGAGAATTATAGATGAATATGACACAATACAGTTTAAATGGAGAGACTTTTAGTGGAAGCAGCCATTTTTCATCTTTATTGAGGTATTCCACCTCCCTCTATCTTTACTTGATTTCCATATATATTGAGAACAATATAACTAGCTTGTTAACAGGCAAGGTGTCATTTTAACAGATGGTTGAGTGTGTGGAAATCAAAATCATGAATGAACATCATATGTATTTACTGAGAGCATGAGACCTGCTAGAAAACACCCAAACATCTGCCTGTCCTAAGGTTATCAGCCTCTGTTTGAGGGGATGTGCCATCTCTAATCTATTATTTTGACAGAGATATTTACATGAAAACTCATCACTCAATCACTTAAAAAAAAAGTGGAAGATTCGAACAGAGAGAAAATAAATTATAAATTAAATTTTTGCTTTATAAAATTTCACTAACAAGGTAAAATTATTGGAGCCAAGGGCTTTAGCTTTCTGAAGACTAATAATTTAGAGTTTTCACGGTAGCTTATAGGCACTTTGCTGCAGACAACTGTAAGCTCAAGATATTGCTGTATTCCACCTCCAAGGAGTTCTGACCAACTCATTTTCTGTCCACTAAAAATGCTTTCAGCTATAACAAATAAGAAGCTTTTCTCAGTGGTCAAATGGCACGACATATGGATTGGGGAGAGATTCTTGCCACAGGAAAGTTACTACATTTAAGGCCAAGTATTTTTGTAATGCACTACAAGAATTATATCTAATAATTTTTCTCTAACAAAACAGTCTCTAATATCATTGATCTCACCAAGATATTTACTTTAATATGATTAAACAATAGCAGAGGATGAGTTTTTTGTAATCAATACAGAGTTATCTCCATTATAAATTGTGTTTTAATAGAAAAAATTTTCAGCAGAATCTATAAATATATCTTAATATTTTATTGATTTATCAGCATAGAATTTTGATTTCTTATCTTATAATTAACACAATTTTAAGAAAGCAAAACACCTGCAAAAATTATTTTCTTCTATTTGTATAGTTATCTGCTTATTTTGTGTTACATGCAAAATTTAAAAACTCTGATTCTATAGCAATTATATTTTTTGATATTCTCTTACAAATTCTGTCCACACTATACACAATGATAATTCTTTATAAATGCAATAATGGCAGATGAAATTATTATACACTTGAGAGGATCAAACAAAAAACTACTTAAACTAGATATAACCTTTGTTGAAAGTATGTATTATAATAAAGCATTTTTGAAGTAGTAATGATGAGGAAACTGTGTAAGGTACATGCTTTATTCATCCTTTACAGCATGAATTGACAGTATTTGTACTTTACAATAGAAATTAATGTAAGCTTTCTAACTATTCTGGGTTTTGTTTATCATCGGTCCATAATATTGCTCACTGAGATTCTATCAAGTTTAAAAGCAGAGTCCAAAATAACTACGAATAATAAGATAGCACTTAGTAAATAGTTTCAAAACACCCTTATAGTGTGCAGTTCATGTTAGCATGTGATACAGTCCATAAAATACAGGGAATATCTTCCTGTTTATTCTAATGTAATTATTTATTAACTTTACCTGAATTTATCTACATAAAAGTTGTGTTTGTAGGTGAGCAATACAGCTGTCTTCACTAACATTCTCCAATTCTCTGTGGGCAGATGTAGAATTTTGCTAAAACTTTCCCATCTGACCCCTGTATTTAGAGTAGCAGTAGTTACTCTTGGAGACACTATTGACTAAGAAAGTAGTCTTAGACTAGATATCTAACTCTATATAACAAATGACTTACAATGTAAACATGTAATTATGTTAATCTACTCATAAAGACTGTTTTCCATTATATGGTGCTGTAATATCATGGAAATTTTAAATAATTGGGTGGATGCAGTAAACCAATACAGATTACAATATGATTTTGTTATTTGGTTTGGTTTTCTTTAATTTCTGAGATTTTTTTATAAACTAAAAAAAAAAGACGAAGAATATTACAGTCTTAGAAACTGAATATGAATTTATTCATGCAAGAAGCAGTACATGTTCAGGTTTTATTCACTCATACTTTCATTTTTGCAAATAGCCCCTAAAATCTCTCTCTTATTTCCTATGTAAAGCTGCTAGCTGTTCTTATTAAATTTTTTCAAATTGCTATTAAATTAAAGGTTTTCTGGAGAATGAAATAAAGAAGATTCCACTAGATTAGATGTAGGTATTTGTCAAAAAAGTCTTCAATGTCAAACCACTTATAACAGTTTAATTGCAGTATGATTGAAGACCCACCTTCTAACTGAATAGAAACACAGGCTAGGCATTGTGTTGATGTCAAGGTGTTAACAACCAGAGGGAGCTGCAGTGGAGGCTCCATAAGAAGAGGTCAGGGGCTGCCCTGCACTGGACACTGCCCATTCCAGCCATCTCTGCAAGGGACCCACTGGAGGACACAGCTCAGCCCATCAGTCCAACGTGTGGTGCCTCTGGAAAAAACAGTTTAACAAACAGAGCAACACTGCACAGGCAGTGAGGGGGGGAAAGTAAGAGAAGCAATCCAGCAGAGACCAGGGTCAGAGAGGAAGGAGGAGGAAGAGGTGCTTCAGGTACTGGAGCAGAGGTTCCTCTGCAGATTGTGGAGAGGAGCATGGTGAAGCTAATATTCAAACTGCAGCTTGTGGAAGACCACAGCAGGCAGATATTCCCTGACAAACCCCTGCCCATGCCCACACTTGAGGAAATCTATCCTGAAGGTCTGCAGTCCATGGGAATGACCAGTGTCAGAAAAGACATGACAGAAGGAGTGGCAGAGAGCTACTGTTATGAGCTGACCACAACTCCTCACTTCTCATATTCCTGCACCACCTGGGGTGGGAGCAAGAGGAGTTGAAAATGAAAGATTGAAGTTGAGACTCAGGAAAAGAGAGTGGTGGGTCAAGTTCTTGTATTTTTTTGCCACCATCCAACTTTAATTTTTATTAGCAATAAATCAAATTAATTTTCCCTGCATTAATTCTGCTTTCCTGTAAGAGGAATTTGTAAGTGATTTCCCTGTCTTTATCATAAACCATGAGCCTTTCCATCTTAAATTCTCTTGTTGAGGAGTAGAGTAGATGGGCATATGGCAGCCAGCCAAGCTCGGCCCACCACAGTCCATTATTTATATGCCAGCCATATCAATAAGTCATTTATGTCACTATTTTTGTGTTCTATTTTATATCTATTTAAATTCTATAAAACTGTTCCACAGATTATCATTTTCTGTATGAAATCTAATAAATTACTCTAGGAAAATGCAAGACATTTTTAAAGTATATTTTCCTGGCTATTTGAAAATAAACTTTAATACTTCACTATTGCTATATAAAAGAACTTGTGAGCCCACTTGTTCAATGTAAAGCTAGGTATTTTCTAGACATGACTTTGAAGACAGAATGCAGAAGCAGTGTTTCTTTCTCCCTTTCTTCACAAGAAATTAATTTTCTCTTCTTCACCTTTCTGTTTGACCTTCCTTGGGCTTTTTGTATGATGTGGATCCTGGAAGCTACTGGATTTTGTGAATATTAATGAAGATAGCTCAAATTTCTACCTCCTAAGAGACAAGAAAAAATATGCAGTACTACAGCTAACAAGTGTATTCCCATGGGGACTAAGAACTTGATTGAATTTATTTAATTGGAAAATTAAAGGAAATAAAAGTACAATTCCCATGGTTCAAGGATTTGAAATGCACTAATATTCTTTTTGAAAAATAAGAATTCTCATGATATGAACTAGATTTAAACATCATAAATTGTGGGTCAGTCTGTAATTCCATTTACATGATGGTAATACATAATAATATTAGGCTGGAATAATAAAATGAAAATCAATACAATTGCTATTCAGTGTCCATTATCAAACACAGTATGTAACTTGAACCTATGTGAGGCTTAAATTGCAGTGATGTTAGGGAAACATTTAGTCATTATTTTAATCACAGCACATAGATGCTACCTTTAAAATAGAATAACTAAAAATATAAATTATTTTAATGTTATTTTTTAATGTTCATGTATTAAAAATGTAAATTAAAATAATAAGTTTGGAATTAATTTTGCAAAACTTTTAGTTAATCAGCTAATATCTGTCAGTCTACCTATGTTGCAGTATTAGTTGAGCTCTGATAAAAGGCTAGAGGATAGAATTGTGCATATATTTATATACAGAGTCATGGTCTGACAAGGCAACTTCCAAAAAATTTGGGGTTTTTTTATGTTACTACTAATGTTGCTACATCATGACTGGCAAAAGGTGGATAAGTTTAGGGCTTAAATTTGATCTATGGGATCTTTATCAGAGATCACATATAACAAATGGGGATCTCTGTTCAACACAGTATCAGACTGAATTTGTGAATTTGTATTGTTGAATGTCATTAATTACACAGTCTCTGTAGAATTTTAATGAAGAAATTTCATATAGCGTTTAGTATTTTACCACTATTGGGTTTTTTGTGAGGGTCACAGTTGTTCATGTTCATCTGCCATGCAAATGTCAAAAATTGTTCAAAGTCCATTACTTAAGGGCAGCCTTGGCTGCAGTGAATATGGAATGAGAGAGTTCAAGATCTTTAAGGCAGCAAGGAGAGGACACAGCAAGCTTGCTGTCCTGGACTTCCAGAGAACAGAGTTTGGCCTCTACAGGGATCTGCTTGGTGGAGTGCCATGAGACAGAGCCCTGGAGGGAAAGGAAGTCTACAGAGCGTGGAAGGAATGGCAGGTAGTCTTGGAGGAATACAGGAAGATTGTCCAAGTAGATGTTAGTACAAAATCTCTCTACATATCTTCACCTGCATCATCCTAGTTATAGAAGTTCAGATTCTTTTTTACTGCCTCCTTGCTGTTCAGAGCCTTTGGATGCACCAGTATTTAGTCAACAGCTCTGTGTTCAGGACTTCTAGATCATAAAATCATAGAATGGTCTGGGTTGGAAGGGGTCATCTTAAAGATCATCAAGTTGCAACCACTCCAACATGGGTGCAGTCAGTTGTGCACTGCTGACCCCTAAAAAGATAGAGAAAAAAAGAAAAATACCATTTAAAACTTGTAATACCCTAAGTATTATTATCTATTTGCCATTAGAATATGACTTTTAACATTTATATCTCAATAATTAATAATTGTTATTTCATGAAATAGTAAAAATATAGCCCATTCATTACCATCCATCCATTCTTTTGGTCTTACTGAAAATACATCAGTGTGTAGTATATCTATGAGGGGAGGGAAGAGAGAAAGTTCAGTGTTCCTTCTGATGTCAACTAGTAATTAAAGAAATCTGAGTGAACACTCAGCTACCCGTAGGGATGCAAGGAAATGACTGAACATAGTTTAGGCAGAGGTTTGAGTATGTAATTTATTTATGAACCAATGCATTAATTCATGAGAATCTGGAGGTGGTATGGGGATTAGGGCTTTCTACTCTATAATCTTTCCTTGGGAAATGTATAGTTTAGTAGTCTTAGCCAGCTGGTGATTAAAACAGTCAGTCTGAAGCCAGATTGGTCTGCTTTTTTTGCTTACATGTACCTCTGAGCCAAATGTGAGGTACTGACATCAGTCTGTCATAATAGATATGCAGAATGAGGATTCAGACAACCCTTTGAAAATGCTCTAGACTATAATTTACCCCAAGTAAACCCTTTTTTTCTTTTTTTTCCAACACAGGTCAATCATTTATCTAACACTCATTAGAATAAAAATTGAAAATGTAAACAAGTGACAAGTCTTGAAATGTGTGAAAATGTAACTAGCTGAAAAGCATCAAAGAATAAAGTCTATTTTTTGGTTTAAAGATACAACCAAAAATGCTACAGACTTTTTGAAAGCTTTTTCTTCTTTTGCTATGAGATCAATGTACAATAGCTTTATGTCTTCGATTATGTGTCTTTGTCCTTTAACTAAACAACAAACCAAGGGACAAGAGACTGCACTTCTATAAAGGTGGAGTAGAAAAAAAGGCTAAAGCATCATTCATGCTTGCTCCAAGGTTATACTATAGCTCTTGATTTATAAGTACAGAATAATACCCAAGGTTATTATTTTTAGATTCATGTAGATGATACTGGATCTTTTTTCTTTTTTTTTCTTCTTGTATATGTGGGACTGTTAAATCAAATAATTGACAACTCTTTATGGATTGAATCTAAAACTAGAACTATCTGAGAGAAAACACTTTTTAGTCAAGAGAAAAGAAAGCTCTTCTAAATATGAAATCCAAATTCTGTAACTGCTTCAGAAGAAAAGAATGAAGATAACCATGCTAGTGCTCTACTTCTCCTTTTAATAACTATGAATTTTAACTATGCTGAGAACAAACTGTTCAGGTAAGTAAATAGTAAGGTGAACTGAAAATCAATTGTTTGGCAGCACCTCCAGTGTTGTGAACAGTTGCATAAAGTCCAGCTGGATAAAGTCCAGGAAACAGGTAAAAATAGTGGTGTATCCCAAGAGTGAGTACTGTTCAGCTCTTCGGTAATGGCCTGGACATTGTAGCAGAGGGCATTCTTATAATTTTTGCAGAAAATGCAAAACTGAGTGGCTGGAGGAGAAATTTTTTCATCAGTGCAATTCAGGAACTTCCTGGCCTGCTTATGTTTGGCTGAGATTTCCCTCCAGGAGATAACCTGTTTATACTGTTCCAAGTAGGGTTGAATGATGCTGCAGTAAGGCAATTCAGAAACATGAAAAGAAACTTTACCTTCCTTGGGATGACTTGTTTATCTGAAGAAGGCACACATAGTATTTACAGTGTCAGTCACATGATAATTAGGGGACATCCAGAATTCAATAGTAGGTGTTGAACTGTTGCAGATCAGTGACTACCAGATGTCAGCCTTCAGAGTAAGCCTTTAACACATCTGCTATCTGCAGGAAATTCTGCACACTTTTCTGAAAGATCTATCTACACCATTAGACAACTTGGCATGGGCCATGTCTTAGGTGCATTAAGTGATGGTGAGCAGACACTTGATTCAAATAGCTCTGTATATTGATTACAGCTGATATATATAGTCTACTTACACATACATTTGTCTGATCTGCCAGATTTTGTGGCAATTCTTTGCTGTTTCACTAACTTTATTTATGTCACTATCAAAACCACTGAAATCAAAGATTTTCTGACACAGCAACAGTTTAGTCCTCAGGGACACGTAAAATCATTTTATAAAAACACCTCCAGGTTATTACTGAAGCTGGAAGAGAATCATATGCAAAACTTCAAATAATCATATTTAAAATCTAGATTAAAATAAGATATTTCAATTTTTTTTTTGTGAATGAAAATGAAAGGAGCTATACCATAGGATGGTGGAAAATTTAATTTAACAGTAAATGTGGCATCTCAATCGGATTCAGGTTGGAATACCTAAACTAGACTAAGGCTTTGAACTTTTGAGAGTAATAATCTAAAATGCAGAGAACACGTCAATTTAGAGACATTTTTTCAATGATAAATCTATGTATCAATAAAGTCTATAGGTGTCTCAGGCCGTTAGTCCAGCACTTCTCCCAGTCACTGTTACTACAATACTAGGATTGTTTTGTTTGGGTTTTTCCTTTGCAATCTCTTTTCTGAGATATAACCCATTGGAGACTATGCTCTAGACACTTCCCAACAGCTTCAGTATGGAGTCATCATTAGACATATATCCTAGTGCTGATGTCTAGCAATAGGGATATTGTCACTGACACATGTGTTGCAAGCATTTAATTATAATTAAAATAAGCACCCGACCAAGCTGTGTTCAGCTACATTATAATGTGATTAAAGGCTTGCTCTAAGAAATAGTCAGGATCTGCTTGGCTAGTTTTACTTTCTAATCTTCTAAGAAAGGATTAACATTAAAAAATGGTCTCATTATTTCTCTGCTCCTTCATTTCAAGGCACAAATAATATTTGAAGATTAGAAAGCTTACTTTGCTATTGATGTTGCACAAGCTAACGTAGTATTTTCACATAATAATTTTATGGTTGTAGTGTATTTTATATATAGCTGCATTTACTGCTGCTACTCATATTTGTTGTGAATTCTTTGGAGTTTCTTGTCACTAGGTGCAGGTCTGTCGCACTATCTGATCCATACAGTTAAATTGACTGAATGTTTCATTGCTATCCCTTTCTTTAATCTGTTTTCCTTATCTTAACCAGATAATTTCAAATTATTTCCAAGCACATGTATATGCACTCAAAGTTTGATTGTTGTTAATAAAAACAGTAATGAATTTGCCTTCAAAAAAAGAAAGATACAAACAGAAATATTTATTTTCCATATGGAAAAAAAATTGCAGAGATTATTTTAGTCTTAGTATATTTAACATTGTTGGTGATTACGAATTTATTCAAATGAAATGTGATAGTTTTACATTTTGAATATCTTAAATGCTTTGACAATTGGGCAATTTAGTTAATTAATTAACACTTTGACAATTTTCCCCAAAGTTTAGGAAATAACTCATCTAAAGTTGAATTTTCAGTTAAAATGAGTAAAGTTTGTGAGCAAAAAACTATTAATTGAGCATCTATATTTCCAAGACAGAAGTTTAAAACCTTCATTTAACATTCACAGGACAGAATTGCAGTTCCAAGAGACATTACTTTAAATATTAACCCTTGTCTAATGGAAACATGAAATAATACTGTGGGCTTATTTTTAAGCATTTGTGAAGAGGGAAATATATACATTATACCTTCAGATAATTAAAGGGAGTTAAAAATTTTCAAATTCATAGACTTTGTTTCATAAGCATTTAGCCTAAGTTAGAATAGCAACATGAAAATTTTTCTTGAAAAATGATAATTTGTTCTGTTGTATTCAGCATAAATCTGTGTTCAGTGCTCCAATAAAAGTTCTTTATGAAAGTACAAGGAGTGTTGTATTAAAAAGTTTTGTTGAGTCAAATTTTATGTTCCTATCATCACCTTTTAATACATTTTCTTTAAATATTGGTCTTATATTTGCAAAATCTTTACACACACATTCTTTTCAAATAGGATTTAGTATACCCGTGAGTAAAAAATATTCATATTTAGTGCAAATTCAAAGTAGTTTTGGAGAACCCTTTTGGGAAACAGACTGACTTAAAACGTACTTCAATTTGAAACTATGATTTCTATGTGGGCTATTCTGGAAGCACCATGCAAAGCAAAGCTTAAGAACAGGGCTAGCTTTCTGCATATGATTAGAGAAACCAAAATTATCTTTCCCTTGGCACATCTGCAAAAGACAGGACTTAAAAAATAAACTCTTTCTGCAGGCTATTGAAATTAAGCACAGTGATCTCATACAAAACACAGTGCAGCTGGTATCATGGGATGAAGACAGTTGAATCTTTTCTAATGGAAAAATGAAGTCAGATGAAGCTTGCCTCCCTTCTTTCACAGAATATAATTATGTAAACTACAAAGCTCTATTATAGACAATGTTTACAATTTACAACTGTTTTTCCCTAAATTTTAAATAAAGCTTGTTAACAGTCGATGTCAAGCCGACATATTTCCTACAGATGCCACAAACAATGAACAATCAAAAATCTGTTTCTGTTGTTTCTTTCATAATTATTTCAAATTTTGGGATCCTGTAATAAAAATCAAAGTAATGAACAAACACCATTGCATGTTGATAAACATCACAGTCTTTCAATTTCAAGAAAAAAAGGATGGCATACTAAGTAGTTTAAAAATTAATGCATTTCTCTGCAATGATACACAGAATTTGATTACAAGAATTCTCAAGTTTAGATAATTTTATGGTAGAAACCATTTTCCTGCTATGTTGATATATCTAAGATGTCTATGGAGTTTGTGAATCTCTGCTTTATGACACAGGATGTCAGTCTAAAAAAAAGTTTGTGTATATATGTGTGTGTGTGTGTGTGTGTGTGTGTGTGTGTATCCCTCCAGACGCTCCATCTGCCCAGTAGCTGCCCTTGAATGCCAGGCTCTCCAGTCAGTACCACTTGTAGATACAATGTGCCAAGGCTGCAGACCCACTCCAGCTTCCAGTATAAAGAGTCCCTATAAAGAGTCCCTTACTCACTTCACCCCTTCATCCCTACACAGAGGTGAGTGGCAGGTGGCCAAGCGTTCCCTGAACCCAGCAGGGAAGGTAATGACATATGTGCTGCAGCCAAGGTGCTGTGCTGTAAGGCATGAAAATAAGGACACAAGAGGCTAGAGCCTGACAGATATCAGCCAAATGGGAGGTGCTCCTGCCAAATTTATGATCTGTTTTCAACTTGTTACACTTAAAGCAGGATCCTTTTCACCTGGCTTGCAAGAGCTGATCAACTCGCCAAGAAAAAATATTTTATTACAATTCCTCAGAATAGGATGCCAGGCATTTAACAGAGCTGGCTCACCTCCTAGGAAACAAGCACATTTGTTTTGTACAAAAAGGTAACAAGGAAAGAATCATACTAACAGAGGTGATTGGTCACTCACACTTGATCATGCCTATGACAAAATTCCTAGTGAGCACATGCTGATCTTGGTCCTGTTCATTATATTATCATACAAGTATAAACAAATTCTCCTGGATTTGTGGGTGTTTTTGTATAATCATCTGAGGATACTCTGGTTATATTTTCATCTTCTTAGCTATCATCAAATTATTCTTTAACCTTATAGCCTAATACAGCTTCTGCTTGAATTTCTTCAAATAATTAGTTGTTCACAGGGTCTCTTCACTTGACA
The DNA here is from genome assembly GCA_013398075.1 of Notiomystis cincta. NCBI lineage: Eukaryota > Metazoa > Chordata > Aves > Passeriformes > Notiomystidae > Notiomystis > Notiomystis cincta. Next base: position 32,108 of record VZRX01023155.1, on the reverse strand, counting down.
TTCCAATCCTGGAGACTCTTTACTACATTGCTCTGGCCCTTGCTGTAGGGTTTCAAAACTAGCCTACAGTTTCTAGAGAAATTTTGTGAAATTTTATGACTTTCTAACTTCATTTGGCATTGAACTCATTTGAAGTCTCAACATGGAGATGCTCAAGTGACACATGGCTTTGCCATTTTGGACTTTTGGGGGTTCGTAAGTCTGTTTATCTGTGTGGAATTTCTTTTCAAGGCTTTATCACCACTGACTGTATACACAAGCATTGACTCTTCTAAACTCTTTCTATGTGAATGACTGTATGATCATTTTATTTTCAAGCACACTCAAGGGGAAGAACATATTTTACAAAATAATTAATTGGGTAGGCAACTTCCACTGGAAACAAGAGATCAGCATGAAGCCAACACATTTTCTTAGCACATTTCCAAGAAATTCTTCTCACTGCCAAAGGATATGGAAGTGATGAATACCCAACATCCTTGATGTGAAACAAAGTACAACTACAAGAACATAAAGAGAGACCTTACTGTTTATATATTTTCTGATGAGAAGTCTCCTGTGGGAATTCTTTTGGTGCTTTATATAAAAAATCAATGTTAGATGTTTGTCTGGCATACTTTTTAAAATATCTCACATGGGGAACTTCTCAGCCTCCTTAGATCACTAAACATTCCTTACAGTTGAGATTGCTGACATGATTTTTATAGGCTTGAAAATTAAACAATTTCCTCATGTGCTATCCACACAGTGGGTATGACAAATTGCTTTCTTTACATTAACTCTTTACATTTTCAAAACATGTCACCCTGCTCTTTCTTTCCTCAGGTCAATATCTTCTTTACTTTTTCATCATGCATCATATTTTCTAATATTTTTTCAGTCATTTTTACTCTCTAATTTCTTCATCTTTTGAAGAAGTTTTATATTGGAGAAAAACCTCAACCTTTTTTTTAATCAGCAGTAGAGAACATAACAGTTTACTTACCTCCTGTATCTCATATATGATGCTACTATTGACCCCTCATAAAATGTGACCAGCCTTAAAAAGGCATCTCACTTTATGATCCCTTATATTTCACATATCTTCTGCTTTTTCTTTTTGAAAATGATTAAAAATGTGAAGTGTTTTTACTTGGACCATATTTAAAGACAGTTTTAAAGCCTTCTCAGAATTAAAAATCACATATTTTTTCTTTTCTCCTTACCCAGGAAAGTCTTTCATTTTATCAGAATTTTTGTGGTTTGGCATGGTTTACAGAATACCTTAATAAAAAATGTCTTCTATTCTCAGGGACACTGTTGTTGCTGTGAGTAAAATGTGTTTTAGTGTCTGTTCTGATACGTACATGATGTTCTTGATTAATTAGTCTCTATATACTGTATCTCCATACACTCACTGTAGTAGTCTCTATATACTTACTGTACTTTTATCCATAAACTTTGAAATTAGACTGTTATTAGACATGTAGATTAAAGCTAGCCATCTAATTTATTGAGAGATTATCAGTAAGCAGAAGTGCATGTTCACATAGATAAATGTGCTAGGCATTGCACATCTTTGCTTACAGCATTCTTATATTGGTAGATAATTCAACAAAATTCATTACAAAATAGGTAAAAACCCACTTGGTTTTCTAGATCTCCTCCATGCCCTGAACAAGCACCACATCTATGACTCTGACCAAAGGTATATTTAGGTGTTTTTTTCTCAAAAACCACAAACAATAGAATATTTAATGATTCACTGTTTTGCTCTGAGTTGTAGCTAATATCAATTTCTCTGAACACAGTTCTAAATCTTCATTATTTATTTTAATCCAGACAGAAATGATAATTCTACTATCTTTTTTTAAAAAAGTTAAATCTTGTTTTCTTCCCCTTCTCTAGTTTTCCCTGTAGGCATTAACTTCACTTTTATCCTCTCTATCAGAAAGCCTGTCTGACATCTCTGCAAATCAGAGCTGTTCTCCATGTTGTTGTCTTATATCTCATGTCACATTTTCAAAAATATGGAGACTAGAAAGCAGGTAGACTAAATCTTAGTAAATATTTCATTGCCCTGATATGACATTACAAACAACTAAGAGTGACATTCTATTTTTAAATTTAGTTCTTATATGATTTTACATATAAATATATTTTAAAATTATTATTATTATTATTATTATTATTATTATTATTATTACTATTACTATTACTACTACTATTATTGCTATTATTCCTTTCTTCCATTCTTTGCAGAGATTTTTGTTTTACATCAGTAACATTTATACTGTCATCTGTGCCAATTACTAATATCATTATATGATGTGTAGGTAAAAGGCAAACCCACTCACTTAGTCTGACCTAGAATATATTTTGCCATGTCTTCCAGGGTCTTGTTAGTTTTGCAGAGAGAGGTGGGTTTATATTTAACTCTATTATAACTCAGTGAACAAAGAGTTAATATAAGAAGTAGTATCAGCATAGTACAATTCCAATAAATTATAAGGCTCCTGGACCAAACAGTCTGTCTGGCCTGGAACTGCAAAATAGAAGTTGTCCATTGTCACTTATGTAAGTTAGCAATATTTAGGAAAATTGTTAGGAAGTAATATTAGGAAATTGTGAAATATTCTAACTATATTGTCTTATTGATATTTCCTGAAATCTTAGATTGACTTTTGCCTTTAATTTTGTACAGGTTTGAAGAGGTCTTATTATTGCATTACAGATACTCAGGGTTTCAGATAGGTGTTTGTATAGAGTTGCAGATAAGGAAACTGAACTGAAACAATAATGCTTCTCTTTAAACAGGGCATGAGATTTCCATAACTCATTTTCCAAAGAGAAGTAGTGACAATTTGACAAGTGAAATGCATTAGTGCAGTGTGTGAATTTTTTAAGCTTCCTAGGCAAGCATAATAAAGTTTATTATAGTTTATATTTTTTTTTCCAATCTACTAACTAGAGATAAAGAAGAAAATATCCATGGTAACTAATGGGGAAGAATGGTGTCATATTGCATTTGCATTTTGCCTTTTCTAGATATCTCAGTTATTGAACTTACACTGAATAACTGTCTGATCATGACTGTTTTTATCCAAGACACAACTTTCAAAGTTCAGGTGATTATAATTAATAATCATCTTTCCTACTAAGAAATAGTTGTTTTTATTTGAGTTAAGATTTTATTTGTAGGGTTGTTTTTTTTTTTTCCAACTACAGATTTAATTGATGTTATTAATTTTGCTATGTGCAGATTAAAAGTAAAATACTTACCTGACAAGCAAGTTCACATGATGAGCTGCTTGAAAACTAAGCTGTATCTGAGATAACTTTTTCATGTTTCTTACATCATGAAAAATAAGGCTGAAAAAATATCTTTTGACTGGAAGCTAGAAGACACTAAGAAAAATACCATTTTAAGTGCCTTGAAGTGATACTGAAATGGAGTTCTTCAGAAAGTGAATAAGACCAAAAAACATATTTTTGAGGATAGGAGATTTTCCCATAGCTGCTAAACCAAGAATTGGGGTGTTTCTCCCATCCATCTTCAATTATTAAGAAAGTAAGAATAATGATATTCACTATCAATGTGCTTTAAATCACATGATATCATATGATACATTAAAAGCATAAACAATATTAAGGCTATAATTTTATGCTATATCCTACTTGCACATTAAAATGTACTAACCACATTTTCTCATTTCTTTTCATTGCAGAAAAGTATATTATAGGTGGATTAATTCTCTATGATTATTTTAATACACTATGGCTATTGTCCGTTATGAGTAAAAATGACAGATTGTAGATTCCAAAAGATACTGATAACTTCTAAAAGAGTTAATATTAGAACAAAAAAGAGAAATAGCATAGATAATCCAACATTGTTTCGTATTCTGAAAACCCTGAAGTGGACAGCATCAAGTGGCAAGACACCTCTGATCAGAGCAAGGCTGCTCTGATCCTCTCCACAGAGAGGTTCACCAGAATTCTAGGACTCTCTCAGTAGAAAACAATTTTATTACTTAGAACTCTTCTAGGATTTTCTCAGTAGAAAACAATTTTATTGATAATTTTTACTGTCAAGTGAAAGTGTCCACATGAGAAAATGCTGCTTTACTTTAATAGAGATACACAGGTGACATAAAAATCAGTGGTACCCAATGGGAACAGCTATAGGCTTCTCCACCAGGATTTGCTGGCTGAGCTTATCTTGAAGTAAAGAGCCACATGTATGATGGCCAAGACATACATGTACAGAGCACAGGCCTGTGCCTGCTCAGCTTCACCACTGTGTGGATCACTAACTCCTCATGTTCAATGATATTCTGATTGGGGTCACTGCAAACGTATAGGGAATAAATGATTTTAAAAGATCTAATGAAACTTGTGATTTCCCCACAGAATTTCCTGCCCTTGCCCCACTCCCCCCAAACCCCAACACTTGAAATCACAATTGTTTTTCAAAAAGTCTATAATTTCTATACTGTAGGATGTATTAGTCATATTAATTTCTTAATTTCCTTCATTATGCCTGTGGATTTTATTTCATATACAGTTTATAAGATAATAGCAAATGGTAGTTTGCCTTCTTAGAAATTGAAGTAAGATATGAAGGTAATCGAAAATTTTTATCTCTCTCTTTTTTCTTCTTTTCTGTTGTTTATTCCTATTATTGTTAAACATCAAGTTTAACAGAATGCATTTTAATATTTGCCAGAGGTGTATTTTAATATTTGCAATATGGAAGTAATCACAGCATAAGGGACTCTTTGCTTAGCTTATAGTTCAATTACTGTAAAGTAGCTAAAATGAAATGTGTAATTCAGCTCAGGGTGTACTGAAAAATACATAAAAATTTCATAAAAAATAAACATGTGGGGTTTGCCTATAATTATCTCCAAATTTATCAAATATTGGGAAATACAAATTCCAGAGCTTTCATTAGGATAATAGCTTGAGTCAACTCTGAGATGGTTTTAGCAAAATTCATTTTAGAATAGGTGTTATTGTAGGGGCAAACCAATTCTCGGGGTGTCCTGGGTAACCCAAAATGTTCCTGTATTCCACATGTATCTGTGCCCCAAAATTGTTACTGTCTCTAGCGCTCCCAGGCGTGATCAGAACTGGACTGCGGAGTGGTCGGGAGGTGCCAGGGCACCTGAGCCGCCTCCCTCTCTGGCCTGGCAGCACTGGCTGAAGGTGGGGGCTGCACTTTGGACAGGGCTGCTTTGGGCAGGAGTCTGGACTTGCAACTGCAGCAGCTGGGACAAACTGCACTTCCAATCAGAAACCCTTTTCAGAGTGAGCTTCGCAAACTCTCTGGGCAGCAGAGCTTAAGCGGGTCCCGGGGGCCAGGTCACCCTGTGTCCACACCAATCTAGATTTTCTACATGTTTACACTTTAACAATCATCACTACATTCCTATCACTAAACTGAACTTCTTCTACCTTCTTGCATGCCTTCAATGCATGGCTGTGGGCAGCCATAAATTCTCTTCTGAGGACAGAGTTACATGGCAAACTTGCCAGCCTACAGGTGTCACAGAGGGTTTCTGCTGTTTCCTTTGTTGTTGCTCTGGTAGCACAGGCTGATACAGCTCTGGCAGCAAAACTTTGTAATATAAACCAAGCCTCAGGCTCTCAGTCTGAAGCTGACCCTCTATAATGTCGTATTGCAGTCATTTAACACTTAGAAAACTTTCTTCACTGTTCTGAGGTCTAGAAACTTTGTGGTTGCTCTAAAGGTGTGTCTATGATATTACAAGCTCTAGGCATAGCCTAGGGCTAATTTTAACTTCTCTTCTAAATTCAACACTTTCAATATATCATAACTTTTCCCATCATATATGAAATAAAAGGTTCAACTAGCCGCTTAGACACTTCACTTATACAGTTTACTGATATCTTCCAACCCTAGAGACACTAATTCCTTGAATATACTTACATAATGTCTGGTGTTCTTTATGCTTCAATTCTGTATTTCTCCCTTCATGTCACAAGGAACCTGTATATGTTATTTAGATTATAATTTCAATTCATTACAGCTTTGGAAATTTTATGTCATTCTACATTTTTTATCCAGCATTGAATAAATAAAACTTTTTAAGTATTTAGGTGAAGTTTAGTCATCGTAAAACAGCTCTTCATATATATTTCCTTCTGCATACACACATACTCATCAGAAGTGTCCAGAAAGCATTAGACATTCAAAAAATCCATAGATGAAAATGAACACCTAATATTCAAATTCTGAAATAATCAAACATATTCACACCAGCTTTAGTCTGTGCACACTATATTATAAAAAAAATGCAGTTATGGACTTTCTCTTATCTGTGTATCCTGAGCTTCTTGAGATAGAAAATAAATATCTTTATAATTGAATGATACGTTGTTTGATCTATGCCTAGGATGGAAATTACTATTCTGTAGCTTTCACATTCATGTCCATGGTCACTGTCTCTATTAGTTCTTGAAGAGCACTGGCATTATAATAATGGTATGAATTGAGTAATTTTGATGTATGATTCTTGAGAATGAATAGTTTTGACCACATAGTGACAATAATTAAAAACATGTAAGACAACCACTAGCATGAAAAGTGTTAATAATAAAATAGTTTACTGAAGTAAATTTAAAAAATTTAAAACTGGCCATTATTTATCAGTCTTCTGAACAGTTCTATTACAGATTTAGAATTCTCTAATATATGTATATATATATGCATATGTATACATATATGTATATACGTATATATACACATATTTATTTGCAAAGAGTAGAAGAATGATGATGACTCTTTTTCTTTGGCCCTGAACATTATCTGTCATTGCCTTGTAACAACATGGTTATGAAATCCCAAAGTATGTGACACAAGATAAGCTATTTGCTCACTTCAGAAAAAAATTGTTGAAGACTTACCACACTGATAACATCAGAAGATAATGCATCTTAATGCATTTCCTAATGTGTCTTTACACATTTGCTATTTAGTTGGTCATAATTAGCAAAGACAGTAATCAAAATTCCTTTAGCTTCATTTTGACATTTCAGGGTATTCAATGCTATTTTTTTTTTTTCCTTTAGACAATGAGCTTGGTGTTTTAGACTGGGCTATTTCTTTCAACTCTCTGCTAGTAACTAATATTATCCTTACCCTATTTATAATGTATTAATTACATCTTTTATCTCACTTAGCAAATAAAATGAAAAATAAATTAAACACGGAAAATAATCAAGTTTTTTACCTTTTGTTCATTTGTTTGCCGGAACTGTAAATTAATTTCATAAGTTTAGCAATTAAGAAACCTATGATATTCGTCTATTCATTTTACAAATGCCTTAATCTGCATAAACATGGAGTATAGAGTAATTTTATGTTTGCTAAAATATTGTTTTCACCTTTCAGGATATATACTTAATATATGCCTATGTTACGTGGAAAATCTGAGACCTCCTTTTGGGGGAAGTTCACCATTACCCTCCTTGGCTTCAGAGCAGTGTTACATTTCTTAACGCAAACCAAAGTTCTTACAGTCTCCTAAAGTCTTCTAGTTATACGCAGCCACCTGAATCCTGACAGTATTAGGCAGCTGTGGGCATACTTGTGCATAAGCCTTTTGTCTACGTTCACGTGGTCACATGTGCTGAGTAATGTCATCAGCACGGCCGCGTTTGTGCATTCGCTCCCACCTCATGGACACGGCTCTTTGTAAAGAGTGCCTTGACAAGGGAGAACCTCCAGTGCTTCTTCTCCAATAGGTGAGCAGTTGTATTTTCTGGACTGCTGATGAAGGAAGATTGAGTTAAGATTAAGGAAGATTGTCCACCGCCTGCTGAGGTGGACAGCTCTGCAGAGCTGGAGAGCAGGAGCACAGCAAGCAGACTTCAGTTAAAGGGGCAGCTTGTGTGGAGGGGCCAGAGAAATCCTGTGAGGCAGCACGGCAATGGAAGTGCTGGGGCTCTCCCTGCCCAGGTGAAGATTTACAGTCTAAATCTATAATATCTCATATTCAGGAGCTGGATAGAGGAGTTTGGCTAGTTTTTATGGAATATGTTGCACTGCTTTCTACTGAGAACTGAATATATTTATAGAGCATAGAAAGTTAATAAAATGACAGTAATCAAAAGACTGAAGTATCATTTAAGTGTGACAATTTTATTCAAAGAAACTAAATATTCTATTTTTATTTCCTGGTTTATAGAGCAAACATTCTTATTTAAAAATAAACTGACAGTTTCCCTCTGAATTATTCTGGAAAACTTGCAAGAATGACCCAATTATGTCAGGAAATGCACACACAAATTAGGTAACTATTCCATATGTTTTCATCCACTGTTATTTTACATCAGTATCCAGCATGTACCAAAACAACTGTTTGCTGTGAAGGCATTATTAGTTCCAAACAGATGAAGAGATGTCACATTCAATTTTTTTTTTTTTTTTCACATCTTTGTTCTAACATGATGATAGCAGAAGGTAAGAAATCTATGAGTAATTATAAGGGAGAAAAAAAGTTAAAAATGAAAAATGCTACTGAACAAGTCTGCATATCTTACTGGCAGTAAGATGAAAGACCTGTTGTCTCATTAAAAGTTAGACATAGTATCCAACTACTTCATAATATTTTACTGGAAAGATGTAATATATTTTAATAAAATATTAACCACTTTAAGTGGTATTTCCTAGTAAACCTAATGTTTCATATCTAAATCAGAATAAGTACTTAGATACACTAAAATTCTCTGGCTTGTTTCATTGACCTGAGTTCTTTAGATTTAAAAAGTATTTCCTTTTAATGAACATAGTTTCTATTTATTTACACATTTTGGCAAGCCTCCAATCTTGAATTACACATATACTTGAAATTGATCAAGTTTTTAATGGCTTTCTGAGCAGAACAGATTTTTTGCTTTGGTGTGCATGTGTGTATGTAGTATGGAGAGTAGCAGTAAAATAACTGGAAGTGTCCAGGGCCAGGTTGGACAGGGCTCTGAGCAATCTGGTCCAGTAAAGGGTGCTCGTTTCTATGGCAGGGTGGTTGATTATTGGATGATCTTTAAGGCCCATTCCAACCCAAAGCATTCTATCATTTTATGATCACTAGCAAAATTAAAATCTATTCTTTTGAGTCCATTTTTCTATTTTTTAATTTGTTTGTGTTAGCATGTGACTTTATTTGTATTTACACTCATGAATTGTGAACATTCTGCACTTTTAGCTGGTTTTGTTCCTCCTAAGGATTACTATCATAACTTTTCATATTATGGAAATGGGCTTGAATTTCTTGGATGAATACAATATCAGGTGTCCTCTGAAACTTTTGCTTCAGGCTAGGAAGTTTTAAAGTAGAAAGATATTCCTGATACTCTAACATCAATATTGAGACAGTTAAAAATCTTTAAGTGTGTAAATGGAAAGCATTTGCATGCACACCCATATCCAATGTATTCAATACTTGAATGTTTTATCTGTTACATGACAGTGGAAGTATCCTCAATAGAATTAAAATTCCAAAAAATATTTTTTCTGCTTTCTCATCCATTTCTGTATGTTCTCTGTAAAAGTGGCTTACCAGGAAATTTGAAAATGCCAGCTACCCTGTGAATTCTGTCTTTATTTGCATGAAGAATTTTAGGTAATCATGCATCCCAAGCAAATGACCAAATACTTTAAAGTGAAGAACAAAATTGTATGAGACTTCAATCTTACTTCTGTCAGTCCTCTTAAGATTACTTTTAGGCCTAGGAAGTTTTGACAGGGATGGCCAGTAGTGATAAAAATGAATCAAAACAATGATGGGGGCTCTGAATAAAATAAAAGAGCTTTGCAATAACTGTAGAATGAAGGGCATATAGAAACTGTCATTTCAAAGAGGCTAAGTGACATGTCAAGGACAAAATGGGTCATGCTAGAAAGTATTTCTGTTCAAAAGGGCATTCAAGTCTGAGGATAAGGAGCTGTTCAGCAGGCAAATGCATTTGAGTTACTCTGAATTTGAAAATGGACATTCTTTATTTGCATTATTTTGGTTTGCTTTTTACTGGAAAGAAACATCTATTCAAAACAACCTCTACCATTATGGAGAAGAAAGGTAAATTGGAGATTGACATAGGGGAGTTTATCCCCCATTATTAGAAAAAAAACCCAAAGAAGAGTAGAGGTTTTTGGTTCCTTTGGTAAAAGCTGCAAGAAATCAATTCTAAACCAGTTGTTTACCAGATAGGACATTTGCCTCGTAGGCAATGCCAGCTATTAGACATTTCTGGAATATGTAGTTGAAATGAATAATTAAAAAATGGTTTTATGACAGTTCATCAATCCATAACACAGTCAGTTTACTAAGTTTAGAACTGTATTTCAGTCAAGCATACTCTGACAATTAACAGTATGCCATGATATTATCATCATTCAGATAGCAATTTTTCAAAGTCATATCATCTTTTCCCTTCAAACCCTATTTTAATCCTATTCCATGCCTTCTCTGGACTGGTTTCTCATTTATCTTTTAGCCATTTTTTCTCCCTTCTAGATGAGTGTCCTTGAGCACTAACAAGATCCATCAAACTTCTGATAGAATTGTATTTCCCGAGCCAGCCAGGAACATCAGAATCTGTTTCTGTAGTTCAAAATGATAAAGGAAAAATAATTTAAAATGGATAAATTCTATACCTTGAGTGCTAAGAAGCCATGTTATGTAAAGTCATGTTTCCACAAGCATTATAGAACCAAAGGTACTTTGGATGAAGTATTATGTCTCACAGACATGACAAGATATGACATCTTATAAAACATGACAAGATTGCTCTGAGGGCTCAGAAGAGGCCTGAATAATAAATTCCCAAACTATACTCCATCTTGGGATTCTGTGACTAAAAACTGAAATAGAATACTTACATTTCAGTCAGTTACAGGGCCGCCTTAAAGAATTCTATAGATATTTTAAGAAACACAAACAAGTTAGATATTTGGTTTTAGATTCCTAAATAATTATGTTGTGTTAGCAGCGCAAATATTCATTAGATATCTGTAGATCTTTCTGCAAACAGCTCTATCATGAGCATTTCTGTTATTATAAAAAAAAACCTAATCATGACCAAAACATATTTGGCTACTCAGGAACACAGTCAAACTCTAAAGATTAGATAAAATGCAACTTTTTGGAAAGTATCCTGGACAAAGATCATGGAAAGGAAAAGGAAAAGAAGAAAAGGGAAAGGGAAAGGGAAAGGAAAAGAAGAAAAGGGAAAGGGAAAGGGAAAGGAAAAGAAGAAAAGGGAAAGGGAAAGGGAAAAGAAAAGAAGAAAAGGGAAAGGGAAAGGGAAAAGAAAAGAAGAAAAGGGAAAGGGNGCCACAACTCATTCTAACACACGCTCATGCTGTCTTTGATTTCACTGAATGTTAGATCAAGTTGTGGTAATTTGTAGGTTGACTGGAATAAGTATCCTATGAGAAAGAGTCACACTTTGTTTTATTTGACCTGTTGGTGTTAAGTATGTAAAGTTTATAAATACAAAAACCCCCATCTTTTTCTCTAAATTTTTTCTCTGATATGAAAATGAGTTTGACCCCTTTTGACATGTTCTCTGTAAATTTACTGTCATTAAAATAATTTAAAGAAATGATTGTGTCTTCTTTTCAAAATACAGAAATATCAATCTTACTTTGTATTTTTAATTGCTTTTGGACAAAAATGCTCCATCCTAGTAAGACTATATAATATTAAGAAAGGGAAATGAAAAGCAATCTTTAGTATCTATGAAAGACAAAATTGGAAAATAACAATAAAATCTAAATCTTAAATTATACACATCAGTTGCACAGCAAGAAGTGGGAAAATTTGAATTTTGTTACTCCTCACTAGGCACTGGCAAAAACAGTGTTCTGAGGCAGGTCATGTGATTGTATTTCTCTGTAACTACAACCACCAAAACAATGTACTATTCCATAGGGATCTTATACATAGAAACCCTATTCCCAGATCATCAACACCATTTTATTCTCCATTATGATTCTTTCTCATTCAACACATAGCTTCATGTGCAGACTGTTAGGTTAATTTGTGAAGGCTCAAAGATTTTAAGATAAGCCCGAGAGGCAAAGTAGAAAACTAATAATTTTGTAAAGGAAGAAGAAATGAAGTGCTTGTTTCAGTTTAATCTTCTGTTCTATACCAATATAAATAAGCGGTAGTGAGGGTTCTAATCAGTGCTGTAATCCTTTTCTTGACACTTTATATTATTGACAATTTTCACACACAAAATTTACTCAAGAGAAATAATTAACAATATCTTTTTTTCAGGGAGGAAATAATGTTTATATTTTCATTTTTCCTTTTATTAAAATGTGAGCATGACCATTTTCACTTCCTTTTCTTATTTTCCTTTCATCCAGTATTTTACAGACTTATTTTATAGGATATTTGCCACACTTTTATTTTCTTTCTATTGCCTTAACCCCTGTACCATGACTTTCCTTGTCAAGCTAAGGGCCATAGCTTTTAATTAGAATGTTTTGGTGAGTTGAGGCCTTAATCCAAAAGATTAATGACATTTTCTCTTTATGAAAAATCAGTTCTTCTGAAAACCTCAACCAATAAAAAGCTTTAATGCAGTTTATTTACCAAAATTCTTCATTACTAAACTCTTTCTATTCTTTCTATTAGGTTGTTGCCTGTTTTTTCTCATGATACAAGTGCAGAGCTAAAGATTTTAAGAGCAGCTGCCAAAGAGAAAACAAGCTCAGTGTCATCTTTCTTGGTTGCTTCCTGGTCAAAACAAGTGGGGAAGCCACTTGCAAACACTCCAAAAGTTTTCCATCTAGTAAAAGAAAGCATGAAATTATGAAGTGGGATTTAAATCCAAATAGAGTGTACAGCTATAAAAGATGCTGCAACTAAGATACCAAATTAGTTTTTAAAAATACTTTAAATAGTTGGTTAGATAGCCACAGACTATTAATATTCACTTTAGTTAATTATTTCAACATCTCTGTTGAATAGCTGCCTAATGGACTCTTAATGTTTGAAAATACCAGTGGTTTCTGAGTACTTACTACAGTAGCATTTCATAGTTACTGATGCAAATGATGGCTTCAGCAACTGTCAGTTGACTTACATCATCTGAGTAACAAACATGACAGCTATTTTGATGTCTGTTTATTTTTGTACTGACAGAATTGAGAACAAGTGTTCCAAGTTAGATAAACCTCAAAGTGATTCCTTCAGATCCCAGGAAAGCATGTCAGCTCTGTTAGACAACATGTGCAAATTATAATCTCGTAAAAACAATAGGCTTGTTGTGTTGACAAGTTTTAAACACTATGCAATGTATTTACATTGCAAAAATAACTCTGAAAAACTAGGCTGAAATATGGGTAAAAGATGACATTAATTTCTTCTGAGAGGGCTCTGTGAATATCTGTTGACAGCAAAAGAACAGATTCTGAGTCGGCCTAGTTGACTATTTCCTATAAAATTATTTTCTTTTCAGTCACAACTGATCTTTTCATGTTGAATGAACTGAAGGTATCAATTTGTCTGTAGCTATTACATGGAGGGATTTCAAAGTGCACCCTTTATTTATCTTGACTTTATGCCATGATCAATGATGGGTATAAACCATTCTTTCTGAATCCTTTTTACTATGGGTAGGTAACCCCCAAGAAACCACCTCATGCTTTGGTAAGAGTCCTGTTTAGATCATCAGGATGCAGAGCTTTAGAAACACTGCACAGCACAGCACAGCACGCTTGCTGGCAAAATCTATTTATCTTTGCTGTGGTATTCGATTATTTTTTGTCTTATCTCTAATTTTTCTCCATCATTTAAGTTATCCCTTAGCTTTGCTTCTCTTGCATTTTACCACCTGTATTCCCTCCTCTTTTATACTAAACCTGTTTCCTTTCCAGAAACTGTTTCAGAGGCTGATTCATTAACATCAAAACCATAAAGACTTTCTTGTGCCCAACAAGACATGCTGTTCTCCTAGGAGGAACACCACTGTGAACATATTTGTTGTGACCTTTTAATGGTTGCCACACTTAAGAAGTTACTCAGCATCTGGATGTTTGTGAACATCAATCAGACTCAGGGATACAAATGCCAAATACTTCTCTGCTCTCATAACTGAGGCTAATGAAGACTGCCATGTAGGCATCTGCCAATAGTTTGGCTTCATAGATATTTTTAATACTGTCAAAACAGTGGATTTTTCTGGGGAACAGCAATTTTGCTTCTCTGTTAAAAAAAAAAAAAAAAACCAAACCAACAGTTTATCCTCAAGAGACATACAGTCTAAATGGTTAAAGTTACAATTAAAACCAAATGAAAACAAAACCTCTGTATTGAAATACTTTTGAAATTGTTGTTGCAGTAATTTGTCCTGCCTCAGCTTACAAGGCTAAACAAAAAGAATATAAGGATAGAGACAATCATTACCATACATATAGCAAGTTCTTCAAGAGGAAATGTGTAGATGATATCTGGTTCTTTATTCACTTTAAAATGTTGTTTGTGAAATACTAGGCATTAATGCTGTTACTTATAACTTTAAAACAACATGAGGTATTTTGTATCTTAAAAAACTTCGTGTTTTTTAAAGTGGGGCAGAATTTTTAACCTGTTTCAAATCAATTGATTACTTGTAGAAATATCTGTTACATCAATCATGTAATTCATTAACCTTTGCCAATTTTTTTTCTCCTCCTTTTTGTGTGTGGGTTTAATATGATCTTATTATACCTTTTGTGAAGAAGCTTTCATGTAGTACATACATCAAGTATATCAAGTTACTACCTGACCTGAAGAAAGAAAGAAAGAATAGAAAAACTCATAGCTTTTCCTAATAAATACTGCAAGTAACTTTAACAGTAAGCATATATTTTTTTTCAGTACACAGTTGCATTGCTTTCCTTTCCAGGCTTTTTCTTTTTTTTGGTCAAATGAGAACAATTATTTGCTACATTTCCATCAATCCTATTCTTTCTTATGCAAGTCTTCTATAGTGTTAAGTGATGTTCATATTTTCCCCCTTCATAATATTACTGAAAAACACAGCATAAACACAATTTTTAAGCATGAAAATATAGGACTGCGAATGAGTTTCAACTCCATGTAAAATTGAGAAATAAATTTTGATGAGCTATGATGCTGAATGATACATACACTTGTGACTCATCATTGGCAATGATCTATTCTCTCTCAAATTACAGGGTTATATGTTGGAATTTTAAAGACTTGTGGGGAAGAAGAGTACTCTGTTTTCTCTGGGGCATAAAGTAGTTTACATAAACTGTAAAATGCAAATATTTCCCTGACGATTTGTTTTCCTTGGGAAATTAAGTCCTTTTAGTTGTGATCTTACTATGGAAGAAAATAGTGCCTGAATTTCAATTCATTAGAACTCGTATCACACACTGCATACTGTGCTGTTCGCAGAAATATTTGTGACCAGGGATTCGAGGTGAATTATGCAAATTAAGCTGTAATAGAAACCAGATCCAATCTTATGAGTCAGAAAGAAAACTGAGTAGAGCAAGTGCTTACACAAGCATCAGGTATTTCACACCAGCCCAGAAAATATTTGTTGTTATTTTTCAGACTGCAGAGAAAACATTTGCATAAAATCTGTATTATCATATAATATGCATGAGTTTACAAATCTCTGGAGTGAATGTTAGAAAAGAAAAGATTCTATTATTTATTACTTTTTTATTCTTTTAATAAATTTAAAGATATATATTTGTACTTTCATCTACTTTTGGTTCCTTAATTCTTTCTATCTAGTGTTCAAGATTAATTTTTGCATTCTGACACTTCCTTTTTCTATTTTTTTCAATCTGAGAATTAATTTTTTTACTAGTGAGAAGCACAACAAAGCCACACAATATTTTTAATCTTGATGTTTCCAAGAGGATGTGTAATTAAGAGCTTTTGTTCTTTCTCAAATGTGATAAAGAAATGCACAAAGATTTGTTTGGTTGGCTTTTTTTGTTGTTGGTAGGTGAAACTTTAAGGACCATTCTAGAGCAGGTATGTATACATCTGCAATTAACAAAAGTATTTTCTTTCCATGGGCATTTTAACAATCAAGTACCAAAAAGGAACAACAATTTGCAACTATGACACCAGTGAATCTGCCACCTTTCTTCCCAAACAGCAAATTTATGACTGAAAATTACTGACTTGAATCATAAAAACAATCAAAGGCACAGTTTTTTCCTGGAAAATAAAACTTTGTAGATTCACAAAGAGATTAAAAAATCAAAGCTCTCTGCCAAAAAGAATCACAAGAATAGTCCTTGGATACAGGTCCACTGGCTACTTTCCTCTTATCTATCCCTGTCACAACCTGCCCCTGAAGGAGAGGTAACATTATTGATAATAGATCCCCTGTGGCAGCTTAGAGTGAAACAACACTGAATGACCAGTGTCTATATGGTAGGTTTATTTTAGACCAATTTGGTTGCAATTTGGAAAGGAGGTATGTAGCCATTTTAGTTATTATCTATAGAAATATAACCATATAAAAATATCAATTTAAAAAAATATAAGGAAAGAAAGAAAGAGAAAGGAAGGATAGAAGAGGAAAGGTGCCACCACCCATGGATCCAGCGATGGGACTTGTTGAAATTCTGATGTCTGCTGGTAAAAGTGATGGTTTTAGCCTTGATCCATCAAGAGTGAGAGGAACTCCTGAAAAAAGTTCAGTGGATTCAGGTGGAACACCCAAGTACCTCACCTGTAGGGGAGTTTTAAACTGTCTGATGCAACACATGCAGTTCTCTGGTGGAAGGCCCAAGAAATGAGTCTGGGGGTTCCTCAGGGCTCTCTGATTGTTTATAACACCTTCTAACACATGACAGCTCTTTCTCACACCAGTACAATTGAGACAGTTATGCCTTACCAGAAGGGATGAATACCTTCAGGCTTATCTGTCAGCCAGTCAGTCCCAGGTTATCAAGGACATCACTGACTGCAGGGCTAAACTGCTTTATCTGAACAGAAGTCAGTTTGTCGCAGTCACTGTCCAGTGAGGGATGCTCACCCCCTGCACCTGGGCTATTCCTACAGAGATCAGAGGTTTCATCCCCACACACCCAAAAACTCTCCCACTCCTCTTAGGCTGGGGGGTGAAAACCTGGCCTCAGCAAATCACCCACTGCTTTTGCAAATGGCCAATCTTTTGAGTCATTAGCATTTAATATTTCAGTCTCTCACAATCCTAAGTACCAAAAACCATGGTTCCCAGGTACATTCTTCTTGTAATTGTCTCCAGTAATTTCTTTGTGAGAGGTAAAAAGAAAATTTATAAATACATAGCTATTGTACTTCAAAGAAAAGTCTAATTCCTGGCTGCAGATCAACTTTGAGGTTTCTTGGGAAGTATTCTGGATAAAGGTGTCATTATTTGCATGCACCATAGTACATGTGATAAGGATTTTGCAGGATTTTTGCTTGACAAAAGATATCAGCACATTAACTTTAGCATTGAAGACTAGCTGGTGCAGTTCTAACTCTGTTTAAAGAAGGTGTAATTATGATGATTTCTTACATAAATATCTTGTGATAATTTTGAGGAATTTTAGTAGAATTCTGTACATAGCAAATGGCACTGAGAAGCATTCCTTGGACAGAGGAGCAAAAGATGGCAAATTATTATGCCAGAAAAGGAAGAATCTGGAAATAGCAAAATGATAAAACCTCTATTCTCCTCATAGGGAAGAACTTGTAAATTATACATGGATTTTATTAAAAGCTAGTTAAGGTATGTACTTTAGCACTCTCTTCAACTGCAGGAGAAAAGAGATCTGAGGTCTAAATCTACCAGACTTCCCTTGTTTGCTGGCAGAAGAAAAATGCATCTTACTTAAGTATTGTCACTGGTAAAGGACAATCCATTTCCTTTAATTCCATAAAGAACACAATATTAACACATGTTAATTAGTAATTTTAGCTTGTAAAATATTTGGAGCACAGTTTTTCTTTACCATTTGCCTGTCACAATACACACAACTATTGGAAGCCAACAGTAGCTTTTGGTTTGAAGAAGACAAAATCATTATGATTAAATCAAACAGAAGGCAACAGCGCAGGTATATGAACATCTTATGCACAGAGAGCTGGACTACATGGTAAGAAAGTAGTATTTTAGACAGTAACTTCTCAAAAGGAAACTGTATTTTGAGCAAATCCACTACATGTCTCCATCTATTAACTTGTAAAATATATTTGAAAGAAATATTTTCTTAATAAAGTAAAGGGTGAGAATTCAAATGAGGTTAAAAGAGCTATAGCTCCCTAATTATCACAGCTCAATGTGTAGTACATCTATTTCAAGCTATGCAAAATAACAGATCCCATTTAAACATTTGCAAGCATTTAATTTCTAAGCAAGTAATAACTAAATTAAAGCCTAAAAACTAATTTAGAACCATATGACTAAGAGTCATGAAGTTAAATTAAATCATTGAATTCTCACAAGCAACTTGTTATGATTTCTTCTCCAGTGAACATAATCACCTTGTACGAACTACTCAGAAGTACCAAAGTGATTTGGCAATGTAGCATTCCACATCTTCCCATAAACAGAGAATCATATAGGTTGAAAAAGACCTCTAGGATCTTCAAGTCCAACCTTTGACTGATCACCCCCTTGTCAACTAGAACATGGCACTCAGTGGCACATCCAGTTGTTATCTGAACACTTCCAGCAGTGGTCCTAGGCAGTTCATTCCAATGTTTTACAAAACTTGCCATGGAGAAATTCTTCCTGATGTCCAGCCTGAACCTCCTCTGGCACAGCTTGAGCTGTGTTCTCTCATCCTCTGGCTAGTTTCCTGGAAGAAGAGATGGCTCCCACCTTGCTGCAACCTCCTTTCAGGTAGTTGTAGCAAGTGATAAGGTCACCTCTGAGTCTCCTTTTCTCTAGGCAAGAGAAAGTCATAATAAATGAAGTACAATTCCTTTGTGAACTTATTTTATTTTTATTTTTTTCATTTGATTATAAATATGATGAACTATGATATTTGTTATACTTTGCAGCAATATTTCTTTGTATTTAATAGACATGAAAGGGAGAACAGAACAAGCATATTAACTAAAGTTCATTAGATGACTATGATCAAAGAGTAAAATGAAAAAAAAGTTATGATTGCTACATCTACATACCTACATATGTATGCATATGTGAACTTAAAAAGATCTGGCAAACATCCCATTGCTGCCAGTCACAAATCCAATGTAATAGAAAGGAAATTAAGCTGTGATGGGAAAATGATCTGACAAGTTCTCTATCAGGCTGGACAAAAGAAAATGGTCCAATGAGAATGTTGTCTTATTCCATACACTGACATTACACTGTTGATGCTCTCAGCACCTACATAAAAGCATTGAAATTTGAAGAAAACTGCAGTTTTCTAGGAAAACATATAGACATCCTGGCCTCTGCTGTTATTGAAACCCAGGCCTAAAGGCCCTTGTGATGCATGGTCTCCTCTCCAGTTTTTGTCACTCAGACCTCTGCACACATACCTACAGAGCAGGCTGAATGGATCAGAATTTATCCTCAGGAAAATTCTACATTTACATACATTTATAATGAAGAAAATATTTAAATCATTAATTTCCTGAAAATTACCATACACAAATACAGTATTAAAAAGGTAAAAGATAATATAAAAATTATAACTAAAGGTAATTTCTACTGTGAATAGTCCAATTGAGTGAGGTCAACTCTATTTATAAATATAAAAATTATAATATAAGGAAGCAAAATCATCTCTATCAGCATTTTTGTCAAAATGAATTGGTTTTGACTAGCAGGACGTTCCAATGGAATAATCACTCTCAAAATACTAAAAAAAACTCAAAAAATACCACTTCTCCCTCAGCCTCCCTCCAGCACTGCACCAGAAAATATATTTCAGCTGTTTCTAGGCATGGCAGTCTTTTTTATATTAGAATAGCTTAAGAATAGAATGTATAAGAATTTTATACAATCTACTACCTACAGATTTCTCTTCAGTCCTTACTTAGCAATTTAAATATAGAAAAGTTTATCAACTGCAGCTTTAACTTCTTGGCAAGTCTGCACATCAGTTTGGTAAGAATCCTACTTCATTTTAAATAAATAAAAATTCCCAAAATCACAGTCACCAAATGGGTTGAGTTGTTAGAGATCACAGTGGCTCATCTGGTCCAGGCTCCCTGCTCAGGCAGGGTCATCCCAGAGCACATGGCACAGGGTTGTGTCCAGATGGTTTTTGAATGTATCAAATGGGGCAGACTCCACAACTTCCCTGGTCAATCTGCTCCAGTGCTTGGTCACCTGCACAGTAAAGAAGTTCTTTTTAATCTTCAGGTGATGCATCAGCTTCTGCTTTTGTCTGTTGTGCTACTGCTTGGCACCACTGAGAAGAGGCTGGCTCCATCCTCCCAACACCCTCCCTTCCTAAGCAGTCTCCTTTTAAAAACTATTTTAATGGTAATAATCATGTTTATCTTGGACATATAAGTAAATGCACCATCAAGCTGAGTGAGAAAGTGATATGCACAACTGTATTTTAAAACGTCTCCAATGAGGAAAGAGGGAAGTAAAATCTTAGTGTGAAAATGAGATCTCTTAGTGCCTAGTGCCTATGTTCTGGTGGTGATTTTAATATTTGTAAGGCAGACTTAATTCCATTCCTTTAGTTCCATTTTTGAAATGTGTAATAGTTCTTTAAAAATAACAAAAGCAATTGATATAAGAATAATAGCAAGATACAATGGAGGTTAGTCCATTTATTCCCTCTACTTTGAGAAAATCAAACCTACAAAAGGTAACATCACTTGTTAGTGATCATGAGAAAAAAAATGAATTTTGTTTTTTAGTAGAAAATTTACTAATAGAAACAAGAATAGAGTTTAAAGCTCTTGCTCCTGGAAGCACTGATCACGTTGGCAAGTACAACATTCTTGATTTCATCTGTCTGTTTTAAAATTAACCCACTTCAAATTTTTAATGTATTTAAAAGTTTGGAAAAGGAGTTTCAGATGTCTGGAAGTGTTTAGAGCTCCTTGAACTTATGCTGCATGGTGCCAGTCTAAACATTCAGATTTGCAGATAGAGGAATTCTCCTTCTATGCAGTAAGTTGTAAAGTATATTTCTTATGAATTCTTATTCTTATGAATTCTGTTTTATTTATGTCAAACATTTCTGAGTAATTGATATTATTTTCCATTAAATACTTACTTTTATAGATGGACCAATTGGAAGCTCACTGCTGTGACAGAGAAATTATGGTAATCGGTATTTTAGCCTTGGTAAAATAAATTTTCCTTTGGACCACAACAAAAAATTAATGGCCCAAGTCCAATTGGAAGCCTCTTCAGCACAGACAAGAGTTAAGGTTCTCCATAAATCATTACACAGTGTATATATATATATAAATTATAAAGTTCACTGTTATGAAATTAATATGGCATGTTACACTCATCTGCTACTCATGACATCTCTACAGGGCATGAGTTCAACACCAGTGCTTAAAATAAAGTGTAAGTTTTCGCAAATGTGGCTGCCTATATGAAGTATGACTATCAAATTAAAATGAAAAATAACAACAAAAAATTGCCAAACAACAACAACAACAAATGCCCATATCCTATTTTAAGTCAAGTAGGTAATAAATCAGTCATTCTGTTGTTAAACATTGCAAGTGTTTCATTGCAGTGTCAGCCCCATGTACTCCAATATATTCATCTCCCTCTGGTTGTTGCTGTCAGTTTTTGCACAACTCCCAGAGAGAAAAGGAGTAAGTGTGGCATGTGCTAAGACAAATTAATGTCCAGCTATCTGAAGTGAGCATCAAGTGACAAGAGACGGCAGAGAAGTGTGATTTTCACATCTGGCCTTGTTTTTTACTGCAATTATAAAAGGCAATGAAGATCATTAGTTTCAAATGGAAAACCATACAAGAATAATGCTAAACTGAGATAGATGGGGCATAGCTATTTTCATTTTCATGTGCTAAATTTCTCAGATTTGTCAGTTCTTACTAGGGAGATAAACAGCATGGATATATATAGTCCATCCTGATGTAAGAAAATTAAGGAAATGTTCATAGGAAAGGTAGCGAAGCATTTTCAAAACAAAGATACTATATATCCAGTTCAGTACTTAAAGAAGTCGCAGCAATAAAGTATTAGGGCTTAGTTTCTCTTCCTTTTGTAATACCTTGGTTACATTGCACCAGCATGGACCAGTGTTCTAAAGGATCTATTTCCAGCTGATGAAGTCACCTTCAGTCTCCACATGTACAATTCACAGCTGATGTAGAATACAAGGGAAGAAATAAAATCATTATATTAACATTCCTCTAACGTGTTTGAAGATCTATCCAGTGACTCAGAAGATTTAGAAAATGCTACAGGAATACCTTATACCCAGCTAGTAACAATGCCTAATATTTTTTTAGGCTGACTGAATAACAGCAGCAGCTTGATTTTTCATTTTCATTATATTCAATTTTTTGAGGAAGGAGCTTTATCGTATTTCTTATATAATCTTAGGAGTTTCTTAAAAAGGCACTAGAAACATTGCAATTCTTGTTGTTTTTTGGATTGCACATCAGACTTAGCAGAATACTTTTGAGGATTACAATTGTATCCTTATATTTTCCCAGCACTGGCCTAAATATCCTCTCCTTCCAAGTACTTCAGAATATAAGAGAGCAGTTCTATTCTCAGAGATTAATTTACCAATCTAAAGTATTAAGAATACATTTTTTTATGTTTGTTTCCCATTTCCCCCTGGTTTTCCCTTCCAGCATATGAAAACAGACTGTCTTTGCACTGAGAAGTCTTCAATTAAGCAGATAAGCAATACAGTCTCATGAAAACCATTCATTATTATATTCATTTCCCTCTTGCAATTTGGACCATAACTTGAAATTTAAATAAATAGAAACCATGTATAATTTGCAATTAATTTTTCCCCACTTTCTCTTCATCTAGTGAACTGTCAAAATATTTGCTCATGAAATAATGAGTCAGACTTTTTCTGCCTTTTCCATGCGTTCCATGTTTTCTGCTGTACATGGAGGCAACATTTCTCCAGCTATCAGGTTTTCTTCATTTTCAGAGGAAAATCCCATAAACTTCTCTTTTCAAAACATGCTTTTGATTGGATATAAACCTGTATTATAACTCACACTTTTAAGAGTTTCTGGTTCTTAAAAAGTCAAAATCATAGACTACCAGAAAATAAAATTCACATATATCAGAGCAAAAAGCACAGAGCAAATTTAAGCGTGCTCTGGATCAGGTTGGATTAATTTGAAGAAGAGTGTGATTCAAACACAAAAAGTATTGTTCTGTTAAGAAAAACAAACCTGCTTATTTAAACTTCCTAAAGTAGAAGTTGTAAACTATGTGAGAAAGAAACTGGTCAAGTAGATATGAAGGGCCAAAGTAGTTTGGAAAGTTTCATTGTCCTGCTCTCTGCATTCCTTCATGGTTCTGGTGGAAAATCCCCATTATTGTGTATGATACAGGTGAAAGAAAGCACATTTACCCTGCACAAATATACACGGTGAAGAAGAAATTAGGATAATTATTTGTTATGCTGAGAAGTATATTTTTGGTTCTCAAATATTGTCTCCACTATTGATAAAAAAGCTAATGTGTTTATGTTAAGACAGGTGTTATTACTTTTCATTATTTTATCTAATGCCGTCATTGCTTGTTTATTTGTTAGAGTTTAGGGGGACAGGTAAGATAACTGTTTTCCTCTTTCTTTATGGAGTTTTAAAAGTTTCTATTGAAAAAAAAAATCCATTCCAGTTCAAGACAGAAATAAAATAATTTGTTATAACTACCTATTATGATGGCATTTTACTCCTGGATCGCCAGATTTTCTACCCCTTTCTTTCCTGTGATAAAGTCATACAGTTAACAGCAAGTTATATCCAAATTATAATTGAGTTTGTTCAGGTGTATAAAAAAGTCTTCTTTGACCTTGTGTTGGGATCCATACAACACAGAATCATTTGACAGGATCCATTTGACTTCTGGCTTCATATCTGAGACCCAGTTTGTGCAAGCCAGTGGGGGAAATACTTTGTGTTTCTCACTTCAGTGATCAACCCAAGGTCCTGCTCACTGAATATTTCAGCTTTACTGAACATTATAGAATTTGTGAACATGGTAAAAAGCAAGAACAGAAATATTCACCACTATCCTCAGTAAATTTCATCAGGCATTCTACCTGTGCAAAGCACGCTGGATTTATCTGTAACTATGATAACCATTGATTGACCAAATCAACATTAGCTTATTCTGGCAAATTTTCATTCACAAATGCTATCATATTATCAGTTAGATTTCTGTAAAAATTCATCAGAAGAGCTGTGATTATAACCCTCCAGAACTATTTTGAAATACTTTTGAAATTATTTCATTATGCTGCATTAAAAGTACTTCCAGAAGTAATTTTTAAATTGTTTGATTTAATTATATCTGCAAATCTTAAACCTTGCTAACACAATCACTTCCACACTTTATAAGCTGGATAATTTCGTGCCTACAAATAACACAACCTGCAAAGAGGACTCTATTAGAAAACACTTTGTGATATTAGTTTTACCATCTTACTTCTACAATTTTTGTCATATCTTTGTTATCATCAGGGACACAAAAGTCAGAGTCCAATGCAGAATAAAAAATGACAAAATAATCTTCATGTAAAATCTCTTTAGTTTGTTAGCAAATAAAACTATGGGAAGATGTGAAATGATAAAAAAATAGATGTACATTCAGAAAAAAGTCAGAATGGCTCTATGCTTATGCACAGGCACTCAGATTTGACATTTCATTATATATTATTCTTTGCATTCACTTTATATTCACATATATAGTTTTTGAAATAGCTGAGAAATAATTTAAAGTAGTTTAAAGTGAAAAACACTGTATTTCATAAACTAATATAACTGACAATTGTTTAGGGAAATTAAAATCTGTATTTTACAGCTCAGATCTCAGCAGTAACAAAATAATAATAAGAAAGAAAGACAATTGTCAAAGGGAAAAAAAAGGAAAAAATATAAGATTCATGAAGAAAAAGGAGTCAATGCAGCATCTTACATGGAGGTGAAAGTCATAAAGAAAAAACTGTGTTTATGTGTCAATTTTGTCAATACAGGCTGGATTGATGGGCTGAGGCAAATTGTATGAGGTTCACCAAGGTCAAGTGCTTCAGTCACAGCAACCCCTGCAGTGCTCCAGGCTGGTGGAAGAGTGGAAAGCTGGAAAGCTGCCCAGCAGAAAAGGAGGATGCTGGTCAACAGTTGCTGCCATGATCCAGCTGTGCCCAGGTGGCCAAGAAGGCCAATGGCACCTGGCCTGTGTCAGTAACAGTGTGGCCAGCAGGACCAGGGCAGGGATTGTCCCCTGTACCCAGCACTGGCGAGGCCACACCTCAAATCCTGTGTCCAGTTCTGGGTCCCTCACTACAAGAAAGACATCGAGGTGCTGGAGAGTGTCCAGAGAAGGGCAAAGGAGCTGGGGAAGGCTCTGGAGGGTAAATCATGTGAGGAGCGACTGAGGGAGCTAGGGGAGTTCAGCCTGGAGAAAAGGAGGCTCAAGGGAACATTATCACTCTCTGCAGCTGCCTGAAAGGAAGTTGTGGAAAGGTGGGTGTCAGCTGAGTAGTGGCAGGACAAGAGAACAGAGCCTTAACCAGAGGCAGGGAGGTTCAGGTTGGACAACAGGAAGGATTTCTGCACGTAAAGAGCTGGTAGGCATTGGAACAGGCTGCCTAGGGAGGTGATGGAGTCACCATCCTTAGAGTTGTTCAAGAAACAAGTGGACATGGCATTTAGTGCTGTGATCTAATTGACAAGATATTGGTAAAAGATGGACTCAATGATCACAGAGGTCTTTTCCAACTTAAATGATTCTGTGATTATTTGGAATAAAAAGAACTATGGATCTCAGATATGTATTGCACTACTACTTAACAGAAAATACTGTTACTGTTAAAAATAAACCAGTTTGACAACAACAGGTGTATCACTTTCTGAGTTACCCAAATATTATTGGGACAGTGAGGTCAATGTGGAAACAAATTTTAGTCCAGTGTACTGTAATGCATTATTTTTTGTAATTAATGATCTAAGATGCTGCTTCTAGACAATAAGTAAGTCAGATTATTTTGATTTGCATAGTAACATTAAAAAATCTACAGTTATGAAGAACTTATTGTTGCCATCCCTTCAGATGTTTAAAAACAATATAAACTCTTTTGACAGTTTGGTTCTGTTATCTACTTTTTGGGACTGTATAATTTCTGAACTGCTAAATTGTTTCAGAAAATGAAAATGCCTAACTTAAAATTACAGCACTGTGTGTGGTTGTACAATACCCCATGTAGTGCTGTGTTGAATGATATCACACCACAAAAATTATTATTCAGTATAATGCATTATTTATAGTTTGGGCTTGCAGATGTTGAAGTGTATCATACATCAATAACTACTTTGCTGGCTATCACTAAAGGTTACTTGAAGGGGAGCTTTTTACTTCTTTACTCAAGCAAATTCAGAAGAAACAGAAAAATAAACATTTTTCTTACAAACAAACCAACAAACAATTCCAAAGAAGTCTCTTAAAGCAAGATAAAATAAATTAGATAAATAGAAATATAAACATATAGAGAAAATACTACCTTTTAGAAAGTTCTCATATGACCTTATTTTGAGTTTCAGTTGCTTCATCTCAGTAAAGATGTACCAGAGATTAATGAGATTCATGCAAAGGCGACAAAAACGATTAATGATAAGGTAAGATTTACATACTATGAGAGGTTACAGTGACAAAGTAATAGAAAAAAAGAATACTGTGGGAAATTGAGTAACTTATGAAGGACAAATGGAAGTGGATTACTTTCACTTTGTAATTTTGTTTTTGTTTAAAATCTTAGTGGGGAAATTAAGGCCACTCAAGTCATCCCCTTTTGTATAATGGAGAAATAGATGCTAAGGGAGACTGAAGTCCGAGTCACAATTTTCTAAAGAGGCTTGCAATAAACACAACAATAATAAAAAATGAGTCCACCAAAAGAGAATGATTTAACTAACAAAGGCCAGGTATCGCGTTCCCCCTGCCCCGGGCAAAACCAA
The DNA here is from genome assembly GCA_013398075.1 of Notiomystis cincta. Lineage (NCBI taxonomy): Eukaryota > Metazoa > Chordata > Aves > Passeriformes > Notiomystidae > Notiomystis > Notiomystis cincta. Next base: position 4,959 of record VZRX01023155.1, on the reverse strand, counting down.
AACTGTGGCTGCTCCCAATGCTATCTGTCACGCGGTGCTCGGGACAGCAAAGGACAGCACGCCAGAGAGGTTCTTTTTGCGGCTCAACCTCCTCCGCCCAGCCCAGGAAGAAAGCAAAACCAGCGACAGGCCAAAACCCGGCGCTCTGCTCTGGGGCAGGAGCCATTGCGGGCGGGGCGGCGCTGGGCGCGCTCCTGCCCTCGGCAGCGGCCCCGGGGCGGCCCCGAGCTGTGGTGGGCGGCTCTGAGTGTCCCGGGGCCGGTGACACTGGCCGTGTGGGGAGATGGCTCTGTCAGTGGAGCAGCCCCGAGCTGTGGTGGGCGGCTCTGAGTGTCCCGGGGCCGGTGACACTGGCCGTGTGGGGAGATGGCTCTGTCAGTGGAGCAGCCCCGAGCTGTGCTGGGCGGCTCTGGGTGTCCCGGGGCGGGTGACACCGGCCGTGTGGGGGGATGGCGGCTCTGTCAGTGGAGCAGCCCCGAGCTGTGGTGGGCGGCTCTGGGGGCCCTGGGGCGGGTGACACCGGCCGTGTGCGGTGCAGCCCCGAGCTGTGATGGGCGCTCTGGGTGCCCCGGGGCGAGCGGCACCGGCCGTGTGGGATGCCAGGCCTCCCCTCCCAGGGCAAGAAGACCCCAACCAGCAGGCAGCATGTGGCTGGGTCAGGAGCCCGCTTTGGCTCCACGTTGCTCGGCTGGGCCGGGGGTTACCCTCGCCCTCCACTTGCAGCGGCAAACCTGCACAGGAGCTTTTCGAAGTTTGGGCTCCACGCGGACGGAAAAGTGATGGATAGGGAACCTGCTGTGAGGGCGATGCGGTCCAGGCAGCCCCTTCCCCTCCCCTCCCCAGCGCCTTCTCAGAGAAGAATGGCCAGCTCCCTGCTTCCCCTGCTGCCTTGTAAAGATAGTCCACTAAGGATGACCTACAGAAGTGTAGGATACACAGTTTTGGCCACCCCCACGTCATGCTAAACTCTGCCCCCTGTCCCTGTAATTAGGACAATTCTACAACCTAAACCCAACAGAAAAACTAACGCAATACAGAGCCCTTTCTTTCGGGCTTTTCACACAGAGACATTCCGGCATATGGAAATGTATTTACATTATGTTCATATTTAGAGATTCTGAAAGATCTTTCTTACCAAACTTCCCCAATATTTTTCTGCTTATATTCTTTGCTCGAGTGGTTGTGTAAGAAAGCTGGGCTTCAAGCTATTATTCCCTCAGTTTATTCAATCTGTACATCTAAAAAAGTCTAAATTGAGCTGTGAGATTATTCCTTATTCTTTTGAAAGACTTCTCTTTTTTTTTTTTTAACTTCCATAAGGGTTTTTATTTTTAGCTCTGTTAAAGACTGTTTTAGATAAATGACTATGAATGTTTAAAATTCAGTGTCCAATGAGTGACACTGCATATAGATTTTGTCTTCTAATAAGAGGTTAACAGCTCAGATTACCTCTTGTAATTCACATAAGTATTTCTTACACTAAATTTCATGATCCAAAAAAAGGGAATAAAAACATACCAGAAGGGAGAAAAGAGAGTACTGAGGAATAAATGTACTGTCACTTTAAGTAATATATTTAGAAAGACAGTGCATTTTGCATTTTAAAAAAGTATATATTTTCTGTATAAGATGAAGGTGAGCTGAGAAAGGATTTAATCATCCAAACTACAAAAATACATGTTAATTGTAATAATATGTTGGGTTTATAAGTTTTTATGTTCTCCCATTTTATGATATAGTTGTGATGCTAGGAGAGTTTTCCTTATCTGCTTCTAGCACTGGCTAGCCTGCTTACAAGACTATTCATTACTTCTCCATAGCAGGAGGGATGAGCCTAAATCAGTCTCTACTTTTCCCTGCTGTAACAGTAAAGAAAATGTTTTCTTCCCATAGCAAGAACTTTTTGCTAAGAAACACTGACTACTAGCCAGATCTAGAAACAAGAGGTTACAGCAAATGAAGCAATTAACTAACTCACTAAGGCAGCTCCTGTGTTATAAGAAACTTCATCTAACCTGTATGTTTAGTGATGTGTTACAGTTTCTTTCCAGATGTTTGCAGATTAGGCTATAAAGTAGTGCATTACAGTCCATTGATTTATTCAAAGACAGGCGTAATAATATGCAACATTAAAAGAGTAGGATTTTTATATTAAGTAAAAAGATTTTTTCCCTCTGGTTTTAATGCCATCAAATACCAATAATTTTGTATAGTATTTTAATGGGTGCAATAATACATAAATATCCAATTATGTTATTAGAATACACCAGTTTTAAATACTGCAATACAGAAGGATCATCAACAAGCTTCTTTGTTAAGGTGTAAAGCTCTGAATTCAATAGCACATAGAAATGGTGAAAATTGATAGACCATCTTTGGTTTATTTGGCTTAACTGTCTGTTTATTTGGTTTAATTTTTAACTCTCTCACATAACTCTAGTTATATGTGTACAATTAATTGCTTGGTTATGTTTGTAGGCAACAAGCAACAGGTTAAAGATAAATCCAAGCTCGAAAGAGCTACCTGTGAAAGGCTGGATGAAGTTAACTAGTTTTGCCTGTTAGCTATGGAGAAAATATAGACAACCTTGGATGTCAGATGACATGTATCTTACCTGATGTGCTTTACTTCAGTTACTAATATGTGTTTCTCTAGGATGCCTGCACAGAAATGTGTAATAAAAATAGACAATCATGTCTGCTCAGGAGTGTATCTAAAACAGGTGACGTGAATAATCTCAACAGAGACAACAGAAGAAAACCAGCTGCCGTGGTTTAACACCAGCTGGCAGCTCAGCCCCACAGCCACTTGCTCACTCCCTCTCAGCAGCAGGGGGGGAGAATCAGAAGGGTAAACTTTTTTGTATCATATGACTTTATTACACTCACAAGTAGAGAACCATTTTTTTTCTCTGTGTTTTTTATGCTTAGTCCTTACAGAAAGAGTTACTCAGAGATAGAGGTCAACATTTTTTTCAGGCTTCTGAAAGGTTGCCCGTAGTTTTCCAAAACATATTGAAAGACTACATTTTAATCTGGAAAATGTAAAACCTTTGTAAAATTTTATGATTTTACAAATGAAGTTATATATATATAGTTATATATTGTCTTTGCTTCATACAGATAATTATCACAAAAATCTGGCTCATAGCTGAAGGTTAAGGTAGGAAACACCTCTAGAAATCAGACGTGCTTCATTCTTTTTTACATATTTTTTTCTTTATTCTTTTTCATTCATTCACAATAAAATGTCCTTTGAGACAGTATAGCATCTTAATTCATATGCAATAGTGTGAATTTAAGCAGAAAGTACATACTGTCTTTTCATATGTGTGAATGTCAAAAAAGAAGTATCAACTGCAGTTTCTAGTGAAAACTTCTTGACAATATACTTTCTAATAATGTTAATACTGCATTCCAAGAAAAAAATTAAGAGAAAAAACAAGCAAGCAAAATTTATTATTAAAAATGTATTATGGATTCAGTTTTTCTTATTAGGAATTTTTATATCAACAACAATATTAACTGCAATTATTTACATCCAAGACTATAGCCAGGAGAAAAGGTGATTGAAAATAATGGACTGTGAGGTTGTGCTTGTCTTTAGGCAAGTGAAGAGATTAAGTCACTGTGTTCCTCATCGTAGTTTCAAAAGGGAAGATCCCAAGATAAATTTCTTTTTCTTATGACAGTCCCATAATGGACTGAGTTTCCTTGTGGATGATCAGCTAGGTTCTAACAATCTCAAAAAAGCATACTGCTACTTAAAAAAAAAAAAAGCATTCAAGTTTGTTTGTAAAACCTATAACATTTCTGAGATTTGATTTATTAGGTCTGTTTGTTACAAACTTCCTTTTTTTTTTTTTTTTACCAATTGCTAACATGACATGTACTACCTCTGAAAACCAAATTAAAATGGCTTTTTGCAGAGCTTCAAAAAACATGCTCAAGAGTAATGGACATTCATTTCCATATAGGCTTTCCTACTATTGTTTCTGAATTTTTTTTTTTCTTCTTAGAGTTTTATTTATTAGTTACATTTTTTGGTGTCTATTTGCTTTGACTATCATTTCTTAACACTAGTAAAGACAGTATTCCTTACATGCACAATGCTAACAAAAATGCCAGCCATGAAACTAACAAAATCCACATATTAATAAAATCAACCTTCTTGTAAAGTATTTTATAAATGTGAAAGTTCTACTTCTGATTAAATTTCTTTCATTGCTTTAAAGCACCTGTATTTTATGGGGCCTTCTCTTTGAAATATAAAACAGAGGTTTACAATACTTGGAGTTAAAATTGCATCCATAAGTCAAATAAATGTTGCTGGGTGAAGACATAATATCTAGCATCTCTTCCAGTAAACATGGTCTGTTATGAGATAACTGTGATGTAGTTTACATTATTTTAGATCTCAGAAAAATTCACCAGTGTCACCTGAGCAAAGTTCAAATTAATTCACCTGAGAATGTGTGACTAAGAGAAGAAAGACATGAAAAGCAAAAAAGAATACTGAGAAAAGTACAAATAAGAAACAAGGGGTCTAATCTAAAACTCTTTTTTCTGACATCTAGTGCTATCTAAAAAAGAGCAAAAATTATTTTAGTGTTATTGTTATAGTGTGTTACTGGTTTATGTTGCTCTGTTTACTTCTGCACTGGCGGCCTTTAGGCTTAAATTTACTGTAAATCCAAGTTGCTGAAGTAGGCATTGAGTGTATCTCTGAAAACCTACCTTCAGGGATCTGTGCACACCCTCAGCGCTTACAAGATTGATTTGTAGCTTCAAGCATGAGACACTTCAGGGGATCTGAAAGTAGGATGGCCGCACAGGTGACATGTTGTATCCTGCGTGGGGCGAGATAAGAAGCTGGATGCTCTCTTAGTGCCCCCTGATGGCGAGCTCATGCAACCCCTTCAGGCAATGCACGAATCAATAAAATGTGTACTTAGGATG
>VZRX01023152.1:148298-170798 GCA_013398075.1 Notiomystis cincta | reverse complement strand
TCTGTCCGGGCCGGGGTCCCCAGGGTCCCCCTGTGCAGAGGGATGTGGCACCCTGGCAAATCGCTGCCTGTGAGCACGGGCACGTGCTGCTGCTGCTGCTGCTGCTGCTGNGCCGCAACATAAAAAAAAAATTAAATTATAAACAAACAGGCAAATGTTGTAATCTCTCTCCCCGACACACTCCTTCCAGGGAAATTGCTTAAACTAAGCAAAGAATTCAATTTTAATTTGCATAAAATATTTATCAAGGCTTTACGCAAATTTCTGAGCTGCTCCTTTTGGCTGCCAAGTTTAAAATTACTAAGACATACAGAGGTGCAATATAGAAACATGTGAAAAGCCCATTAGCCAAAGCCCTGATGACCACTTCAGCCAAGCACATATGGACGGGAACAGCTAATAGAAGGGAGCTGGCCAAGGCCATTTTTTTTTTCAACCAGATTGTTTTTCTCATTATGTTTTTATTTCTACCTAAACTGTTAATTAGGCACTTAGAAGATTTTTTATTGAGGGGTAAGTGTAACAAGCTGGTGTGTTTCCCAGCCTCCCTCCCGTGGGCGCTGGCGGCTGCCGGCCCTGCCCGTGGCAGGGGGCTCTGTCCGGGCCGGGGTCCCCAGGGTCCCCCTGTGCAGAGGGATGTGGCACCCTGGCAAATCGCTGCCTGTGAGCACGGGCACGTGCTGCTGCTGCTGCTGCTGCTGCTGCTGCTGCTGCTGCTCTGTGCCAGGTGCCACCAGCAGCACCAAGCAGAGCTGGAGGCACAGGCACCACACACCCACCCAGGGGGGAGCTGCAGCCCCCTGCCCCCAGCTGCCCTCCCCGAGCCTCGACACCCCTTGCTGAGCAGGACCACTGCACCTGAGTTTGGCACCCCAGGATCTACTGAATGTGTTCCCCCCAGTTTTGTCTTCCTGAGCACAGGGAGAGGGATGATACTTGCCCTGAAGCCAGGAGCTTAATGAGGTTCTGAGTAATACACTGATTTTAACGTGGTCACCATTGATGTGCCCCCACGCCACAGCCTGCTCCTCTGGGACACAGTGTCACTGCCTTGCCTGACACTGCACTGTTCCCCAAGGACAGCAATGTCCATGTGGCCTTATAATTCCCCTCCAGACAGTGACCCTGTCTTGGCATGGAGTCTGCTGTTCTCCCCAGCAAACCACTCGATTTCCCCCAGAACTGGGTTCGAGTGTTGCAGGGAGCACAGCGCCGGGGGACCTGTGCCAGCCTTCTGGTTTGCTGGGAGGGAATCAGTGTGGTTTCAAAACGCCAGGTTTAATCAACTCCCCAAAGGAAGTGATTATGGACTTGAGAAGAGTGCATCAACTGGTCTTCATGTGCAGTTGCTCTCCCAGTGCCCCGCCTGGTCCTGTGGACAAACATGGGAAAACCCAAGGAAAGCCACAGCAATGAAGATCACCGTTCCAAAGTTCTCTTGCTGAGGCGCTTTGGGTGGTGACAGGTTCCAGCAGTCGGGTGGGAAACAGGAGACTCCAAGGCTGTGGCCCTGACAGGGGGGCAGGGGCTGGGTGCCGGGGGTCGAGCCCCTGTCCGGGCAGGGTTTGGTGGGTGTGAAGGCAGCACCGAGGGTCACGCCTGCACTGGGCACATGAAAGCCTTTCTTTAAGGGCCTTCTCCTTTGGTTGTTTTGAATCTCTTTTCTCCATTGCTCTTTATAAACTTGTTTTTAATTTGTTATTCTCTTTGTAGGCCTCCTTTATTTTTATTCTACTTTACCAAAGCGCCTAGATTTTATTCCCATCCCAGCCTTATTAGCATTTTGGTCTTTGATCTCTTTTTAAAAGGATTTACACCACAGTTTCATGATTCAATTTTCCAAAGTGTATTTTCACATAATCTACAGAAATGGCTGAGACAAGAAAACTTTAGAGAGAAGAGAGCTGCTCCCTGCAAGGCTGCTTAATGGAGATAGGGGCAGGGCTTGTCACACACTGCATTGATGGTGCTCTCCAGAGCATCCCACATCCCACCATCTCTCCCTGCAGCACCCTGGGTGCCAGGTGTCCCCCATCACCTCACTCCTGAGGACCAAATTTGTATGGGGCTGCCCAGTGTCTTCCACCCAAGTAGCACATCTCCTCTCAGCTGCACAACCTTTAGCAGCTCCTTGCTAGGAATCACTTTCTAATGAGCACAACAAAGAGATAACAATTAATGAGGAAGCAAAGCATTTATTTCTGAGCCCTAATTAACATTATCCCAAGCATTCTCTCAATGCTCTTTTGATGTCATAAAGCATGCTGGAACTATAAATGAGCTGTTCTCCCATTAACACTGCCATGCCCCCATCCCCTCCCTCTGTTACCCAGGCATTAACCAAACCACTACATCCACAGGAAGTTAAAGGCTGCATCTTTACTCACAAGAAAACAAGATAAACAATCTGCAGGTGGATTTTTCTGTGATGTCCCAGAATGGGAAAGGATGAAAATACAGACCCCACACTACTCAGAGAGGGCAGATGTTGTGGACATGCTCCTGGGCTCCTACACAGGCACTGGGGTCACGCTGTCTCTCCAGCCTGCATGCAGAAGTGGGTCTCCACCATCTGGAGTTCACATCAGCCATATTTTTGAATGGGAGAATAATTCTAGCCTCTTCCCAAGCCAAACCATGCCTGAGTTAGTGTCCCCACTTTCATGGATCTGCACTGGTGAAACTGCATGTCCTTTCTGGAATGTGATATGAAGATGCACAATTTCCTGCCTTGCATAACTCAAATCCAGGGCTCTTCCAGCTCGACTTGCCTTCACTCTGCAAAAAACAAAGCTGCAGATACCTGCCAGGCTGTTACACAGGGATCATGTCACTGCCAAGACTGATTGTGTTCACACACAGCATCTCCCCAGTATTTATCTGTTTTATGTGGCTTATCAGGTGCCAGTGAAACCTCTGTTCCTGACGGGGTAATGCAGGCTTGAAGGCAAGAGGAACCCTCTGGCTTATACCACATCCGTTACTAATCCACCGAGACGCAGCACATCAATAACAAAGCGCGCAAGGAGCGGAGCTGTCTCACAGCCCCTTCCCCTGCACACACACTCAAGCACGGAGCTCCAGGTGCTCCCAGAGCAGGAATTTGGTGGATGAAACTCCAGTCCGGGTGGGAAGAGGCCCATTCTGTATGTCCTATGCTTGACAGAGGGAAGCTGATGGAATTGGCTCCACTTGGACCCCCGCCTGCTTTTACAGCCCAGCCTCTAACCGCGCTTTCACGTGAGAGCTGTCACTTCGACTGCTCCCCTGGTGCACCTCAGCCAGAGCTGTGCTGCAGCAGCAAAGAGCCTCTTCTTCATTATTTGGCTTAACACTGGCATTATATCAGCATTTTAATGTGCCTCTTTGTGGGAGAGAGCCACGGGACCAGCTGTACCTGCTGCTGTGTGACCCCGGCCCAGCAGCCACGCTGGGGTGTCCCGTGGCCGTGCGGGCCAAGGCTCAGCACCGCGAACCGGGGGACAACCCAGGGCTCCCGGCCCATGTTGACATCCCCCAGGTGCTACACACAGCCCTCCCTTCCCATGTCGATCCCCCGGGCAGCCCTGCATGCACTGGCACCACTAAACCCTTCCTGCCTGCAGCATGGAGATGTTCCAGCACTTGGGCATTTAGGAAAGTGTGTCAATTTCGCAGGAGTTAAGCAGGAAGGAGAAAATCGGTGACAATGCCTGTGCGAGGAGACCAGATGAGAGGAGCTGCCCATGTCTCTGGACACCTGGAAAGCAGGGGACACCCAAGAGCTCTCTGCGCAAGAGCTACCGCCTGCCCAAACCATTTGTCATTAACTCCCACTTAAGAGAAGAAAGAAGCTGTGCAAACCATTAGGAAGATAATTGGTCTCTTCTCTGTGTTTCAATAAAAGCAAGGGACAAAACACCATGTATGTGAAATAAGTACTTTAGGATAACAGCACCCGTCACCTTGACAACTCGGTCAGAGGTCTCGGCGTGGCGGTGCCTGTTCAGTGAGGTGTGAGGAATAGAGGACGCCGGGGACAGGGGGAAGATACTTGCCTGACCAGCAGAACTGCGAGGACCACAGCAGCCTGTTCGCTGCAGGATTTCTAAACAACCAGCAGCTCTCACAAGAAAACGCTACAAAAATAACCCCTGGGGAGCCGGGGGAGAGCGGCGGGCGCAGTCCCGGCCGCGCTGCCGGTGCTGCGGTGGCTCGGCTGTGAGAGCTGTCACGGGAGAGCCCGGAGCCCCCGCCGGTACCGGGACAAGGGGTGCCCGCAGCTCGGAGCGGGTTCCGTGGGGAGCGGGGGTTGCCCGGCGCGGGGTCTGGTGGCACCCGCGGGACACGGCTCCACCAAACACTCCCGAGCACACCAACACGTAAAACAACATAATATTGCAAACAAAAGGTGACAAGGTAACATACTAATATGAACAGACACAAAATCAATAGGAATTTCTATTTAGGTAGGAAATCAATAGGAATTTCAAGATAGGAAAAAAGGAAATTACTTACCTTTAATTTGAGCTCTCTTCAAGTCTGGTTCTCCAAAGAAGGGCGGCGGTGGCTGGCAGGGCTGGGGCAGCAGGAGCGCCGTGGGGAGGATGGCAGGGCCACCTCCCGGCCGCCCCGGGGCCGCTCGTCACCCCACTGAGGTCCCTGCCCTGCCCAGGCGGGAGGAGGTGCAGCCGTGGCCCGAACAGACCCGCCGGGCCTTGGCATCGCTGCCTGGAGCAGGACAGGGCTTTGCCGAGCCAGGTGGGCGCGGAGAGGGGCGGGTGCTGCGCAGACCCCTCGGGCGCTGTGCAGGGAGCACCCGCAGCGAGGGGCGCCGGGTGCCCCAGGGCTGCAGAGACGGCTCAGGGCTCCGGTTTCTGCTGTCCTCATCCAGCAGCGACGGCACTTCAGGGCAGTGTCTGCAAAACAGGCCATCCTTGGGAAGAGAAAGTCAGTGCAAGGTGCCTGGGATGTGGCAGCTCAGCCCTTACCCCGCAGGACGATCATGCAAATGGACTCAGTGGTCCGTGCAGAGCCCTTCTGATTCCAGCACGCCTTGGCCAAGGCTCTGGCTCTGGCTGTGCGTTGCTCTCAGAAAGATGAGGGTCTCTGTTTGAGCCCCTTTAAATCAAAAGATGTTATGAAAGTGAGAGATTACTATTTTGTTAAAAGCAGAGCTAGCTGTGCCTCAAACTCTGCCCCTTCACTCGCTTAAAATTAAAGGACTTCTAGAAGTATTAATATTCCACTGAGGATCTCCAAATCACCTCCTGATGTGGTTGAAGGTGGAAACAATTTTAAGCCACTGTATCCAGCTAGATTTGGATGCAGCAGCAAAGTCCAGCGTACCAGCATTTTGCATTTCATTCACTCATGAGTGCTAAAATGGTCTGATGCATTTTAATTTACACAGAATGGGAGGGAGGCATGAGCTTTGGTAAGAAGTGAGCAAGGTGGGCCCTTGCCAGGGAGCCACAGGGCCACGAGTGCAGCTGTCCCTGCTGAAGGGGCAGAGGGCAGCGTGCTGCAGCCCCAGCTCTGTGCCTTGGGCTGCCATAAGCTCTCCCCTGGCATCCAAGGGTGCATTCCTCCTGCTCCCGGCTGGGATTGGGCTCCACATGGTCGGGCAATGCCTCCTTGGCAGCCCACTGCAGTCAGAGCAGAATAAGGGCAAAGTCCATCTGGCCTGGATATTAATTCAGGTTGTGTCGCCACTTTTCTGCCATTGTGGGCTGCTTGAAAAGCACATTAACCCCAGTTATAACAGCATTGATTGGAATAGTCAGCAAGGGGAGACTTTTCAACAGAAAATAAACAAAGAAGGGAAAAAAACTATGTACAAAGGATTTTCTTGGCAGTTCTTTTGGTTTTTTTGCCAGAGGTCCATATGATGCTCTGTCCCACCACAGAGGTGTTGAGGACCTCCTGAGGGGATGGTATCTGGCAAAGGGAAAGAAGCAGTGGTAGAGTGCAGGTCTGCAGCACAACCTGGCAGTGTCCCAACTTGGACCTCTGTGAAAACCAGCAACAAATCAGCTCCACTTGCCGACGACACTAAACCGAGGTGAGTGCTGAATGAGCTTGCAACAGCACAACAAAAATCCAAAGGATTTTATCATCTTTGTAGCAGAAGGGACATATGGTAAATAAAATTTAATGCTGCCAAATGGGGAGAAATGTAAAATGGCCTAAGAACCATAAAGCAAAGAGCAGCATGAATGGAGGCGAACTGATGCAAAAGGGAGGATACTGAAGATAAAGAAACAACTGAGATAATTACAAAAGCATTGGATGCATCCATGGATATTCACCCTGGTTGCAAAGTAGCCCCAGCCCTGGCAGAGCCACCGGGTCCAGTGCCATGTGGGGACTGGCTCCTGCAGGCACTCATTGTCCCTGTCCCTTTGTCTCTCTCAGGCATTTGGATCTCAGAGCTCCATTCCTTCCTGGCACCACTCCCTGGGGACTGGAAGAGCTGGTCTGACCTGTCATGTCCTCTGGTAGGGTAGGTCAGAACTGAAGGACTCTCTCCCTGAGACAGACCACTCTATGGTCAGGACTTTCCCCAGATTTCATGGTTTTAGTCTGGACTCAATTCTGGCTTCTTAATGAGCCCCAGTCCTTAACTCCCTTGCATGCCTGGGGCAGTAAGGCCACATCCCAAGCCCAGATTGTGCTGGGTTTCAGAGGCAGGCACAAGGCTTATGGGCCTCTTTCTCCTTTATTGAATAACACCTTTTTTCCCACCATGGAAACTGCAGCCAACTTCACATTTCCCTGCAACACCATGCTTGTGCCTAATTAAGCTCTATTAATACTAATGAACAGACTCACCATAGCCCATCACTTTAGTTCTTAATCTAATGCCATGTTGTGACACTTGTTCAATGATGATTTCAGCCCATGAATCAAATCATTGTGGTTCAGCCCATATGCCCAGCTCCTTTCTCACGTGGGAGCAGAGAGAAATCTAGGCCAGCATATAGGAAAACTGGATAAGGAGCTTCTAATTAAATAAAAAGTCAGACACGAGGCCAGGTTGTCCCAGTGCAGGGCAGCAGCTGTGGGAGGGGGCAGAGGTCCTGTCCATGGTGCTTCAGCACAAGCAGAGCCCAGCCTCAAAGCTCTTGTGGGGAAGGGAAAGAGGCACAGAAAAGGAGCAAAGAGGGACACCAAAGGGGGAAGGCTTTGCTAATGAGGAACCCCAAGAGTCCTTTCCTTCTTTTTTTTTCCCCTCCACATCCCAGAGAAGAACTGAATTCAGTTGTTCTGCAAGAAGAGGCCACTCCTGCACTGAGTATTGGCTCTTGGAATAAATTGTTTGTGTCAGATTTGGAAATTCTGAAAAAAAAAACAACTCCCCTTTAATTCTAAAGGTTTCATGAAATCAAAAATGCTCTTTATTCCTGAAATGTTCCTATTGCTTGTCACTTAGCTTTGTAGGGTGATGCAGAATTGAATTCTTTCTATATCTGCAGACAATTCCCAAACTTTTTGTGTTCCTCGGGTACTGGTTTCCCATTGCAATGGGCCACAAAGCACCGTGTCTGTGTTGGGTGCTGGACTGGGGCCTCCATCCTGTGCTCTCTATTTAATGCCACTGAATTATTCAGGTGGGAGACTCCACTGAATACAAAGGTTCAAATAAGAAACATTAAAGTTAGAAAATCCCAGGTTTTCAGAAGTACTGGATGTGAAAAAAATATTTCAGCCAGGTTGATTTATGTTTAAAATACTGAAATATACTGCTGCACTGATGGCTTTGAATTGTGCTGTCATGCTGGGTGGCAGAAAGAGATGAGATTTTTCAATATGTTAAAGTGTAAATGTTGTTAAAAACACAGTATTAGGAGATTAAGATTCTGACCCTTTACGTTCCAATGATCGTAAAACTCAGCCTTGCAGCCCATTACGGAACAGCTTGGCGAGGCATCACACTGAATCACTGCACCACCAGGATGCTATAACCCTGCTCCAGCTTATTCATAGGCATCTGCTGATGTGGCATCTACATCAAACTGTGAATGCAAATGCAACGTGGAGGGCTTGGATGTGCTTTAATAAACGCTGCCAGGCTGCCCAGGTTGTCCTGAGCTCAGAGCCCGGGGGGAGAGAGCGGCTCCTGCGGCCGCGGGACGTGGCAGGCGCAGAGGGCAGAGAGAGACCCCCGGCACCCGCCCCGCCCGCCCTCCGCAGCTCCTCCTCTCTCCGCTCCTCCTGAGCTGACCTCGCTGCGCGCTGAATCTGGGCAGCTCCACGGAGAAAGCCCCATGGACTGCAGCCAACAGGCCCCGCTTTCAGAAGAGCACAGCACCAGGAGCTGTTTGCTGTGTACTCCGGGCCGTGTCCCCTGCGCAGGCAGCGCGGGCACCGCCGGCGCCTCGGGAACTGAGGCCAGGAAATTGCCATTTCCACCAAAATCTTCGCATCAGAAGGCTGCCAGATGGGGAACAGATATCCACCCAAGACCCTCCCAAGGACCTGCCCTGTCCCCCTGAGGCAGGAGCTGGTCCCCAGTGGGACAGCTGGACTCATCTCCTACCAGGAGAGGCAGGGACAGGCAGTGCCACCGGCTGCGGGCGCAGCCTCTGATCCCTCCAGCAGCGGCAATTATTTAATGTAATGAGGAGGATCCAAGCACTGGAACTTTTCAGAAAGATTTAATGTTCTATGACAGACCAAAATTGTGTAATGAAAAAGCCTGATTTTGTGTGTGGGAAGATACTTAGAAATAAAACTTGTGCTGGTGCCTGGGAGGCTGAGGCAGATGAGTTCTGGAGCCCCCCTCAGCCTGACCTTCCTCCCGGCCACCCTCCTCCAGTGGGACAGGACTTCTCACCCATCCCACCATCCCCATCGCCAGGACACAGCCCTGGCACTGGCAGCACAGGGACACAGGGACACAGGGAGTGAGGGACAGCTCACCAGCCAGGCTGAACCTCCAGAGCCCTCCTTACAGACAGCTGGGGTTCGGCACAGAAACATGCAGATTCTGGCTTTTATTTGAAGCAGGTTTGAAAGAGCAGTGAAGGTTATTGAAAACATAATGAAAGCTCCTCCTTATTTCATTAAATACAAATGTGAGTGGGGTCATCAGTTTTTATAGGGGCTCGTAAAGCATCCCTCTTGTTCAAATAGGCTATCAAATCACCCAGGGCTCCTCTCTGTGAGGAGTGCAATAAACCCAGAGTTTCTTCTTTAAGAAACTCATCTCAACATCATAATAAAATAACCTTAAATAATACAGTGTGGAACAGGTTTTCAATAACATAATTATAGGCTTCCATTTTTTTCCTGGCAGGTCATTTCTTGGTATCTATTTTGGATGCCATATTGCAGAGGAAGGGGGTAGGGCTGGAAGCATGGGCGGATTTTGAAGCATGTCCTCAGGTCACAGCAGATCACCTTGCCTTTCCTCTGTGTGATGCAGGCACCGAAAGGCTCTCCCTTCTTCCTCTCTTCTGGGTCTGCCCAGAAGACACAGCATTCCCCCTCTTCCACCACCTCAGGACAGTGCAGCCCCTGCAGGACTGCACATTTTGCACAGATAAAAACCTTTAGCAGTGTCTCTGTTTCCCTTTTTTTTTTGTATAATTGGTGGCTGACCCACCTGTGCCATGGAGTGTAGTTAGTGCCCAAGAAATGGCTTGCTGGGCAAGCAAATGGTGTGTATGTTCCAGACCTGTCATGATTTTAACTCTCTGCTTATTTACCTAAGTTCTATCTGCCCTTTATTTGGAGCAGCAGTCTGATTTTTAATGTGTGGGTGTCCACAGGGTGTCACCAATTCCACTTGGGCATTCTCACTTCAATTTTAGAGAAAGGTGCATTATTTTTTGAATGCTTATATTTGAAGTTTATTTACAAATAATAATTAGCAGATGTTTGCAATAGGCTCTAAGTCTGAGCTACTTCAGGGCAACACACACAAAAATGTCAAGCCAGGGTGATGGAACTGCAGAGGCAACTCCAGCACACAAGTTACGTGCCCAAGTGTACACACACACCCTCATCCCACACACTCATGCAAAAAATCAATCTGTACATCATCCGAACATGTTTGCAGATAATACAAAGTTGTGTTTAAAAAAAAGGAAGAAGGAAAAGCCTCAAGTGGCAGAGCAGTTAAGGAACTCCTAGGTGTTTTTAATAACATTGATCAGCCCAAATGAAAAAAGCCAGAGCAGTGGGAGACAGGAGCAGGCAGCAGATGCTGACATTCTATCACAGCAGACACATATTGACTAGCGGTCTGAACAAGTCACTCACTCATCAGCGGCCGGCCTGATTGAGTTGCCTGCAGCCAGTAAATGAGCCTTCCATCCACTGTGGGTCGAAATGAACTGCAATCTTTTCAGACCTCGTTGTTGGCCAAATGAGAGATTTAAAACCCCGGAGGACTCCAAATGAATTTACCAAGGAGCCACAGTGACTAACAAAGCCACGATACATCAGGGCCGGGGCACTGGATATTACACACTCTGCTGGGTGATCAGCGCTGGGACTGCGCCGGCCCCGCTGAGCGGCGGCGCCGACCATGCAGAGGTAACCAGATTAACCAGCACCGAGTGTGTAAACCTTTTAGGGGTTCTTTAAGGATTTAAAGATTTTGATGAGAAAACACTACAAGTTTCCCGGGGGAAATTCACTGTTATTGATTTAATGTTTGCTTGCATGCTACCTGTCAATTTTCCAAGAGCTTCAGCAACAAAATTCGTATTTGATATTTGACAGATCTCTTCCTAGTTTGCATGACCAGAGCAGCAGAGTGCTTTCAGAAAGAGCTCCTTTTGAAAACAAAAGAAGGGTGACTCCTGCACACACCCTTTTAACCAAGACATAAGCTCAGGCTAAAACAAATTCCAGGACCAACTACAAGCTCCAAACACTTCAGAGGATGGCAAGGGATGGGTCAGACTGGCTGGATTTGTCAGTCAAATGGGGAAATTCCAATCTTGTTCAGGGACTGGTCGATGAAACGTTTCTCACCCACGCACATGCACGTGTGTGTGAACACATTGCACGTGGCCATGATGATGGAGGGATTTTATTGGCTCTTCCTCCTGTCTTAGAGCAAGATTAGGAAGTTCAGGTTTCTCAGGTCCATTCAGGTGTGCTGGAAGTGTGTTTGGTGTGCTGAGACCCGGGATGTGAGGGGAGCACACAACAGCATTGATCTCAACCAAAGCTCCAAAGAGTCGAATGTTGAGCAGAGGTCAGGAACCAAGAAAGGAGCATTCCCTCTATGGTCTCTGTGGGTAAGGAGGGATTTCTCAGAGTTTCTCCAGTTTGAGGGACCCAACATGTCTGGGAGAGAGGCAGAGTATTCCATTGCTAACATTTCCATGATGACAAATTGTCCACTAGCAGAGGAGACAAGTGCAATGCCCCTTCCGCCTCACAGCTAATTCCTCCCCTGTGCAGGGGCTGACCTGCTCCCTCTCTCGCCTGAGCAGAGCACTGTGCAATGATTCAGGCCAGGCTTCACTCTCTGCTGATCAGTGCACCCCAAGCACCACACAGTTCTGTTTGTGGGTTACTTCATTCCAGCTGAAGGTACTAAAATGGTTTGTCATCTCCATTTTTTTGCTGTAGTGTCCAAGAGGAATAAGCTTTGGAATGCCTTCAGGAAGAGCCTCTAATCTGGAAGAGTCATTTCTCCCTCTGCCTCTTGCAGTAGAGGAGGAATGCAGTGGCTGCTGGCTGGAAAATTAGCCCAGGGAACTCTCTCCTCTGTCTGTCTCTCACCTCATTAGACTAGTGAGAAAATGTAATTGTAAGTCTCTCAGGCTTCCTCCTCACCGGCTGCTGGGGGCTGTGCTTCACAAGGGCTGGGAGAGGCAAAGCTGCGCCCGGCTTTGGCCCCGCACCTCAGCCGAGCTCCCGCTTCCGACCACGGGCAAAGTGCAGGGGCCCTGTGCCCCACCAGGGCACCCCCTCCCCAGGGCAGCTGTCCCTGTGCCACCTCACGTCCCACCAAGGCAGGGCACCACGGGGCTGGGCTGACCAGCAGGCAGAGGCCGCTGCTTGGCCACGTGCAAAGCTGGGCAAGGATGCTGTGGGCACGGCCACACTGCAGCCCTGGGCCAGTCCTCTGCCCCTGGGCTCAGCGTGCTTGGGGCAGGGCTCCCCTGGGGAGAGGGTGGAACACAACGTGTTGCCCATGTTGGTCAGGACTGGCTTCTGCTCAGGCAGGGGCTGCTGGTCCTCCCAACACAGCCAGCACAGGGCTCACGGGGACACCGCTCTTCAAACCTTCAGTCCCAGTCTGCAGCACCTCACCTCTTCTGGTTGGTACCACTGCATCTACTTTTCTTAAACCATTCTGCTCAGGATTAGATTCTGTGCCTGCTTTACCATCCCTAGGATTGCTAATTGCAAGCACCAAACATTGGCTGGGAGGTGAAGCCACGGGTCCAAATAAACTGTAGCCTCTGCCCCTGAGATCCAAAATAAACAGGGATGTTGTTCGTGCCAGCCCCTGACACACACGTGTATTTGGTGAGGTTAACAAAGATTCATATGCAGAGCCTGGTTTTGGTGTAGGATGGGAAATGCTGAGGCTGAGTCCAACCAGCTCAGCAATAACGTGCCCACCGTGTGTTTTAAGGCAGGAAGCAACGCCTCAGCTGAAATCACTTAAACAAAAAGATTGCAGTGAGGGGCATAATGCAAGAAAGTAATAAGGTTTAAAACAGGTCAGAGCCCTTTCCCTGCTCCACTGCTCCTGAGTGAGATGCATTATTTAATGGTCTTTGGTCACCGCTGATATACTGTTGATGAAATAGATGATTTTGTTCAAAAGAGCATTAGAGAAGAAATATACAATACTGCATTACACTCCAGCACAGTTCCCTCTCTGGTAAAAGCCGATAGATTGAAGGTTTTTCCTCTTGACAGGAAAGCAAAGCAGTTGAAATGAAAAGTCTTAGGAAATGGCAAATACAAATGGTAATAATGCCACCATATTCAAAATTAAATTGTTGTAATTTTAGTTTCTGAGCATGGCAAAGTAATACAATATTCAGCACAGGCTTGGGGAGCAAAACCCTTTGGCAATAACGACAGTGCCTCATGAGCTAACCAAACCATCTTTTATAAAAATGTGGAGTCTGATGGGGCTCTCCATCAGCCACAGGAGCTGTTGTGTTGTGGTACCCCAGACGTGCAGCGTGTGGCTGCAGTGCTGCGCTCAGCCTAGGGAGGTCTCTCCTGAAAGGAAAAGATGTTTTAGCTGTCCAGATGTGTTGGATTAGAGATCAGATTGATGACAGGCTGCAGCCAGACCTCAGTGGTATCAAGACAGAAGAGCTGTCTCACTCTTTGTGCTCCACCTGGTTATTTCCAGGCATGGCTGAAGACTTTGGTGTGGTGCTGGCAGCAAAGTGGCACTGCCAGCACCCCTGTGGCAAAGGGCACTGCTGGTGAGATCCACGGGCGGGCAGGGCTGAAAAGGAGCTGATCCCACCTGTTGTCTGCTCGTGATTCTGCTACACGAGGAACGTTCCCATTCCCGTAGCAAGCGGGTGAGCCTCTGCCTCTCCCACTCCTCCTGCCTCTCCCACTCCTGCCTCTCCCACTCCTCCTGCCTCTCCAAGCCCTGCAAATCGCTTTCGGTATTGAATCTGCGGATTGCAACTGCTCCATGTTTGAATAGCCTGCTGACCTTTCCCAGTAATGCCTCTTTTATAACCTTCATCTTCTGCGGGGGTTCACGCCATCCCTGTACTTACAGACCAGGAATCCAGTGTGTAATGATAACATGGAGCCGGGCACTCCAGCCATGCAATTATTCTCCCTGCGTCCCTGTTTACGCTGTGACTTTCATCGCGGTTAAATGCTGCTATTTTCTTTTGCCAGGCCCTGGGAGAGACTCCAGTTTGCCCTCGACAGGTTCAAGTCTCTTCTGCCAACAGAAAGATATTACACTGCATATAAATGGTGCTCGGCAGTGGGGCCGGGCCCCTCGCGGGGCACACGGGGGTGCGGGGCAGCCCAGCCCCTCCCCGACACTGGGCAGGTCTGCGGCCCCACTTGCCAGTGATGGAGCCGGGGGCTGCAGGAGCGGGGCCCTGTCCCTCGGGGAGCGGCTGGCACAGCGGAGCAGTGCCTGGAAACTTGCCAGGGGAATTCTGGAATGAGCCTGTGGGCAGAGAGGGCAGCCCGAAACAGGACCGGCCCCAGCTCGCCCTCGCTGCCGCCGGACCCCCGACGGAGGCGCAGGAAAATCAGTGGGACCGTGCCCGCACTCGTGGAGCCGTGCCAGCTCCGGGCCAGCCCCGGGCCAGCTCCGTGCCAGCGCCGTGCCAGCCCCGGGCCAGCGCCGTGCCAGGGCCGTGCCAGGGCCGTGCCAGCGGGCCGGGGCTGGCGCTGGAAGCCCCCTCGGACCGGAGCTCCCCGCGCCGCGCTCCCGGCTCCGCGGCAGGCGTGCCAGACATCCATTACCCAGTAATGGGGGGAATGCAGCAAAAACGGCACGGAGAGAAAGGAATACATCACTGGTAATTATCTCTAACCAGAAATCTCCTCCACTGCTCCAAGCCCCATCATTCCAGCCCTATTCTAATAAAGTGACACCTTTTTAATTATGGTAAGGACAAATCTGAAATTCCGGTAAGTAATTAGCAGGCATAATTTGCCATCTCTGACACAATGTGACTTTATCACAGGTTACCTCGGTACAAGGCACGAGTGCAAGGCTGCTGTATATCCTCTTTTAATTTTAGAGAAACCCAAACTGTCCATTTATTTTTATTACAATGTATTTCTCGAGTAGTTGAGTGGACAGCACTGAGAGTGCTCGGAGAGTGCAAATAAACAGCAGCAGCCTTGGAATGTTAAATTTAAGGGTTGTTTTCAAGAACAGGACACTTAATTTAACAATAAACTATGGTTTTATGTACCTCCATGATACCCACTGTTACCAAGACCACAAGCTAGCTGGGCCCATTCAGAGGTGTGCAGGACCCACTGAGCCATTCAGCCTGGTTTATTTTCAATGAAAGGAAGTGCCCATCAAACCAGAAAACACTTCCACATTGCAATCCAATTATTTATTTGTGCTTCCAAAGGCTGCTTCCAGTTTTATTGTCTTTCTCCATTCTCCCCTGCTATTTGCATGTGTGCTTCAAGGGTGGTGCTTGCTTCTGCTAATGGACATAATATTAAATCCTGCAAACCATGGCTAAGAGACATTTTTCTTAAAGGATCACAATCTTTTGCGGAGTTGATGCACAGCGTGGCAAGGTTCCTGATGTCCCTGTGATTCCTGTGGTGTTTCTCAAAGATAGTCTTTCATTCTGCTAACAAAGACTTCAGAGATATTCCCCAAACCCCCAAATCCCAGGCTGCTAACCTCTTAGGAGGTGGGACATGAGGAGGTTTGCAGGGCAGAGGAGCCCGAGCCAGTGCCGCGTGTGGCCAAGGCTGGGCTGAACCGCGGTGTCGGTGCAGGCATGCGCTGGGTTCCTGTACCCTGGTGCCAGGGGCACAGCAGAACCTGAACTTTTACTATGCCCTGCACAGCCCCCCAAGCAGGCCAGAGTCCCACTGTGCACGCAGGGCCCCAGATTTGTCTTTTCTCTGCACTGGAGAGAGGGAGGTGCATTAATAAGGCGGGGAAGCAGGGCCGGTGGCAGCCCTCGCTCTGCTTGAGGAGGAGTGATTGCTGTGCAGAGGGCTGGGAGGCAGGAGGATATAACCCTAATGTCTGCACCTCAGGACACGCCATTAAAAAGGCATCTGCACTGACACAGATCTGTTGTTTATCAATACCCTGACAAGCGTTTCCCCTGCAGCATGGAAGCACCTACAGGACGCGGCGGGTGAGCGATGGGGCGGCCCCGCCGGCTGCCCCGCGGTGCCAGCCCCTGCCAGCCCTGCCGGACAGAGAGGAGCCCTGGGCCCCGGCACCCCGCTCCTGTGGAGCAGGGGAGCAACTGTGGAGTGAACAGGGTGGGAGCGATGTAAAAAGTGCCGCTCTTTGATCGTGACTATTTGCAGCTCGGTGCTTCTGTTGGAGAGTTTTCTGGCATTTTATATCAAAGAGGACTTTTACGTGCAAAAACTGACCTGAACCAAAAGTGAAAGGTAGTGAATAAATCAAACCAAACGTTTTCAGAATGACAAAAGTATAATTTTCTGTCTGGTTTTCTTCATTCATTCCCATAATCAATTTTCTGTCTTTTTCCTCTCCAAACTGCAATATCACATTCACCATCCCACCTCCTCCCATTCTTATCTCATAATTCCTATGGCACAGAAATCCTCAGGGTGAGAATGACATCCACTCCACAGAGCTCCAAACCACGACCACAAACCTTCCCAGTTCAGCTCCAACCTCCATTTCAGCACAGCATAAAAATATCTACAATTTCTCAGCCTCACCTTGTAGGGTTGCCCCGTCCTCTCCTTCCCACTGCAGGTGTCCCCAGCTCATCCTCTGCACCTGCCAGGGCCGGGGGGCTCACACACCACTGCCTTTTGTCCAGTGCACAAATGAATCAGCACTGCCTTAGAACTTCACATTACATGTAGCTTTAGTTAATTAAATGTAAAATCAGTGGAATAAAATTATCCTTTCATTAGAAATTAACTCAGTGCTTAAGACTTCAATAATTACTTTTTTCTCCTCAAACCACATACAAAACGGTCAGTTAAACAGTATGTAAAAAAAAAAGTTTAATGACCACAGAGCAATCAAGATTACTATTATTTAAGCACAAGCTATTAACATGTGCAATGAGGTATTAGCTAATAAATTATCTTTATAAAATTAAATAGTAATTTTATCACAAATTTTACAGAGGTTATGGGTTTTAATGGCTGCATTTAGCTGTGGCACTGAGCATGCCGCTTTCCTTCATTACTTCATTAACACTTTGCATTTAGACTCCTTATTATTATTATTTTAATTTAGGAACAGGCTTAACTGATTTATTTCTCCCCTCTTTGGGAGCCACTCGGTCTCTGCCACTGCCCAAGGGCCAGGTGCCACCATGGCTCACGCTCTTGTGAGATGAGCACTGAGACACCACAGAGGATTCATCCTTGGACTTGGCACAGGGAGCTCAGGGCGCAGAGGGATTCCCTCTGTGGTATCCTTGAGCTGCAAAAGAATTGCAGGAGAACCCTGTGCTGCTCATCCAGGTGCTGCAGCCTCCAAGCACAGGGAGCCCCATGCCTGCGGGTCCTCACCCGAGCATCCGCCTGACGCGTTCCACTCTTTTCATGGAGGCAAAAGCCACGAGGAGATGCTTCACACCTCCTGCCAGCACTGGAAGGCTTTGCAGGGCTCCCACACTCTGTCCCAGTATCCCTGGGTCCACTTTGTGGCCGGAGCCACAGTTCTGCTCCGGTGTGGCAGTGCTGGGAGCGGTGCTGGGAGGAGCACGGGGAGCGGTGCTGTCTGCGGCACACGCCAGTTATAAACTCCCTCTGTGAGTTCCCTGCAGACAGATATCCTTGAGACTCACCTCCATCTCCTGCTCAGGTCACAGGGAGATTTAGAGATGGGGAGCTGTAGTTAAGGTCCAGATCTGCTATCTGAACTTGAGTGATGGAGGACACATTCCCGGGACATGTTTATTGTCACCCGGCGGCCCGCAATCCCGCTCTCACAGAGCCACCTCCATCCCCGTATAATTCATGGGCTGACTCCATGGTGGAGTGACTGATAAGGCCTTCATGCCGGGCTTGCCGGCCACATGTCTCAAGGAGACTCCAGAGGAGCTTCAGCACAATATAAATGTGGCTCCGTGTCAGCCTCAAACCCCTGGAAAATTCCCCGTCTCGAGAGTGCAGCATTTTAAGTAATAAAACCATAGAGAGATTACAACAAAATGTGACAGGAATTTATAGCCCTCTGCATGAACCTTTTACCTTAAGATGGAACAAAGTTGAGGGAAAAAAATTGCGTGGTTCACTTAGGTAACCTTTCCAACCACCCTCGCTCAGCTCCTGGCCCCACATTCCTCTTCGCTGATTTAATAGCAGGAAAAAAACAGCCAGGCAGGGAACTGGGGAGCAGACAGGCACCGTGCTTTAACCCTCACTGCCTCCTCTCTGCCTGAAGCACCAGGATTCCAGAGCAAAAAGAGCCCCAGGTTGTGGTGAAGGTTGGGTTTAGCCCCTGCTCCTCACTGCTGCAGGCTGGGACATCAGGACAGGCTGGCGTGCAGGGAGGGCTTTCTTTATTCTTTTATTTTCTCTCAAGAGACACCAAAATTCCTACAGCACTTATAATCCCTAACGAAAAGGAGGGCTAAGCACAGGCTCCTGTACATGCCCATACCCTAATGACATGGGGCTGCCTCCAACTGCTCTGTCCCTCCATGCAGGGAGGTGTTTTTATTGCCCGTGAAAGGGTCATGCAGCACAGCTAAGCAGATTCCTGGCTCTCCCTGATGCTGAATTTACTGCCACTTTCAGCAATAAACAGTGGAATTAATTCTGAGTTTACTAATCCAAAGAGTAAACAATATCCAGTGGAGACACTCAGGCAAGATAAATGCAAGGGATTAAAAGCAAACGAGGTGAAATCATTCTGCTCTCAGCTAAGGAGTCATTGGAGGAGTGTGAAGCCTCCACATACAGTATTATCAAATTGTTAATAAATATTTCTAAAGTCTGTAATATTGGG
This sequence comes from Notiomystis cincta, assembly GCA_013398075.1. Classification (NCBI taxonomy): domain Eukaryota; kingdom Metazoa; phylum Chordata; class Aves; order Passeriformes; family Notiomystidae; genus Notiomystis; species Notiomystis cincta. Next base: position 152,179 of record VZRX01023152.1, on the reverse strand, counting down.
AAGCTTTTCTTTCCAATTCGCCACAACTGGGGGCATTATACATGAAGCACACTCGATGTTGAGCAGTAGCTTCCCTCTGTACAGGCTGACAGCCAAGGAAGGACTGGGCAGAGCTGCTGGCTTAGGAACACAGAGCCAGGACAGAGCTGCTGCCCCCTTAAATAAAGTGAGAACTTGGACCTCCAGTGCAACAAACCCACCTGCAACAGTGCTGCATTCCCATACAGTATTTTGGTACATATTTTACATCATCCTGGGTTACTGCTGTGCTTGTTAAATAATTAAAGGCAGAGAATGTGTTATTTACTGTCCATTTAGTGCAGCAGGCCCAGAGCTTTGCTTTGATTTTCAGTCCGGAAGGAGCGGTGACACGGCCCTGGGGAATTCTCCTGCAGCGCTTAATTAGCGTGGCACGGTGCAAGCCTGCATCACAGGCTTTATTTGTGAGTCAGAAATAATATTTGATTGTTAATTTTATTGGTTAATAAATGTTTAAAATATTTATTTATATTTTTGCAGACAGTATTTTACAGCTACCAGACATGGAGAGTCAAGTCCGATCGTTTCAGGGACCCTTTTAGTAGCAGCATCAACTTCCTACTGGGTGTGAATCTGCTGGAGAAATACAACAATGCCCCAAACAGGCTGGGGAAGGCTTCAGGGTGCAGCTGGTCAGTAGCTGGGATGGACACTCCAGCCACTCTTGTCCCTGACATCCCACTGATGGACCCCATGCTCTGTTGCTGCAGGCTCTGGGCCCCCAAACTGGGAATGTTTTGTTGCCCAACCTAAATCTACGCCCCATTTTCGTTATCAGGGCTATAAACAACTTCTTTCTGAACTTGAAAAGTACAGGAAGTGGAAAGACTGTGGGGACAATTCCTGATTAATGAAAACTTCTTCCTATAGAAGAATGTTTGAATTTGTCATCCTCCGACAAGAATAAGTTGGTTCAGTGAAGAAAAGAGTACAAATTATCAGCCCTTCAAAGCTTTCCCATTTAACCACTTTATTGCAATACAACTGCCCATAACATTTGCTTTTAGAGCCCATGATGCTGAGTGTAGTTATTACATTGCATACATAAAAGATGTTTACAATTTTTTATATATATATGTAAAATGTTGATCCCCTGGGCCACATCGATTTGTGCCGGCTTCACGGCTGGGTTGGTGCGGGAATTTCCCTAAGAGATGTGATTAGGCTGCAGGGAACTTTCATTCTTTTTGCCTTTTTTAAATCTCCTGCTTACCCATTTAAGAGACCTGTCTTGGATTCCATTTGTGCCAACATTTTGGGGCAGTACTGGGGGATTCTGAGCTCGGGGGTACTCAGCACACACAGGCTCTGACACCTCAATCTCACAATGTGCTCTGGCTGTAGATGGAGCTGGGTTGATTTATTAGCTCTTGGTTGTTCCTACAGCTGAGAACAGGACTGGGACAAGTGCAGTAATTAGCACTCTGTGGCAGGGTGGGCAGAGGGCTGGGCAGTGCTCGGAGGGCACAGTGGAGCTGCTCTTTGGGGTTGTCTCAATTTAAAATTATCTCAGCTCAAAGTTCCCTGGGACCCCCCTCAGCTTCTCCCTTTGCCTGGAGCAGGAACACAGCACCATCTCCAGCTGATGCCCACAGCCTGTGCCAGGGGGTGGCACAGCCGTCCCACCAGGGTCACCTCTGGCAGCAGGGTGCTGGAAGGACAGGCCAGCACTGGCTTGTCCCTGTGCCACGAGGTCCCTGAGCCAGGAAGGGCCAAGCCTGCGGGGAGCTGGGTGAGAAGTTCCCGTTTTTGTAAAGCAGAGACATGAGCAACTGAAAGGACAAATAATTTCCCAGTAATTTCTTTTCTAATGAGCAGTGGGTTGCAATTAAGAGGGTATTCATTCTAAAGAAATTAACTGTTCTCCAACAGAGAAGAAAAAAACTGGTTTATAGTTTCAATCTTCAAATTTTGACAAGCTAATCTGTAGAGTGAAATAATAATTGGGGGAATGCCAGAGATTTCTTATAAAAACTCTTGGAAAAATGAATGAACTCCAAGGAACTGGGAAGTAGCAGAGCTGAAATGGTGGCTCTGCAGAGGGGACCCGAATGAAGCAGCCTGGTGGGGAAGGGAAGGTCACCTGTGGGATGCACTCTGCTTCCAGCCCAGCAGCGGGGCAGGGGCAGCTGTGGAATCCATCTGGGATTGAGTGTGTGGACAGATGAGAGGGCAAATGCACAGTTTATTCACATACCCATTGTGTCTCATCCTGGAGCTGATTTGAGAGGAAATAAAAGGCCACATATTGAGATACTCACAGCATTTAAGGAAACACATGAACACAGCAGCAATATTTGCACTGTTTTCCCATACTGGAAGAAAAGCAGAAGGGTTTTATCTGTATATTATACATTTTTAAAAGAGTCTAAGTGTGATCCAGGATATTAGACACTATTCAGCTTCGCACAGGTATCTGGCAAAATGGTTTAAACATTTATTAAATATAGAATGATAAAATACCTTGAAGATCACATCCAATCAACACAGTTTCTGCTGTGGAAAATCATGTCTCATTAATCTGTTAGAATACTTTGAACCTACCAATATATAAATGGATAAAAGAGAATATCTTGACATATTTTTAGACTTTCAAAAGGCTTTTAATGAGGTCTTCCCACAGGATTTCTTAGGAAACAAGATAAAAATGGGGGTAAGAGATACAGTAACATTATGAATCAATAAGATGGACTAAGAGAAAGGAAACAAAAGTGGGAGATAGTCAAAGTAAAGGGTAACTAGCAGTGTGCTACACGGTTACACACTCAATCTAATGGCATTAATATATTAATTTCTGACCTGGAAAAGGAAGCAGGAGTATAGATTAATTAAATTCAGAAAAGATGAAAGAAATTCTGAGAAATTTGGCCGAGGCAGGAGGATGAGAGATAGTTAATGAAGGCTGATGTTGATAAATACGAATGCCCTAAAGCCCAGAACTTCCCCAGCACGTAACTGACCCATGTGGAAAGCTGGTCATTGCAGAGACCTTGAGCAACCTGTGTACAAAGCCAAAAGGCAAACGAGATGTCAGGGGCTCAGAGCATGGGAGTGAGAAGAAAAAATATTAAACTCGCTGGTGGAGCTCCTGAGGATACAGTGGAAGCACACAGTGCTGGTGGGCAGTGGGTGGCTCTGAAAGGACCTCTGGGATGGACTGAGCTGAGAGCAAAGAGGGAAATGGCCTGGGGTCGTGGGAGCTCAGTCTGGGGAGTGTGAGACGATGGTGGGAGTGATTAGTTCAGGCAAAACCAGCTGCCCTCACTGCCCTCCCCAGCACAGGAGCAGGGGACACTGATGGGAGTTCCAAAATGAAAATCCAAAGTAAAAGGAATGAGGTTTTCACGTGAGATGCAGGGGTGCTCCTCAGAGAGGGCTCAACGTTGGTGGCCCAGTGAGGGGAGAGATCTCTGTGTGCCTGGAGTCAGAGAGCCACTCCCTGTTCCCTGAGGGGACTGCCCTGGGCAAGGGGAGGCTGTGGCAGTGATGCTTGAACACAGGCTCCAGGTGTGCAACCAAGCCCTGACTGCACAACACCAGCATGGGCAATTTTGTCCACATGTTTTAGGTTTATAAAGCTTAATGCTGCATGTTTAGTTTTCTAAATAGTTTCTCTTATTGCTGTTCTGGAAATCCATTCCAATTAGGCACCAATACTCAGGCTTCCAATCCAGGCAATGGGATGCAGTGTGGAGAGGTGACAGTGAGTGCTCCCTGCAGGTGCAGTCTTACAAGCATGGCTCACCTCCACAGGCAGTTTATAATAATCATACTTCTCATGAAGCTTGAGTTCCACTGCCTCCAAATTAGATCTTAGCACTTAAAAAAAAAAAAAAAGGAAA
>VZRX01023152.1:99865-139815 GCA_013398075.1 Notiomystis cincta | reverse complement strand
GTGGTGGCAGAAATGTACCAAAACAATGGCAAGCCTGGGAAAGCAGAGCACACAATGATGAAAGCAAAACCCAGAAATCAGAAGTGCCAGGATGTACTGGAGTGGCTGGAAAGAGGCCACTGCCCAGAGCCATGGGCATCCTCAGGTACTCCCAGCACCCACCACTGTCAGGCAAAGCTCTGCAGCTGTGTGTGCCTTGACTGTCACCTTGGTCCTGACATGGAAGGGACCAGGAAGCACCTGTGCAGATATGTCAACATGCTGTGGTGGGAACATCTTCACCAGCCCCTCTGTGCTCCTCAGTGTCTGTCTGAAGCTGCTCCTGGGCCAGGAGAGCTCGCTGCCCTCCCATGCCAGTGCCAGGAGCAGCAGCGTCAGACACCACCACTCACATGTACATCAGCCCAAACTCCATCTAATGGAAAATCCCCCTGGGGATTGGCACCTTTTCCCAGTGGGAACTGCAATAGGTGCAAATCTGTCTGAAAAACCTGCTGTGCTGGGACAAGTGTTTGCTCAGGCTCGTGTTAGTCAGGGGACTGGTGTGGGCTGTGCCACAGGCATCCCCTGCTCCCCTCACAAAGTGCCTGACAGCAGTGCCGGGCGCTGGGCGGCCACCCAGGGGTCCCCCTTTGGAGGGTGGCTGCTCTGGGGTCCCTCCTGCAGGTGATCACCCAGGGGTCCCCCTTTGGAGGGTGGCTGCTCTGGGGTCCCTCCTGCAGGCGGCCCCCGGGGTCCCCTCTGTGCGCGGCCGTGCCGGAGCACGCTGCCGGCTGCGCCTGCTGGCTTTGGCCTGCCTGGGAGCTCCTGCCTCAAACCAATCATCATTTATGTTATCCTTACAGCCGAGGGCACGGACCTTCAATCATTCTTCCTAGTTAGACACAATCATCAGCCAGATTTGTCTTGTTTAGCTGAAATGCATACACAGTAACTACACAGCCCTGCGGATCCTCCGTGGATGGTTTGCTAATCCTGCACGCCGAGCACTCTCCGACCCTGCTTGGGTTTTAAAGGGCCAGTTTTGGCTCGAGGGCAGCTCTGCTCCACGCCAACTCGCTTTCTAAGNCTCCTCCCGCTCCGCTCCCGCTCCCGGCGGGGACACCCTGCGCCCACCGGGCGGCGTTGGGAGGCGCAGCCCCCGCTGTCACACCGCCGCCACGGCTCCTCTCCTACACACATATATTTCCTATTTTTTTTAATGATCAGCTGAAGATTTCTTTTTGCATCTGCCAAGGAACTATTTTCACAAATAAGTATGTAAATCCTCTGTAAATGTATGCTAATTACTTATTTTAATTACAATGTAAATAAGTAATTACTGAATAATTTTAAAGTATTTACATGGGGTTGTGTGATTTAAAAGCTAACTTGTTGGAAGTATAAAAACTATAAATTTTACAGTAATTATGCCACAATTTATGCACTGTGGCCAAATACAATTTTCCTGTGCTTCGTAAGAGATAAATAAATACGTAATTCCCCAGTAGTTACTGCAGAATAACAAAACTATTGCATGGTGATTTTTTTCTCTTTTATATGAAAAATGCCCATACACCAAACCCATTTCAAGTCAAGATTTTTCACAAAGATAATGAACATTCATTCGTGTGATCCTGAGGAAGTTCTGAAGGAGGAGAAGAAGAAGAAGGGAGGATTCTGAAGGAGGTTGCTAAAAAGGGTGGAAAGATAAAAGGAGAGAAAATGGTAGAAGGGCCCCTGGTTTTACCAGACATTTCTTCCAGGTCCGGGGGTCTGTGCCATGTCCAGGCTATGGGTGCAGGGCTCCAGGCACGCCCCAGCCCTGGCCCCCAGCTGTTGTGGCTGCAGCTTCCTGCAAACGCTGATGCAGGAGCAGAGCTCGGCAGGAAATTGGCAATCAAAAGGTAAGTTTATAAACAGTTAAATTATATTTCCTGTGGGGTATTTTTTTATTAATTTCATTGCAATAATACATTAAACACCAGCACTGTGAAAATTAGTGTTAATGAACATTAAATGTGTTGGACAATTTAAATGGTGTGTATATATCACCTCTCTTATTATTGGGATTGGCCCAGTGGTAATATCCTTTTATCGATCCTCTCTCTTTCTCCTTGCCTCCGTCCCTGTGGAAGTGGCCATGAAGGACACTGTAAGCACAGAGCTATCAGAGACATAATCTTTTAGCACTTTAATAACACTGCAAGCAGCCATCACCCACCAGCCCTTAATAACTGTCTCCGTCAGCTCTTTAGAATTTGCAGATTACAGAGTCCTTCTAAATCTTCCCTGAAAAGGCGGGCGCCTCAGGGAGGCACCTGGCGTGCCCCGCCGGCCGGGCAGGTCCCGCACACGCCGCCGCCCAAAACAGCTCGGTGCAGCCTATTTGGGGCGGGAGGCCACGGCGATCTATATATGGATTTTGTGCTGCGGCGGGCGGGCTGTGCCCGCGCTGCGAGCGCTGCTGGTAATGAGGTTTGCTCGGGCTCCCCACGCTGCCTGCACGGCGTCGATGTCACCGGTCCCCAGGGAAGGGCCTTTAAAATCCTGCAAGCCCCGGGTCCCGCGGCTGCGCCGGCCACAGGCGCGGCCAGGTGTGCCCAGAACCTGCGGGGGTCGGAGCAGCACCGGGCAGGCGCTGGCTCAGGGTGCCCAGAGCAGCTGTGGCTGCCCCTGGAGCCCTGGAAGTGTCCAAGGCCAGGCTGGACGGGGCTTGGAGCAGCCTGGGACGGCGGAAGGTGCCCCTGCCCATGGCAGGGGGGTGGGAGGAGATCAGGTTTAAGGTTCTTCCAGTCCAAACCAGTGTGTGATTCGATGATTCAATGAATCAGTATAAACCCAGAGCCTCGCCCGGGGCTCTGAGGGCTCAGCCTCAGGGCTCTGTATCTGCTCAAAGCTTTTCCTTGCAGCCAGCAGGCAGTGGGTGACCCTGGATCAGGCACATCCAGCACTGGGAGCAGAATTAGGAATTTCCTCAGCGATGTAACACCAGAGCTTCACAAATGCGGGTTAAACCACCTGCATGCTCTTGCTGCAGGGACGTGCTAATATCCCCGTTGGGGAACCGAGATATTTTTATGCCTCTGCACTCATCTAGCATCTGAGTTTCCCTAATAACTAGATTTATGCAGTGGCACAGCTTTAAAAGAACAGGTTAAGGGGAAAATTGATCTGTATTCAGGAATGCCAAGTACCTGGATTAAGATGCTTTTTCCCACCCAGAACACTCAGCATTTCCATAGCCTTGCACATGTTCCAGGCACGGACCCCACTCCATTGCTTTCCTGGTGGATTATATAGCTATTCCAAAGGATTTTAAAAACTTAATGATCAAATGGCTGCAAGATCTGTGGGATGTGGGATGCCTCCATCCACCACCATCTCTTCACAGTTGGAATTAGTTTCACTGCAAAATGCACTGGAGTATGAGCAAAGACAGAGCCTGAAAGCAGGTTCCCACTGAACTCTGGCAGCTTTTCAGAGAATTTGTGAAATGTCCTTTCTGAGGACTGGGCGAGACACTTTCAAGCCTTTCATCTGGAATATGAAGGAGCACAGTAGGTGCTTTGAGTAGGTTGTTATAAAAATTGCTGACATAACAGTGCATGTCTGCTCCAAACCTGTCCGCAGATACGGAATTCCTAAAATTATCTCTCTGCCTCTTGGTGCTTTATCTGCTTGTTCAGGGCTCTGTAAAGGGCTTAGGTGGGGGAAGCTCCAGTGAACCCTGCCCAGGAATGGCTGCAGGGCTGGGGGTTGCAGCCACTGCCTGACAGAACAGGCAGCATTTTAACTGTATTTTTTCTAAATCTCTGTTTTGTAAAGAATTCAATTTGGTTTATTGTTTGCGATTCATATCCAACATTGCAGAGTAAATTTAATACACAGTGGTTACACTTGAAAGTGGTCTAGTTAATAAAATGCATAAAAATAAATAGGAAAATCAATGCTTTTGTTAATATTCTGTCATTTTNGATAGGACATGTAGTGATAGACAAGGGAATGGCCTTAGGATGAAGGAAGGAAGGCTTAGATTAAATATTAGGAAGAAATTTTTCTCTGGGAGGGTGGGGAGGCCCTGCCACAGGGGGCCCAGAGCAGCTGTGGCTGCCCCTGGAGCCCTGGAAGTGTCCAAGGCCAGGCTGGACGGGGCTTGGAGCAGCCTGGGACGGCGGAAGGTGCCCCTGCCCATGGCAGGGGGGTGGGAGGAGATCAGGTTTAAGGTTCTTCCAGTCCAAACCAGTGTGTGATTCGATGATTCAATGAATCAGTATAAACCCAGAGCCTCGCCCGGGGCTCTGAGGGCTCAGCCTCAGGGCTCTGTATCTGCTCAAAGCTTTTCCTTGCAGCCAGCAGGCAGTGGGTGACCCTGGATCAGGCACATCCAGCACTGGGAGCAGAATTAGGAATTTCCTCAGCGATGTAACACCAGAGCTTCACAAATGCGGGTTAAACCACCTGCATGCTCTTGCTGCAGGGACGTGCTAATATCCCCGTTGGGGAACCGAGATATTTTTATGCCTCTGCACTCATCTAGCATCTGAGTTTCCCTAATAACTAGATTTATGCAGTGGCACAGCTTTAAAAGAACAGGTTAAGGGGAAAATTGATCTGTATTCAGGAATGCCAAGTACCTGGATTAAGATGCTTTTTCCCACCCAGAACACTCAGCATTTCCATAGCCTTGCACATGTTCCAGGCACGGACCCCACTCCATTGCTTTCCTGGTGGATTATATAGCTATTCCAAAGGATTTTAAAAACTTAATGATCAAATGGCTGCAAGATCTGTGGGATGTGGGATGCCTCCATCCACCACCATCTCTTCACAGTTGGAATTAGTTTCACTGCAAAATGCACTGGAGTATGAGCAAAGACAGAGCCTGAAAGCAGGTTCCCACTGAACTCTGGCAGCTTTTCAGAGAATTTGTGAAATGTCCTTTCTGAGGACTGGGCGAGACACTTTCAAGCCTTTCATCTGGAATATGAAGGAGCACAGTAGGTGCTTTGAGTAGGTTGTTATAAAAATTGCTGACATAACAGTGCATGTCTGCTCCAAACCTGTCCGCAGATACGGAATTCCTAAAATTATCTCTCTGCCTCTTGGTGCTTTATCTGCTTGTTCAGGGCTCTGTAAAGGGCTTAGGTGGGGGAAGCTCCAGTGAACCCTGCCCAGGAATGGCTGCAGGGCTGGGGGTTGCAGCCACTGCCTGACAGAACAGGCAGCATTTTAACTGTATTTTTTCTAAATCTCTGTTTTGTAAAGAATTCAATTTGGTTTATTGTTTGCGATTCATATCCAACATTGCAGAGTAAATTTAATACACAGTGGTTACACTTGAAAGTGGTCTAGTTAATAAAATGCATAAAAATAAATAGGAAAATCAATGCTTTTGTTAATATTCTGTCATTTTTACACATTTTAAAATTCATAGCAGCTCTAAGAGCACAGCACGAGTGTAGTGGGCTCTAGTTTGGTAAAAAGCTGAAGACGCTGAGCAGACAAAAATATTCTTCAAAAGTGAGATTAGAGAGTCGGGACACTGTCTTGGGCAAAAATTGGAATTTTTGATGGTATTAGCCTGGCTGTGGCTTTGCAGTTTGCATTTCTTCTGTCTACAGAGAGGAGAAAATATTCTGTCAGAATAACATAGTGAAAATTAAAAGTAAATAAACCAAAAAATTTCAAACTTGGCTGGTGGCAATCTACCCTACACACGGTTAAGGTTCCCTCTCAAGAATTCATGCATTTAGAGAGGTAACTGTCCTCCCATGTCTGCAAACATGGAGATCCACAGTAAGACAGAAGCTGGAGGAGGAAATCCCATTTTCTTTGTGACTTTTTAAACCACACAGTGTTAACAGCCACATGGAAAATCTTTCTCATTAACACCTAGGGCTCAGGGGAAATGTTGTCGACGAACGCCTTATTGCATATAACCCCAAACCCTTTAGGACCTTGAGACGCTCAGACGAACTGGAGTAATGACCTGGAAATAGTCCTCTGGGCCTGCTGCAATAATGATGTGGCTGGCTGTATTTTTTTAATATGAGGAAAGAGATTAAAGAAAATAACAGCCCTGCTTGACTCGTTCATTATTACTGAGGTGAAGTGACCACTAAGAAATGATGACAGAAACCTTGCTCACCAGTCACCAGGCCCAAATGGGGCTGGGGAGGTTTCCGACACAGCCTGCCTGAAGGCAGCATAATAAATTCAGACATTATCTGATATGGATGTATCATAATGAAAAATAAATTTGCAAAACAGTCTGATATGAGTTAATCCATAAAGTATTTTATTACTTCATTTTCTTACATTGAATCCATCATGCGTTTTTCTGGCAGCACATTTTTAATTACTTTTAATTTAAATATATGCGTCCACTGCTCAGATTGGTTTTGACACTGGTAAAAAAAAATAAAAAACAAAAAAAGAAAGCAATTATTGTCCCTCTGCAGCATGCTCCTTCCCCTCCCAGACAGTGCAGTGCTCAGCGAGGGCTCGGCACGGGGACTGTCACCAGTGGGGATCTGTCCCCGAGCCCTGGCGAGGCTGGCAAGGGTGACACTGGGTGCCCACAGCTCCTTCCTCTTCATCCCATCTGGAGATGGGGCTGTGACAACACCTCATCCCCCAGGCCAGCTCCCACGAGGCTCCTGCAGACGGAGGGGCTGCTCCCTCCACCAGCTGTGCCTGGACGTGGGGAGCGCCGGGCGAGGGCTCGGGGCCGTCACAGCCACGCTGGGCACATTCATTACTGCTGATGCAAAAATGACCATTAAGGAATGGTGACAGGGCCCTGCTCATTTGTGGCTGGGACAAAGCGCCACTGCCCGGGGCTGCCTAATGAAATCTGAAACCATCACATTTATTTGTCATATGGGTGTAACACATTTGCTGAGCGGTCTAATAAATGTAATAATCCAAATATTCCTCCAGTTCTTTTAGAAGAAATACATTTATTGCCTGTGAAGCCTTCTAATAACATTTCTTAACCGGTTCCCTGCCTGCTGTGTCCCCTCACCGTGCTGGGAGAGGGCAGTGGCCACCAGGAGTGGAAGCCCAAAGTCTCCTCTGGAGTCTCCAGAGCTGTGAGGGGCTGCCTCAGCAGCATTGGCAGTTGGCATAAAGCTGTTGCTTTACCCTCACACACTGCTCTGAAACAAACCCTGGGCTTTTCCATCTCTTGCAAATCCACTGGGATTCTGATTTTGTGCCAGTGTTCCACAGCAGTGAATGGGGAGCAGAGGTGCTGTGTGCTGGGGCAGCCCCTGACAGCCCCAGGAAGGGAGGATCCCAAAGGTGTCACCGATGCCATCAACACCTGCCATGAGCACCATGCCCACGGGGTCTGTGCCACTCTGTCCTGGCTGCCCGAGGGGGCCACAAACAACAGGGGCTGCACAGTGCTGCAGTGGTGCTGTGCTGAGTCACAGAATCACAGAATCATGGAATGGTTTGGGCTGGAAGGGACCTTAAAGATCATCCAGTGCCACTCCCTGCCATGGCAGGGATACCTCCCACTGTCCCAGAGTGCTCCAAGCCCCAATGTCCAACCTGGCCTTGAACACTTCCAGGGATCCAGGGGTGGCCACAGCTGCTCTGGGCACCCTGTGCCAGGGCCTGCCCACCCTGTCAGGGAAGAACTTCTTCATAGCATGCAACCCAAACCTCCTCTTTCAGTCTGAGTCACACCATGCTGTGCCACTCCGTGCCATTCCGTGCTGTGCCGTGCCATGCTGTGCTGCACCAGCTGCTCACCCTGCCCTGAATGCTGAAGGCTGTGCCAGGCTCTAGCTCCTGCCTGTACCAGCTGCCTGTCCCCGTCCCTCCCCAGCTGCTGAGCTGTCACCTGGTGCAGGGGGCACAAACCACATCTGGCCCAGGACCCCATAAACAATTCCACTGTGTTTCATGCCAGCTGTTCTGGGCAGAACTGCGCTCAGGAGCTCTCAGGAGGGCCCCACGCGAGGCCACCAGGTCCCTGCCAGACTCTGCCAGGAGCTGAGGGCACAGGGCTGAGGCTGTCCTGTGTCCAACCATGGCACCAGAACACCTCAGCCACCTGGGCCCCTCAGGCCAGGGCTCCATGAAGCTAAAGAGAGGTTTGTTTTACATGAAACCCCGTGGGGCTTCCAAGGGAGCAAATGAGCAGCAAACACTTCCCCTGACCCGGGGGAACTTGGAGCCCGAGCGCCACGCGGTGCCCTGCGTGCCACCAGGTCACTCTGGCACAATGAAGGTGACTGAGCACCAGCTGCCAGCACCTCAGGGGTCTGGAAGCCAGGGAGGAGCCTTTCAAACCTCGTCATGACCCACCTGCAAAATATGCCCAGATTCAAATGTCCCATAGTCCCTCCCCATAATCAGGGGATTTCACAGACCTGAGATGCTGGGGCTGGCGATGCTGGTGGAAGGGTGAGGCAGACCCCTGTGTTAGCAGAGTGTGAGCCAGCATTTCACACACCACCATGCCAAACAGAACTTTGATATGCTGAGCAAATATTGAATTCTATTGGTTTAATTTAATTAAAATTTATTAACCTTTTATTAAACATATACCCTCATTAAAATTCTCATTCCTGTCTCCTACAACAGCCCAGCCATATTCTCATTTCCAAGCTCATTAAATATCACCCAAAGAAAACCTATTTCTTAAGCACTGATTGTTGATAAACTGTAATATTAACCCAGGCATGTCCCAGAGACTTTGGAAAGGAGACAAAATGAAATCCAAACACGAGCCCTGGTGCTGCTGTTTGGAAAGGAATCCAGAGAGGGACAGAGGTCCAGGCTCAGCTCTGCCGTGGCACAGGGACATGTGCTGGTGCAGCCGGGCTCTGGGACAGCATCCAGAGCAGGAGCAGCCTCTGCAGAGCTCAGGGGCTCGGTGCCTGCATGGCCAAGGCACGTCCAGCTGGTCTGGTGATGCACCACTGCTGCCTCCTGCCCACGGGTCTCCCCGTGCTGGGGTGGCTCAGCTGTCAGAGCTCCCTGACGGACTCAGCTCCTTTGGCTCATTCTCCAGGAGCCCCCTCTCCCCACCAAGGTGCCTCTGGCCCCCGTGTCCAGTCACACCTGGGGTCACAGCCAGCCCCTCTGCTCTCACGCTGGAGCAGCTCGGTGCAGAGACACCGCTGCACCCCAGAGCAGGAGTGGTGCCCAGGAGCCCCCCAGCAGCCCTGCCAGGCAGACCCCTCCGTGCTGGATTAGCGAAGGCAGAGCCATTCCTCAGCACAGCCTGGAAGCAGCACTGGGGCTGCAGTGGGGGCAGCAGGTCAAATGGTTGGAGGCCTCATGAATATGGAGCAGTGTGGAGCAGATAATTGATTTCAGGGAAGCGGGAAGGGCCGAGCGTGACAGAGGTCAGCGGGACAGAGGGACCTCTCCGCGAGGACAGACGGGAGAGCAGCTGCATGGACGGGGGGACGGCGGCTTCACAAACGGGCTCTGTGCAGGGCTCGGCACAGCCCTCACCTCCACCCTCACTGGGAACACCTCTAGCAGCCAGCACTTCTCCGAAAATTATGCGACTCCAGAAATTCGGACAAAATCTTTGTGCTGTTTTGTTCCCTTTACAAAGCCAAGACTTTTATTTCAGCATCTGGGGATGGCTTTGTAAATCTTGTCCTCTGTTCCTAGAACTTTGCTCTGTGACGTCCTGTGCTGGTTAACACAAGTCCCAGTCACAGGATGCCCGCTGGGACGGTGCCTTGGGCCTTTTCCAGTGCCCAACCCATTCTCTTTTTGACTGCTGAAATTCCCAGTTTTCCAGTGGTACAATGATCAGGCCTTAAAATCCACACTTGTCTCCTCCAAATCACAAAACAGGGGGAAGAGGTGGCCCTTCTGCAGGTGCTGGGAAGCTGGTGCCACAGTCAGCTCACCGTGGAGCTGCTGCTGCCACTTGGTGAGCAGCCACTGACCAGAGCCTCCCACTGGCCATGGTGCAGCTCTGGGAGCTGCCCTCAGGATGCTGCTGGCCTGGTGCACAGCGTGACCTTGCTGAGCACAGACAAATTCATGTGCAAGAGCTGTAAAGAAAAGATATGTTAATTGTGCCACATAAAATCTGTGATTACTCCGGCTAATCTGTCAAAGCTGGGAAATATTGACTGCTGTGGAAGGATACCATTTGCTGCTGCATCTGTGGAGCTGAGGCGAACTCCGAGTGCTCCTGGCCACGGAAAGCATCTGCAAGGAGGGAGAGCAGAGCTACAGAGAGGGGCACAGGCTGCATGGCTCTGGGGAGGGACTGCAGCAGGTCCAGCAGAGAAGAGGGCGGGTTTGGGACATGATGCCCCAAAGAGCAGGACACACTCATCCTTCATCAACAACATGGCTGTGGTGGTCATCTAGCAGTGGCCATGGACAGCTGCTCACTAGCCACAGGAAGGGCCAGAGAGGCTCCAGGAAGGCCATGGGACACTGGTGTGCTGAGAACCCCAGTGCTCAGAGTGTAGCACTGAGTAACCTCCCCTCTGCTGCAGCTGCAGCCTGGGGGAGAGCTCAGGGTGTGTAAGGAGCACTTCACTTGTTTGCTTTCAGGATGGTCTCTTCCTAGATCCTACAAAAGCTGCTCAGGACACATTTTTGGCACCTTCATCCTCTCCCAGCAGAATGACCCAAGCCTGTAAAGGAGGTTTTTATTGATACAGACTGGGTATGTGTATATCACTTGTGGCATCATCCTACCCCTGTTAATAAGATTAAAAGCCACTGCTTGCATGTGCCAAGCTTACCAAATCATTACCTGCTGTATATTAAGTGTTTAATTGCATAAAATGACATCATGTTTATCTCTGCAGCATTAGCATCTCGTCCGCGGTGTCACAGTGGTAAACACGCGTGATATCATCAGTCATTACGGGGACTTAAAATCAATTGCTCTCCCTGCACCCTCTTGTACAGAGAGGAGCACAATACATTAATGAACTTGAGCAAGAATCTAAGTGACAAGATGAAACAGCATAAATAATATCACTTAAAATGTGTTATCTATAACAATGAAGTGTCTCAAATAATAGAATTATGGATTCCAAAGAGGAAAGCAAGTTATTGAAATTCACACCATGGGAGCATCAGTGTGTGCTCATCAACAAAATCACCTATAAATTAATCTGATTTAATGCTGGATGTAGGTTGTATAAGACACCAACATCACTAATCAGCTTTATTTTATAAACATGTCCCGTTTTACAATCTATTTGCCTGCATAACTTGACTAAGCAAGAATTTAAGATGTGGGTCAAAAATTTTTCCCCTTGCCTTATGATAATTTCACTTAGGCCCTCGTAAACAGTTCTTTTGGCAACTTATTAGTCCCATTATTTCAGAATTTTCTTCAATGAACCATTTTTTAGCTATCAAAACATTTAGTTCCAGCTGACTTCAATGATACAGACTTCAGACCAACTGAATTTATGAGTTTAACAAGATTACATAGTCAAATAGCCATTCCTTACCAAGTTCATATTTCTAAATAAACTGTCAAGGTACAGCCCAGAACAAAGTCTATTAGAAGAAGACATGCAGAGTCCATTGACTTTAACTGTATTGATTATGGATAATTATTTGGTCTCTACTGTCTTCTCACATTTTTACAAATTTTCTCTGGGAAGGCTTAAACTTTATTGTTTACTTCTCAAAACGAGGGAGAAGGACAAGGGCAAAAATTCTTTCATCTCCCCTTAACCATGATGGAATCACGCCATGCCCCGTGGCAGTGTGGAAGTTACAGCTATCTTGGAGTGAGAGCATTCATAGCTGGAGGTGGATTGTTTGCAAAATCAAAGCCAAGCCGGATGACATTCTGTCAGGATAAACAAACCGTTCAACCACGAGACCATGAGTACTGACCAGAAAGAAAAGGAATATCTTGCACCTACCGCGTCCGGCGCTCCAGCCCTGCGGGGCAAAGGCGGCCAAACCCAGCGGCGCGGTGGCTCCCGGCAGCCGCGGCAGCCCCGTGGCCCCGGTTCCCTCCACTGGCAGGTGACCCTGCTCCTTGCCCCCTGCCCTTGCAGGCCACCCGAGCCCGACAGCCAACTCGTGCTGTGGCCGTGCAGATGCTTCTGTGCGTGGGTTCGGGCAGGAGAAGCGGCGGGGGCATCTCCACGCCCCAGGAGCGGGCGCTGCCTCCCACCCACCCGCAGGAAATCTCTCCCTGGACAGGGCTGGGGGCCGGGCTGGGATTGCCGCCTGCAGAGCCTCTGTGCCAGGAGGCTCGCGGGGCTCTTCCCCGAGCCACCCGCGCTCCACACTGGCCGTGAGCTGCCGTGAGCCCCACTCCTGCCAGGGCCTGTCCCTGCCGCTGCTGGCTGGCGACAGGGACACCCTGGTCCGGCCGCGTGGGGCTCGGCTCGGAGCCCGTGTGGGGCTCGGCTCGGAGCCCGTGTGGGGCCCGTTCCGGAGCCCGCGTGGGGCCCGTTCTGGAGCCCTGGTGGGGCCCGTTCCGCAGCCCGCGTGGGGCTCGTTCTGGAGCCCTTGTGGGGCCCGTTCCGGAGCCCGCGTGGGGCTCGGCTCGGAGCCCGTGTGGGGCCCGTTCCGGAGCCCGCGTGGGGCCCGTTCCGGAGCCCGCGTGGGGCTCGTTCTGGAGCCCGTGTGGGACTCGGCTCGGAGCTGGTGTGGGGCCCGTTCCGGAGCCCGCGTGGGGCCCGTTCCGGAGCCGTGTGGGGCCCGTTCCGGAGCCGTGCTGCCGGCTCATCCCCACGCTCGCAGCGCGGGCTGAGCCGCCCCGTGGGGCTGTGTGGGGCACAGGGACAGCGGGACACTGCGGGGCTCCGGCCTGCCGAGCCAGCGCTCTGTGCGGAGGGAGGCGATGGGCCCGAGGGCCTCCAGGGCTCTGTCCAGGCTGGCAGGAGGGAATCTCCCCGCACCCGGCCAGGGTCTCCTCCTCTCGGCCGTGTCGCTCTCACCATTGGGGGTCACTGTTCCAACAAAAGCTGCGGCTCCACTGCTTTCTCCGATTATTAAAAACAATATTTCTGCTACAGCTGTTTCCTGGTTTGGCTGATATGTTAAGCTAGAATGAAAGGGTTTGTTGGGAATTTTTTTTCTCATTTACAGCAACTTCCTTAACTTCACTTTGAATTTCCGTTAAACTCTGATGAAATACAGTTCATCTGCCACCAAAACCTGAACCAAAATGATGTGAAAAAGAACCCACAAAAGGGTTTTTATGAGATCTCATTCTCCCTGCACAGGCAGCCCTGATCAGGGACTGTAGGCAAGGAAATAATTTCTTTTAAATGAGTGTCTGGTTCCCTTTATATTTTTTTCTTTCGCTTCAGATTGCAAGGGAAAAAACCCAAGGTGTCAATCAGCTTTAAAACAGTTGAGCTGATCTTATTTCTTCTCCGTACTGTATTCAAGCCAAACATTCCCTGAATAGAAAAAGCATAGAAAACTCATAATAGCTAAATTGGTGCTTTTAAAGCCCAAATTTAACATGCTTCCTTGGGGACATTTTCCCAGCATAGAGGAAAACAAATATATGTGCTTTAGTGTCTGTTATAGAGGTTAAAATCTGCACCTATTCTTTCTTACACCCATGAGAGGCAAGAGTGGATTTCGGGTGGGAGAGGAGGCAGACACAGGGAGAGGCAGGCAGAGAGAATTTCTCTGGAACGCAGTGCCTGGCACAGCCAGGTGATTCATTTCAGAAGTGACACCATTTTTGTGAGAAACAGGGAAGATCTACTGCATTTTCCTTTTGAACTCAATAGATAGTGGAAAGGAAGCTGTTTCTCTTTTTTTTGTATTTAATTTTTAACTCCAGGTGTTTGCTGGCTGGTGATACAGCTCCAGGCAGGAACCTGAGCATGAGGTGGATGCTAAGCTGAGAGGTGTGAGGATAAGGCTGCAGGACTGGCCCTGAGGTGGCCTCATGCTGCTCTGGGGAGCAGGTTTCAACACTTTTAGTCCTTGCTGACCTTGGCATTGAAAGACTCAACCTGGCTTGGAGCAAGCCCACAGGTTGTGCTCTCATCACATTTGGTATTTTGGTTGTTGTTGTTGTTCTTCTTCATCTTTGTCTTCTTCTTCTTTATCTTCTTCCTTCTCCTCCTCCCCAGGGAGTGTCCTGCACCTTCACCTGCTCTGGTCAGCAGTCTGGGAGAGGGGGAGTTGTTACAAGTCCATCAGCCAAGGGGGCTGGCTGTGTTCCTCCTGCACTGAGGAAGAGGGGGCGGGAGGAAGAACAGCAGGGCAGCTTCCCTGGGCAAGGATGATGCCTGTGGGTGTTGCCTGCAGCCTGGATGGGTTGGTTGCCTGTTTGTCCCTCTCTGGCAATAGCTGTTGGATTCCTTGAGAGAGGGCAGAAGCAGCAGAAAAGGTATAGAAATGATTAGATCAGAGTGTCTGACTGCAGCCCCTGGGTCCTTCTCCGTAATTAGGGAATAATATGTGAGCGAGGGGAGTGCTGGTAGCTCTCTGGTTTTTAATCTGCTTGCTTTCATTTTTCATGTATTAATTCTTCTCTTTTAGCTCTGGTGGTGTTTTTCCTTTGTCCCTCTCATCTGTCCCTTCATTAGCCTCCAAGACTTGTCCTCAACTCAGCTTGGGAAACTTCCTTCTCATTTCACCTGCTAATATCTCCCCTCTCTCCCTCCAGGCAGTCTCTCCCATACAGTGAATTGGAGAGGTACAAGAGCTGTTGAGAATTACTCCTTGCAGTCAACTCCAGCACTCCATATTTATTACTGGATTTATTTTATCTGCAGTGATGTGCTGCTGCAGTAACCTGTGTGTCTGAGCTCCAGGGGCTCCTGGTGTGGGGTCTGTGGGGGTCCCGTGGGCACATCGAGCCCAGCCCAGCCTTGGCCAGGAACCTGAGCCTGGCCTGACCCCAGGAATATCTGCTTTGTGCTACCTTGGTGGAGAAACTGCTGTGGGAAATTGTTTGATTTTTTTTTTATTTTTTTTTAAATGCAGCAGGAGTTAACATTCCTTGTTGTAGTGTCCTGGAGCTTGGCAAGGTCTGAACTGTGAGAACCTGCAGCACTCTTGCTTGCAGCAGTCAGTTAAGCCATTCTCAGTTTATTCCTGCTCTCAGAGAAGCTGAATCTGGCAGGAGAGAGAGTTTAAAATCACTGTTAGCAGTTTTGCAGAGCCTAAAAGTTAAAGTGAGTGGGAGAAGAAGTGGTGGCTGCCTGATATTGGTACTATAGCATTTATTTGGGGCAATAAATTGTTTCCTCTCCCTCATCAGTTGTGTTACAGGATCTCTGCTGTGACCTGCCAAACCAGTCTCTCCTCATTTGTGCCATTCCAGGCTGGAAAGGAGCTGCCAGAGCGGGGAGGAGCAGCCAGAGCCGGGCTCTGGGAGCAGCTGGAACCATGGCTGGGGAAGGGGAGTGTGGTGGGAGCACCCAGTCAGCCACTGCACCCAAACCTCCCCCCTCACTTCAGTTCCATTTCTTTGGATCAAAAGCATTAATTAATTAATTAATTCATTCATGCTTTTAATTCGGTCCTCACCACGGCCTGAGCTGTGTCTGCACCTGTTCCAGGTGTGTACATTTCCATGGAAGCCTTTCCAGGCCAAAGGACCATGGGGACAGGCAGTTTGCTGGATCAGCTGAGGAGGATTTTGTGTTCATTAAAACATCACCAGATTAATTCTTGAACCGCATTCAGACCTGTGCATCCTGCCTACAAGGAGGGTGTAGCTTGAGTGCTTCAAACTGTATTCCTTCCTTTCTACCTTTATTTTGATTTCTTTTATCTTATCTTTAATTTGATTTAAAATGTTATGAGATGATGGGGAAAAGGGCTCCTTGAACAGCAAGCAGCTTAGAACTGAAACCAAGCACAAGTCATTTATTTGCAGCAGGTTTAAACAGCTGTTCCTGGCAATGCAGCATGGATAAATGCTTAAATTCTTTACAAATATTAGTATAAATCTTCACAGTTTAAATTAGGGCCTAAATCCTTCAAAGCTGGAAGAGAAGACAGGCCCCTCTAGTCAAACGGACTCATTGTTCAGTTAATCCCAGGAGATATTTGGCTACTGGTGTTTTCTTGGTGCATCTCAGTCTAAGATGAATTTGGCCAATTAATCATCAGTTACAAAAAATGATTTTTGTTCATATTTTTTTCTGGATCAATAGATTTTATACAAGAATCTTTCTGCTCGTTAGTTGGAGGGCAGCTCCTTGAAACAAATTCTGCCTGTGATTCTACCTTAAATTCATCAGTAGATATTAAATAGGTCATTGGTGTAATAAGGGCCAAATTTGCTTCTCATAGATCACAGTGGCCAGTGCTCCTAGGGTCTAATTATCCCATATTTGGTCAATAAGCCATTAACATACAGCCATGGATGTTAATAACCATTTCATGAAAAAGTCTTGGTAATTTATGAGATCAACATTGGTTAGGAAAATTAATAAATATTTCATTCGGTAAGATTTATCCGAGGACGTTTCGGTCTGAGGGAGGAAGCACTGGGCTGTGAAAAGGGGGCCCAAGCTCAAATAAAGGAAGAAAGATGGGGTAAAGAAAGCCCAAAAGCCAAGCCCATGGTAGCTGGGTTTAACTTGGGCTAATAAAAATTTACTTCAAATCCTATAGCTAATAAATCCAAAGGGTGTATGAGGGAGTCCAGTAAAACCTGACTTAACATTATGTTAGTGCTATTAACAATATTTATATAGATGTCATTTCAGAGGAGGGTTAAAGCTGGTGAGTTATGGGCTGGGTGCAGGGAGTTGTGTCATGAAGCTGCATGTCTGTGGGCATTCAGGTACCATCACCTGCCCCTTTTGGGGTGACAAAAGTTTAAAATGACATGGAGGACAAAGGTGGAAGGCTCAGAATTTCTGCTCACTTCAGCCTTCTGTCTCCTAGACTGCCTTGAAGCTTAATAAACTTCATGGGGGAATGTGATTTACCATGTTTACCAATCTATTCTTCACCTGATAGTAAATCTATTGTATTTGATTGGGTATACAGCAGTTACAAACATGTGGCATTTTTTCGGCTGTGGTCTTTAGCAGCAATCATGTTTTGCACACTTCTGTAGTCAAAACCCTTTCCAATGGCTATAAACCTAGTGGAAGCCTGAATTTTACCTCGCAGTCACTTCCAAAATGTCAACTATTTTTAACTTCAGACTGCTCTCAAACAGGCAGTTGTAGCCTGTGAGGTCTAAGGGGCAGAGGGGTGCCCTGGCAGGGCGGGCAAGGCGCTCCCCGTGCCGTGCACCAGGCTCTGCCAGCCCCGAGGGAGGGCTCACACCCGTGTCAAGCCTTGAGTCAATGCCGTGCTTACACAAGTGCTTAAAACTACAAACAAAACAACAGGTCTTTCATGCTTTGCTTAATTGCTCCCTTAATTACTGTTGCAGCGGGTTGAAATCACCCCCTCGCATGGGTGGGATGTTCCTCTCACTGACGGGGATTTGCACACTCAAATAGTGACGTGTGTTCTTACCAATATAATGAACTTGTTTCTTTCCTGCAGAAAGTTGTCTTTGGAGATTAAACCCTGGGCTGCAGAGCTGTGAAGAGCATTCCCGAGGGTGTACTGGGACTACCTCGAGGAGCACCCCCAGCTCAGGGCGCAGCGTGTGCGGTGAGACCAGGGCTGAGCCTGCTGGTGAGCAGTGCACCAGTGTACCCAGACGTGGTGGATCTGCCTGGTGGCATCCAGGACAGCTGGGCTGGGCTCACAGTGGTGGCAGCACTTGAAGCTGTTTGAAAGCAAGTGGAATTAGATGCCTCCCCTCCATGGAGAACTTCCTGTGAGGAGAACTCCTGGGGGGGGATGCTGGTCCATTGGAAGGCAGGTGTGCTCACCTGGGGTCCCCATAGGTTTGTATTCCCAGCTCCTCCCTGCTTTTTCCTCCCAGAGTCCCTGCTGGCTGGAGGAGCTGGCGTTGGGGGATGCTGCAAACACTTGTAGGCCATTGACGCAATTGTTAATCTATGTTGAATGATTGCGCTATTCCATCCTGCTGCCTCTCTCTGATTAGACTTGTAAATGAAAAACCATAAAAGTCAAAAATGAGAAAATAGAGGACAGAATGAGAGAAGGCACTTATCCCCCCCGATGAGTGCCTGAGCACTGCAAGCAACCCCAAAGCTGGGAGCTGGGTGCCCTCTGCATGGATGTGGCTCTGGGTGTGGCTGCTCCGGGTGCTCTCGCTGTCCTGGGCAAGGACTGTCAGTGGCACCCTCTGCTCTCTGGCCATCATCTCTGCGTGACAGGGCCAGAGAGGGGAGGGAAAGCAGCCGCTGCTCTGTGCACAAGGTGTCTGCAGGGTCCCTCTGATCAAATACAGTCTGGCTTCAGGTCTTTACTTGCTGATTAAGCTCCACCACCAGGTTTTTCCATCCACTCCTTGGCCTTTATGCCCTTGGTGACACAATGTCTATTGCCCCTGCCAAGACTCTCTTCAATGCATTAGCTTAGCTAGGGGTAAACTCTGACATCAGGGAAAAAAAACCCCACTGACAGTTAATGGAGCCCTGTAGGTCCCTGACCCCTGGGGATATGCACACAGTACCTGGCAAAAAGCGCATTCTAATGTCTTGGGGAAAAGGTCAGAGTAGCAAGAGAAAATAGGCTGTTCATATTTTGTGGAATATTTATCAGGGCTGCAGGCTCTGGAGCTGCACAAGAGGGTCAGGGTCCCTAACCAGGGTGAGGGTCTCTGGCAGGGGCTCGGCCAGGGCTCCCGGGCACTGCAGCACAGAGGGCTGTGCAGCAAATTGCCAGCAGTCAGAGGGCTGCACATCATTTGCATAATCTGCGAGATCTAATTGTGTCTTTGGGCTTTTAATAAAATGGGATTGGTTTTATTTCAGTGGTTGGCTCATAATAAAGGATTCAGCACTCTCCAAACCAGAATGGATGGTGTGTGCTGCTGCAGCCTCCCCTGTCTCCAGCTGAGACACCGGCACCCTGCAAGCCCCAAGCCCGTGTCCATGGGGATCGTGGCTCCCTGGGCACTGGGGAGGGGGCCAGGAGCCACTGTCCAGCTGTCAGAGCAGGATGTGCTGCAGGATGAGGTTGCCCCTCTGTCAGCCTAAAAAAAGACGTGTATTTATGCTTTTTAGGTTGTTCCCTCCGAGGTAGGTGGAGAGTAGGAAAAAAGGGAGGAAAGTAGGTAAGTAAAAAGATTGAGAAATGGAAGAAGAAAGAAAGAAGGGTGTAAGCAATGTGTTCTGGGGAAAGAAGGAGCAGCCACCCTTCAGCTTCCATTTGCTTGAAGTTTTACTGAGGCTACTCAAGAGCCAAAGTGCAGTTTGGATCTGAGGCACACCCATGAGCCCGAGCAGCACCACAGGGAGACATGTCCACACTTGCTCACTTCCCACTTCCACCCCTCTCAGACTGAGCTCTCCCTGCTGGGACAGCAGCCTGGAACTGCCGTACAAGCAGCTTGGCTGAAAAAATCAATAATCTTTTCAATAAAGCATTTTATCCCTTATATATATTGTCTCTCATAAAGATTTTACACAGACAAAAAGTTCAGAAGTTGGTGTAAAAAATGTTGAGAAAAAGGTGAAGATGCGTAAGTAAATTACAAACTTGAGGCTGTTTGCAGTACCTTGGGA
Source organism: Notiomystis cincta (assembly GCA_013398075.1). Taxonomy (NCBI): domain Eukaryota; kingdom Metazoa; phylum Chordata; class Aves; order Passeriformes; family Notiomystidae; genus Notiomystis; species Notiomystis cincta. Next base: position 120,265 of record VZRX01023152.1, on the reverse strand, counting down.
AAGTGGGAGTTATATTGATGAGTTTTTATTGATTTACCATCATTCCCAGTGTGGACATTTTCTGGTCTATTATACCACAGTCGCAGCATATTCCCATCGCAGCACTAAAGAGGAAATATGGGCAGCCTGACCTTGGCAATATGGAGATAATGAAATACCCTTAATGATCCTTCCAAAAGATTTTACAAGCCAACTTCAGATTCTATCTGCTCTGTGCTATGCTAATTTTTAGGAAGCCTTGAAAGGAATACCAGGGGCTTACAGCTTGAATCCTAACAGTGGGCTTTGGGAGTTAAACCTAACAGGAACAGGTGACCTCACTGCCTGATAGACAAAGGCTGCTGAGAAAGTGCCTGGTGTTTCCAGGAGGTCCTGGAGTGGTTTGTCCCCTTCCAGAGGATGGAGTCTGTGGAGCTGTGCCCAGCTCTTGTACAAGTTGGCACCTTGGCTGCCCAAGCGCCGCGGTGCCCCGGTCACCCTGTGCCACAGTGGGACCATCTGTGCCACCTCGTCCCTGCCACCTCGTCCCTGCCACCCCCCTGCAGCCCTGGAGGAACGTGCTCAGCACCAGGAAGAGTTGCAGCACTTCAGGGTGACTTTGGGGACAGCTCAAGGAGATTTACCATACATATACCTGCCTGGAATTGTACCTAGCAGGGACATAAATAGTAGGTTTCATGCTCTGCTTTCCTCCTCTCCCCTCCCCGGCCCAGCTGGCAACACAATTACCAGCCCCAAAGTATTATTTTCTTAATAAAAATGTTATGTGTAAAGCAAAGCCACAAATGAGTCCCAAGCCCATGCAGATCTCAATCACTCCCTTCTTTATTCCCCAGTGAGATTGCTAATGACCTTCACGCAAACCTTCACCAAATCTTTTTGAAAGGCAAATATTAATTTCCTAGCATGAAAAAAGGAAATAAAAAAGCCTATTTTTCATGGGAACCACGCAGAAAGAAAGATATATTTTCCTTCAAAATGCAGGGAGGATTTTTACATTTTGTCACTTGCTTTGCATAGACTTGGTACCACCATTTGTTCACCTCTGAATGTAATCTCTCCCCATAAAGCTTCACTCTAAATTCCTCCACTCCCTGTTCGGTTCTGATAGCTGCTTAGCTCTGCCAGAGCAGTGCCAGTGCTGTGCTCCTGCAGCATGTTCCCAACTCTCTGGGAGGAGACTGGGAACAACGCTTTAAATTTTAACAGCTGAACCATTCATTTTTAAAAAGGATGCACCAAAGCCATGTAACATTTCATAGCAAAATCTGCAAAAGTCATTTATAATACAAGAATCCTTTGTAGGAAGCTGCATTGTGCTGTGCCACGGCGTGCCTGGCACGTGTGTTTCCCGTGCCAGCAAGCACTGAGGACTCATGTGAGAGGCGGCGAGAGGCAGCAGAGGCGGCAGCAGAGCCAGCCCGGGCGTGGATCCCCGCACACCCACAGGGTCTCAACGGAGCACAGACAGCGCTGACCCAAAATGGGGCACGTCCTCAGTGTTTGGCGCCTCCTTTGGACACTGAGGTTGATGTTCCAGTGGTTTGTGCGGTGCCAGACCGGGTTCTTGTGTGCTCAGGGTGGGGTTGGACCTGGCCCTTCGGCTGCCGCTTGCTTCCAGCAGATTTTCCAGCAGCCCAAGGCTCTGGGTCGTGCCCCGGCGTTGGAGCTGACACGTGGCATGAAGCACAAAGCCATCCCAGAGCACAAAGCTGCCCTTCACCGAGGAGAGCATCCAAACCAGTCTGTGCTAAACAACATGTGCTTGACTCCACAGCCAAAGCAGTGGCACAGAGGCAGCTCCTTCCCTTGCCTTCATCCTCAGTGATAGCTTTTAGATTAACTTCATTAATCAGTTAAAGGAATGGTTCAAATGGTATTTTCTGGAAGTGGTTTGCTGGGGTTTTATTCCATAAGTGTCATAAACTTTGCTTAGACTGGTCTGTCTCAAATGAGTGAGAAAATTCTGTAAGAAGCAGTGTGAACCCACGCCCTGTGCTGTGAGCCGTGTGCGTGCTGCCTCCACTGCAGCTCTGGCATTTGCTCACGCTGTGTCCCCTGGGGGCCTGGGCAGCAGGGAGGAGGGGAGCTGGGGTGCCCAGCCAGGACCCTCTGCTTCAGTGGATCCTCAGCCTGTCCCCACATAAAGTGAGCAACAGTTTGTCTGCACATATTTGGGGGAAAAACAGTTAATATAACAATAGCAGTAAATCAGGCACAGAACTTCAAGTACAATTCACAGCAAGAAGTTGTTAATACCTTTATTATGGGATAAAATGTATTCATGATATTAAAGACATCACATTTCTGCCCTGGTGTCACATTTTAGATGTAGCGTAGATAAATGATATATCACTGTAAGAGATCTACAAAAACCATTAGTAACCATGACATTTTGACGTCAGATTTTAAAAAATTCCTAAGTAATCTTTTTGATTTATGAAATGGTGTCCAGGTTCATCGAGACTGATCTCAGATTTATCACAGCCTGGTTAGAATTATTAATGATTTTCAATTTGTAAATCCAATGCCAGCATGTCCAAGTGCTCTCAGCAAAATCACAGAGAGCTGACAGGGAGATTTTGCTCAATCCATAGTTTTCAGCTCTTACAGGATTTTGCGGTTAACCCTTTGTGGGGCGGCGCGGGCGCCAGCCCGGCACAAAGCCATTGTTCTGCGGCACAAAGAGACGCGTCCCGGCCCCGCGCATGAATCACGGCCCGAGTGGCCGTGAAACACATGGCGTCAACAGCAATGAGTGATCTGACTTTTACAGGCTCCTGCTGAAGACCCTTAAAGACTTAAATTATAATGAGAAGAAAAGCTGATCTAAGCCAAAACAGACAGGCTTGGGTAGTTCTCCCCTACAATTCATCACGGGAGCAGATGAAAGGGAGGCAGGGGCAAAGAAAAAAGCACCGGCACGTCTCCATCCCTCAGCCAGCGGGAATATCTCTGGAGAAGAAAGCACACCTCGGGTACACAGACTCCAGAGCCCCAGCAGAATATTTATTTCATAATTTATGGGATAATTGTCCCCGCAGTACAGGGAGGGGTTAGAGGGAAATTTGGATGATAAAATGTTCTCAGCAGTGGGAAGCTGGCTGTTCCTCCTGGGAGGGGTGAGCAGGCTCTGTGCCACCATACCTGCCCTTTCAGGGTGACAGGTGGCACCACAGACACCATGGCTGTCACCTGTCGGCCTCTCCGGGACCAACACTGCCTTTTATTTTTAAGATGGTTAAAGGAAAACCACCATGATTCATCCTTAGGCTGCAGAGAGCCAAATTATTATTTACATTAAAAAGCTGTCTGTCCCATTGGTCTGGATTTCCAGGACTTTGGAGTGGCTCGAGGTCCCCCAGCAGTGGGCACAACTCTGGCTGCCCTGCTGAGGGCTCCAGGCCCGGCAGGGCACAGAGGGGATGGGCAGTGGGGCAGCCACATGGCCGAGGGGGCTCAGAGGACATTGGACTGGGGGCATGGTGGGGACTGGGCTGACTCCTGCTCTGGAATCCACCTCTGAGCAGCTCAGAGCCTGTGGATCAGCAGGATTTACAGGTGCTGCTCAGATTCTGGGTGGATTTTAGCTCCATACTGCCCAGATATCAGGGCATTTCAAGAAGGATAAAATACCAGTAATCCTCCAGTCCAGCACTGTCATAGCTGCTCAAGCTTCCCAGAGAATTCAGGTGCCTGGAGAGAGTTGGTGTCTAGTTTTCTCTCAAGTACTCCACCTTAATTGGGCAGGTAAAACTCTATAATTAGGGACCTTAGCTGGGGAATTTTTCTAATCCATTATATCTGCTCCATTATTCAACTCTATCAAATCCAGGCGTGCAGGGAGAAGCAGGACATTCTTCACAATACTGTCAATATTAACGTCTTTCCAATTACTAAGCATTATAATGGCAACCTGATAAGGAACTGTGACATGCTACCTGCAACTTCTAACTTTTGATTAAAGCCTCCTTCAAGATGCTCCCCTTTAATTTATGGCACAGGGCTGGGCAGGCACAGGTGAGGAAATGCTGGGAGGGAGTGGAGTCACAGATGCTCCTGCACCTACCCAGAACAGCTCACCTGTCTGTGATGTGGTTCCAGGGGAACTCCAGATGGGTTCCCACAACTTCCACATAGAATCACAGAATCACAGAATTTGGATAACACCTGCAAGATCATTGAGACCAACCTTTGCCCAATCACCCACCTTGCTACAACCTTCTCTCCGACAGCAGAAGAGAGATAATTGCACTCCCCGGGAGGCTGCACCTGGGGCAGCCCTGCAAGGTGCCCTGTGAAGGTCTGCAGGCACAGCCCCCGTGGGCTCAGCAGCCCACACTGAGCTGGAACCTGCAGTCTCACGGGACAGGGACAGAGGTCCAGCTCCTCCAGCCCCCGAGCACTGCGGCTCCAGCCCCTCCTCTGGCTCTGCTCCCTGACGGCCGCCTGGGCTGTCAGCAGCTGGCAGAGGAGGGGTGGGAGCTGCTGATACCATGGTTGAAAAAGGGGCTTTATTAAAATATTCTTCTGACAGGTTCATTTTCTGAATTCCTCTGGATTATTTCCAGCATTCCAGTTCCATCAGGAAAAACTCTTTTCAGGGGATGGGGAAGGGCTGTGAGGCATTTCTTCCCTTTTCTTCTCATTTAGATGGTGAAAGTTAATCCTTTGAAAGTCTGAAACAACCACAGCTAACTGTGATGGAGAGCATCATTTCACAGTGCGAGAGAAGTGCTGGGACAGAGCAATATCCTGAGAACCTGCAGCCCTGCAGGAGAACCCCACCAGCACAGGGAACAGTCATGGCTGCAGCTGCACTCGGTTTGTGTGCCAGGGTTGTGTGAGCTGCAGCTGTGGCAGGGGTCCCCTCCTGCTGCAGGACACTCACTTCAGCAAGGTGGGTGTCAGCCTCTCATGGACCCAAGGTCCTCCAAAGCACCTGGAATGACAGCCTGCACCCAGGAATGCTGGTCACTTCTTAAAATTGTTTTTACTTCAAACTCTTCTGCTCTGGCTAAACTCCAGATTGCTGTAACCTCAAGTGCCAATGTGTCTGCATGAGGTCATTCACACTTTTGCAGAGGAATTTGTGCAGTCACCAGAAAACAGGGAAAGATCATTGGGATCATGTTGGGACTGATGATGGACACGCAGCCAGACAGCCCTGACAGAGGCAGTCGCATTCACCCACAGCGTGGAGCTGAACCCAAAGGCGTGCAGGGAGTCCCTCCCAGCAGCTTCCTGGGAGAGGTGAGCATGGGTCCTGCTGCCCAGGGCTGCATCCAGGATCCAAGATCCTCTGGAGCACGGCTGGCAGGTGCCCAGAGCGATGCCCTCCCAGCTGGGCTCTCCCACAGTCCCTCGACCTCCGGTGCCCCTGGTCCTTCAGTGGAAGCCGGGTCCCCACGGAGGAAGGGACCCACGGGAGCCCAAAGCAGCTGCAGCCCTGCCCCAGACCCTGGGGCAGGGGAAGGTGCTTGTGGGGACACAGTGTGGGGCATCCTGCCCCTCAGCAGCCCTGCTAACAAGCCAGCACTGGTGCCTTTCCAGAACAAATGTGATTCCGATGGAAAACTAACATGACAAGAGGCACACACAGTAATAACCCAGTGAGGAGACATGGCTCTCAAGACATCTACAGACCCCAGATTAAATGAAATTTTGACAGAGAAAAATATGTATTGGCAACATTTCTTGATCCACAATTCAAAGAGAAAATTGAAACCATATTTCCGTAAGAATCAGACGCTGGAAAGAAGTTCTTAATAAACAAAAAGAGACAGGTCATGTAATTCACTCCCTTTTCCTCTTTTCCATTTGTTGGCCAGGAACAATTAAGAGTCAAGGAAAGAAGGTTTTTAACCAAAAATTTGTACTTGAGCCTGATAAAATCAACTTGGAAAGAAGTTTCCCAGCTGCAAGGCTGAATATTTATGTCTGGAGATGTAAGGAACATTCCAAAACATTAAATAATTTGCAAAACCAAAGCTGCTGGGTTTGGGTTGAAATCTTCTGGTCTGCAGCCTCCTTTCCACCTCACTTTTAAAAACACCATCTGAAGAATCCAGAGGTGGAGAGGACTAAAGGGGACTGCTCTCCTTGTTTGGTCAGGGCCACGTTAAACGTTCCCTCCTAGAAGGGGTCGGTGCACCGGGGACTGCTGGAGCCCTGTCTCCGTGGTCAGTTACCCAGCAAGGCAGATGCACCTGCACAGGACTCACTCAGGTATGGCTTGTGTTAGATCTCTCTTCATCAAGAGCCACTGCTCTCAGCTCAGAATTTTTTTCCCCTGGATTTTCTGCTCTAATCGTTCCCAGGACATAGGGCTTTGGCATTGCATTTTTTTGTCCATTTGAAAATTCTCATCCTTTCTCCTAAGTGAAAATTGAAGGTAAACAGGGTAGATTTTAAAAAAAAAAAAAAAAAAAAAGTGGAAATCTTTAGGATCCCCNTCTTTAGGATCCCCCCTCCCCACAGAATTAACCTGGAGGTGCACTGGCACATGGAGTCAGCTTCTGCAGAGGTTCATGTCCAGACCCAGAGGAGCAGAGCAGCACCCTGGGGTGTGACCCTCAGCCCCAGTGAGAAGCCTGAGCCCCCTGGACCCCTCCAGGCCGGCTGCTGGGTACAGATCCAGCAGGGATGGGGCAGCTGTGCTGGTGCCGTGCAGAGGGGCAGGCACTGGCCCTCCTGCACAGCAGAGTGACATGAATTAGCGTGTGACAGTGACAGAAAATGGAAAAGAATGGCCCTGCAAATTCAGTTACAAGAGAAAAGCAAATTGATTTAGTGGACATATGAGTATTTTTGAGAGAGAAAGCAAGAGAGCTGCCTGACATATTCCAAGATACCCCACGATTGCCTCTCTTAAGGAGATGTCATTCAGATTTCCCTGAACTAGCCTTTAAATTACAGTTCTATAAATAGATCGGGCACTGGCAGTATTTACAGTGTGAGCATCAGGTGAAAAACTACAGCTGCTGCTGTGGCTGCTCCTCTCACCTTGCGCCTGCCCCGCTGGAGGTTAACTCTGATTTCCATGTTAATGCTGCCTCGATCCCAATGGCTGCCATTTGTCAAATTAACATTCATTTCAACAACCCAAAAGTGAGAGCTTTTAAACATTAATTCACAACTATGAGCTCTTCTCGGCACATTATTATGTTACTGTGATGAAACAAACTGCCTATGGAAAGATATAGATCCTGCTGGAAATGTTGGCACTGCAGATGGGAGAGGAGGCCCATTCCGGAGGCAGCACTGAGGCGGCGAGGGCAGCAGTGCCGGTGCTGGCAGAGGAGGCACAGATGGAGCAGGAGCCCTCAGAGCTGCTGCCCGTGGCACCTGCCCGAGCACGGCACTCCCGAGAGCCACCGAGGGCAGCTCAGGGCTGTGCATCCCACCCGCAGCTCTGCGGGGCGCGGGGCTTTGGAGTGCCCACCCTGGCTGGGAGTGCCCTCCCCGGCTGGGAGTGCCCCCCCTGGCTGGGAGTGCCCACCCTGGCTGGGAGTGCCCACCCCGGCTGGGAGTGCCCACCCTGGCTGGGAGTGCCAGTTCGCCTCACTCGACCGCCCTCTCTTCCTGCCTGGCATTCCCAGGAAGAGGTTTGCCAGGACCCCACTCCTGCTGCTAAGCCAGCACGAGCATTTCCTAGGCAAGAGATTATCATTTGAAAGATTTAAATCGGTGCTATTTTGAGTCTGCAATTATTCCAGCTCTCCCCATGACTGATCAATGTGCTGTCTCTGATTAACAAGACAAATTAGGGGAAGGCCCTCGCTGCCGCGGCCCCAGGGTGCGGACAAAGGCAGGATGCCGGGTTCTCCTCCCTCCTTCCAGGGCAGCCAAGCCCCGGCGTCACCAGTTCCAAAAAGCTGCCGTGTCCGAGGGCCCGAAGGCACGGACGGTCCGGCAGCAGCCGGCGGGGTCGGTGGAAATGCCAGAGCCGAAGGAAACCCTGCGCCCTTCAGTGTGAGCACCCAGAGCCCCCTGCAGAGGTCACCGCAGGGCACAGCCCCGTCCCCTCGCTCGCCCCGGGCACCGCGTGGTCAGTGCAGTCCCCAGGGGCCGGCGCTGCCTTCCCTCCCCCGGCACAGCCCGGACCCCTCCCGACGCCTCATCCCTCCCATCCTGTTTTCCAGAGTCTCGCTGGAGTTTCAAAGGAATTCAGGAATGAGCTGAACTGTTGTTCAGGGTCCATATCTGGTCCATATCTGGCAGCATGTGCCAACGGTGCTGCAGGACGCGATTTCCTCTCCCTTCTCACAATGAGAAGGATCAGAGAGGTCCCCTGTGCCCGAGGGTGTGGCTGCTGGGCACCGTGGGGGCAGCGGGCAGGAGCCCAGAGCTGCTGCAGGCACAGGACAGTGCCAAGGCTCCGTGCCCTGTGGCACTGGGGCCAGGAGTGCCGTCCCACATCTGGTCTCCTGATTTTCCTCAGGGTCTATCTCCCCAAATAAGCACAGACAGATACCTACGCCTCAACTACATCTGGAATAATCCCTGGCTCCTAACCAAATGCAGAGCTGTAATTCAATCAAGATGTTCTGCTGACACTATAAACCGGGGGAGCGGCGTGGAGCAGCGAGTGTAAATGCCAGCAGAACCCGAGACTGAATTACAGCTGCGCTGTTGCACCAGACACGTCGTGCTCAGACACAGGGGAACAGAGTCCTCTTTGTTAAACTAATTATTTTAATACATAGAAGGAGAGGACAGAAAGGACCTGTTAAATATTTACCATTTCAGGCCTTTTCTTGCCGGACATTTTTTCACTGTTGATATAAGCCGCTCTGTGCCGCAGTTAAACCTGCCCATAAAAATGGAAAGGTTCGAAGTGTGCATGACATATTTCAGGGGGACAGGGTGACTCCAGGGGCTGGTAATGAAGCCCAGAGCCTTTCACCTCTGTAGCACTGGTTTGAATCCAGACACCATTTCCATCTGCAGGTGGTTTAGCTGCATCCCTGTTACGAGCTGGGCTGTTCTCTGTCCTCATAACCAAGTGCTCTTGTGGGGAAAAGGTCCCCCCACGGGCACAGGGCCTGATTGTCCCATCGGAGGGGTCAGGAGGGAAAGGGAAGGGGAAGGGGCTCGAGCTCTCCCACTCTTGGGAGGCCCAGGACAAGCACAGCCCACGGTGTGGGGACAGGAGGGTTCAAAACACCCCGAGAACCAGCAAGTCCTCCTGACACTGGAGTGGCCATCCCAGGAACAGGCGGTGGCAGGGTGGCAGCTCCAGTGGGCACTGGTGTTCCTGTGCCAGGGGAGCCCATCAGTGTGGACCAGCACCTGGCACTGGAGGAGTGTTTTGGAAAACCCACAGCCGTGGAAATAACTCTGTGCTGTGGGAAGGGCCTGTGGTTCAGGCACCGCCACCCCAGCGAGGGCACTGCTGGCCGGAGGGAGGCACAACCCCGAAGCACCCGGGGCAGGAAGGGGCAGTGCAGCCCGGGCAGCACGGGCAGCACACGGCGCCCGCCCTCGGGCAGAGGCTGCGGCGCTGGAGGCTCCAGCAGGTCGGACCTGCAGGAAAGCTGTGGCAGTGCCTGGAAGCACCGGGGATGTATCATCACCCCCTGGCAGCAGAAAACAGGGACCCCTGGCAGCTGAGACCCTGAGCTGGGGTCCTGCCACGCCATGTCTGGAGCTCACCCACTCTGGAACCTGTGGCTGCCCGAGCAGGGCCGGGGGCGGGCGAGTGAGAGCCCAGGGAGGGTGAGAGCCCAGGGAGGGTGAGAGCCCCGGAGAGGGTGAGAGCCCACGGAGGGTGAGAGCCCTGGAGAGGGTGAGAGCCCAGGGAGGGTGAGAGCCCTGGAGAGGGTGAGAGCCCTGGAGAGGGTGAGAGCCCAGGTGAGGGTGAGAGCCCGGGGCAGGTGAGAGCTCGGGGAGGGTGAGAGCCCTGGAGCGGGTCCCGCTGCAGCGCTGGCACTGCAGCCTCTCGGTGACGTGTCCTGGTGCTGAGCCTCTCCACGAAGATCAGTGGAAAGCGTCTGCCTCCAATGGTGCTGCCGGTTCTGTCTGTCCGTCTGTCCATCTGTCTGTCTGCGGATAAAACGAGCCCTCTGTTCCCATCCCAGGCAGGGAGAAGGCTCTGTCCTCACCCCAACGGGGTGGGAACTCAGCTGCCCCTGCCCAGGGCAGGGCTCCTCTGAGGAGCTCAAATTCTGCCATCTCAGCAAAAAACTGTGGGAAGAACTCAAATATGCAGCAAGCACTGATTTTCCATGTGGATGCATTGCCATTAGCCTTACCCATTAATTAGAATAATAGTAATTGTTATGATAATGATGATTATAGAGACTACTTCATATTTACTGAGGTTGGAAATATCTAAACCAAACCCTTGCTCAAGCCGTGTGCTTTTATCAAAGCCATTAATGTCTGAGATAACATTTTTAAATGCCAAATTTTCTATGAAAACGTATATTTATATCAAGAAAATTAAATTTCAGCTTAAGGTTCTTATTATAAATAAAAGAAAATAAGTCAATAAAACAATAAATATTTAACTGAATGAAGCAGAAATTATATCCAATTATATTTTCTTTAAAACCCAATTTATCTGCCAATATTTTCTTTAAATGCTCATGTTACTTTTTCACTTACTAACAATAAATGCCTGGATGCATTTCAAAGTGGTGCCTTTTCTATTATTTCATTTCCTGGAGTCCTCGGCTTGAAAGGACATTAATAGCACACTATAAATAAAAAAAAAAAAAAGTTACTTAAGGATTTACAGCTGAGGATTTCTATGGAAACAAACCGGAGAGGGGAGTTTGCATCAGGGTGGGGGTGGGGGATGGAAACAAAGAGCTGAAAATGGGAATCAAACTTCAGCTGCCACATGGCAGCCCCGGGTCCTCCTGCCTGCGCCCGGCTCCGCATTGGGGTCAGCGGGGTGGGGCACTCCCGGGGCGAGCCCCGGCTCTGGGTACCCCCGCAGCCACCGGGGTCCTGGTGCTGCTCTGGCACAGGGACGGCTTGGGCTGCCAGGGGAGAGCTGCTGCCAGACCTCCTGCCTGTGCCCAAGAGGAGAGTTGCAGGAAAGTCGCAGGGCCCGTCCCACGTATCGGGGACTGCGCGACGCTGGGATGCCACAGGACACTGAGACGCCGCGGGACGCTGGCAAGTCACAGACACTGGGAGGCCACGAGCTTGGGGCATCTCCTTTGCCCAGCTGCCTGTGCCGTGCTCACCCACCCTCGGAGCATCTGACCACCAGCCAGGGCAGGGGAATGGCTCCACCGCCAGCTCTCGCAAATGGGAAGAGGATTTCCAAGGGAGAGGAACCAAAATGACTTGCATAACATAGGAAACAATTCAACAATCAAAAAATCTTTCACTACTTAATAGGATTTTATAAATTGAATTATCTCTGTAAGTGCTGAAGCCCGAGCTGATCAATCAATTAAGGGATGCCATGCTCGAGCCCCCAGACCCTCTCGGAGGGAGGGTGCTGCTGGCAGGGCACCTCTGGCTCCCTTCACACCGCACACCCCCGGGGCAGGGCCGTGCCAGGGCTCCCCCAGCATGGCAGTGGCCCCGTGGGAGAGCCCTGCCTTACATTCAGGGCCCCATGTGGGACATGAGCCCAGTCCAGCTCCGTGTTTGTGGAGGCAGAGGGCCCTGGGACAGGCGGGGTCGGGGTGGCCTCTGTGTCACTGGTGCTTGGTGACTGCAGCTGAGGCTCCTGCAATCTGCCTCTGCCAGCGAGCGCGCGCTGGCGCCGAGGGTGCGGGGTTATTGATGGCGTGTAGGACCAGGTGTTCACAGACGAAAGGTTAGTTTATTAATCCTCTGGGAGACCTTATGAAAAACAAATTCAGGTAAACAACATATTTTTCTTGACTGCTTTCAAGATTTAAGGCAGGGATCCTGTTCATGGAGTCTCTTCGACGCATTTCCATTGCACTCTGTTATTGCATTCTTCAAAAAAGAGAGATTGCTTCTTGTGCCACGTTCTGGGAGAGAGAAACCTAATTGAATCTGCTGCCCATGTGACTGGACAGCATCTCCTTCCCAGTTATGGATGGGCTGGAGAGTCTCTGACACATGGCAGGCCTGTTGGAAAGGCATTGTTCTGCTGGGTGCCTGCAGTCCCATGCTGTGTCCCTTCCTGTCCCTGCTCTCCCGGTGCCCACCAGCTCCACACCTCTGGTGCCCAGCCCTCCTGTCCCACAGACACTCCCTCTATGCCCAGAGCAGGTTTTGTTGCAGTTCTTTGTCCAGCCAGGGTGGGGAGAAGATGGGTTTCCCAGTGAGCCCTCTTGTGTTGCCCCCTCCAGGGAGGAGCTGGGGTCGCTGGGGGCTCTCAGGGGTGGCACAGATGCTTCGCGGCCCCTGCACCCCACAGTGCCCAGTAGCACCTCCCACCCCTCCCAACACTGCCCTAGATTTGGCAGGACAAAGCCCCCAGTCTGGAGCCCACCACAGATCCCACCGAGAGGAAAGAGCTCCCAGGTGGCTGCCCTGGGACCAGTGGGGACAAGAGGAGGCTGATTTGTGGAAGAACCACACAGGGAGTGCCAGACACTGCACGCTGCTTCGTGTAACCTCTGAGCATGGTGCTCAGGAGAGAGAAATCCCTGTGCCCTGTTTGTGACCAGTGGAACTTGATTAAGCACTGAACTTTAATTAATTGACTGGCTTGGAGTAATAAGTTCTGGCGATTTGCTTTGCCCAATGAAGAGGGCAAATAGTTAATAGTTAATTCACATTAACAGTCAGCTGTGAGGGCCACATGAACCCCACCATCGATCAGACGAGGCGCAGACACCGGCGCTGCCTGGACCCCTCCCCAGCCCCGTGCTCTGGTGTGTCCTGGACCCCTCCCCATAACCCCAGGCCCTTGACTGGAGCCACTGGGAGCAGGGAAGCTGGAGTGCTCATCCATCTGCAGTGGGGCGTTGCCTCTGCCCCTCGGAGTGCTGGGGACCCCTGGGGACCCCCCGTACCCTGCAGCCATTGCCCAGCTGTGGGCACAGTGGTGGGGCAGGGGCTGTCCTGCCAGTCCCGTGGGACACCCCACTCCTGGCCTTTCCCCACAGTGACTGGGGAAGCATTCCAAATGTCAGCTCCCCGTTCCCTCCCATTACTTCCCCCCAAAAGGTTCAAGGTTCTGAGGGGAATCCCCTCAGCCCAGCACGTGCTGCAGAGCCAGGAGCAGTAGCCAGAGAGGAGGAAGAGTGCAGTGCAGGAAAATGCTTCCCATCCAGAATGGGCTGGAGCAAGAGGGCAAGCCCCAGCACATGAGCCCTGCTGTGCTCCAGCGTGCCTCTCCTGCTCCTTAAATTGATTGGCACTTTCTATTTGAGGAAAAATGAGTTCTTAAAATTGAAATACTGGTTATTGTTATGGTAATACAGCAAGGCTGTGGCAGCAGAGATTTTAAGATACAAAAAAGGTTAGTTTGAATCAAGCAGCTGAGAGGTGAGTCTATATAAAGTACTCAGGACTAATGAGTTCCGAGGGATCCACGTATCGGGTCTGGACCCCTTAATGCTGCTGATTCAAGTGGTGGGTGCAGGTAATCACCAAGATAACCCGAGGCCTCTGGGATCATTACTGCTTTATCACATTTTGTATAAAATATTTTCGGCCTCATTTAGGATGTCAGCCTCTATCAAAGGTTTCCTGGCGTTAAGAGCGCGATGCAGCCCTGCAGCTCCAGCGCACCTGGAACCCTCACCTGGAACCTTCACTGTCCTCTCCCAGGCTGCTGTGCCTGGAACCCTCATCTCACACCAGGAGTGGCACTTGGGGCACCCAGACTCTCTGAGGGGGCTGTGGTCCTGAACAGGAGATTTGTGAGCAATGTAAGAACAAAGGTATTGAGCCATGTTAGCAAGACATAGTGACTGATTCCCAACATCTGTTATTGCTTTCTCTCATCTGTACCTGAAATTAGCAATTTAGAACCCATACCTTTATTTGGAAAATAATAGTACAGAATTATAAAAGTTTAATATGCTCTCAGTAAAATGAAAAATGAGCGGTTATGATATTGTCTAACACTTTCAAATGTGTTTATTAATTCATGTTTTAAATCATAAGTTTCATTCTGCAGGAGAGTCATACACAGCAATAAGCAAGTTTTAAAATATTAATGAATAAACAATATTTCTCTATTGAAATATAACATGCTTCTTTGAACAATGTACCAATGGTAATAAATCACAACGAGCAGAAAATTGCATTTCATATTTAATACAACTTGAACTCTGCCTTTTTATAAATGATATCTTTTTTGTTTAATTGGCGTCAGTTCAGATCTAGCAGATTGCTAATAAAATTCTGGATTTCCATACTTAATGACGCGTGCTCTTTATGCTGAATTTTACCACAAAAAATGCAATCTTTTATTATACAAATAGCAGGCGTTAATAGGTGATCTCCCACCACGGCCGCTGGCCCCGTCTGCTCTCCCAAAGCCTCACCCGGCCCCCCGCAGCAGCCGGGGCTGGCAAGGTGCCCCACGCCCCTTCTCCGAGGCGCCCTTCCCGGAGAGCGGGGTCCCTTCCCCTCCGGGGTCCCTGGCCCGGGGATGTGCTCCTCGGGGACGCCCCTGGGTCCCCACCCGCCCCAGGAGCAGGGGCTCACCCAGGGGCTCCAGGGCACACGTCAGCACCCGCGTTAGCACCGCGGAGAGGAATGAAAGTAATTGGGTTTAATTAGCCTGTGTAAACACGAACCTTAAATTTGTTGCCACATGAGGGTTTTGGCAGTCGCCAATAAATTAATCCTTTTTATTATATCAATGACAGGAAGAAGATCAAATAGGCTTTGATATAGATTTTGGGATTTAGCACCTAGTAGCGCTCTGACATGCTTGAACTTGTTCCTCCTGCTGCTGCTGCTGGAGGCAAGAATGAGGCTACAAACAGCGTCTGCTTCCGAGCTGCTCCCAGGAGGAACGCGGGGCTCGGAGACGCCCCGATGGGGACGCCGGGGAAACTTTGAAGAAAAGTTAGTTTCAGGATTTGTTGGGTAAGCCGGGTTTCCAGAGGGTAGGGGCACGTGAGGGGAGACGTGGGAGTCGGGGGCACGGTGATGAGGCACAGCAATCAGCGCGTCGTGTCAGCGCGCCCGCAGCCGGAGGCTGAGCCGAGCTGCGAGCGCAGCCCCGCTCCCCTCCCTGCTGCGGCTCACGGAGCCTTTGTCCAGAGCCCGGCCGAGCTGAGGCCACGGGAAAGGGGCTCTGCTGGCGCCGCAGGACGCCTGGCAAGGCTGGTGCCTGTGCTCTCGCACGTCAGGGACCATTTCCCAGGTACTGCTGGGACACAGCCCAGACCTGTGGCTCGGCTGTCAGCAAGGATCGTAATGCCAGCTCCATCCTTCCGCTGTCCCAGCTGCAGCAAGGAGCCAGCAGCTTTGTAATTCAGGGGAAAGGAATTCGGTGGCAGAGAGGTGGCCCGGACTGCCCACAGAAGGTGAGGGGCCCCATGTCCCACCTGGGAAGGGCAGGAGACTGGTTCAGCTGCTGTGCCACCACAGGTATCCCCCATCCTCCCTGGGCATGCTGGCCCAGGAGATGATGCACAAAAAACCTTCTCCAGGCCCTGAAACCAAGGAAAGGATCACTGGATGGGAATTCTAATCATATATTATATTACCATGTCATATTAGACTAATAAAATCCTAATATGATACAGGAATGGGGAGCATATCATAACTCCTCTGTGGCTAATACAATGCAGGCAATAAATCACTTCAGGGCTTATCCTTAACAATTGTATCAGAGCTTTCTGTGTCACACTGATAACTCAGTCCCTCTGATCTAATGGTTCACTTTTCTCCACAGTCCATATGGCAGTGACATTAAAGCTAATGAAATAAAATAAAATTTGCCAGTCTTTGAAGAATTCCATTCTTTAAAAAGATGTATTTTATTAACACAAACTGGAAACATCTTCAGTTACTCACAGTTACTTTTATCACATGGGAATACATGGCACAGATATTGGCAGTGGCACTGCACAAGGGCTGGCGTGCGGTCACGGCATCGCTGCAGGATCCACGGTGCCGAGTCAGCAGAGCCGCCCCACTGAGCCAGCCCCAAGGGACACGGATCCTGCCGTGCCCCAAGGTCACAGTCTCCCCAGCTCCTCCCTCTCCGGGCTGGGGATCCCTCGTTGCACCCAAGGCCAGGTACACAGGGAGTGGGGCGCAGGGGGAGCTTGTCACCTGCTCCACTGTCAGCAGATGAAGGTTTGCTGTTCTCTGCGGGCTGTGAGGCTGTGGGGCTGCTCCCATGGCTCAGTGGGTCACAAACCTGCTGCACCTGCCAGAGCCATCGCGTCTCCCCGGCCGCGGGGCTTCTCATCGCTCCTCCTGCAGGGTCCCCCGGAGCAGCGGCCGCGCCCTGGTCCCGGCACAGCAGGTCAGACGGAGCTGGGGATGGTCCCACAGGTCGAGCCACGCCCAGGGGAGCACTGTGGGTCTCTCCTCCAGACACCCTCGTGCCTGTTCCAGTGATGGGTGCCATAGTCAGGTCAGTGTCGGGCACAGAGACGGCGATTCCTGGGACCTGCTGCAAATCCTCCTTTGGTCCTGCTGTGTCTCCACACCGGCTCTCAGGGCTGGCACCTCCCGTGGCTGGTGGGCTCCGGCTGCAGGGCTCTCGTGTGCCAGAAGCTCAAACGTGGGCAATCAGGGGGTGCCGCTGAGCTCGCAGGCTGGGAGGGCTGAGGGTCTCCTCCCCTGTGCGAGCCGCTGTTCTGCCAGGCTCCGACGGCCCTTCGGGGTGTAGCTACTGGGTGAAACACAATATACCATCAGCAGCTTGATCCTAGTACTGGTGCTGGCAGTAAACCTCCCTGATGCGTGATCAGGCCTCAAGGATAAGATGTTTATTATTTGCCATGGAACCACGTGGCTGCTCTCCAACGTAAGGAAAAGCCAAATTGCACTTGTAATTCAAAGGGACCCAAAGCCTTAATGCTGTAAAGCAGCAGCTAATGATGCCCAGCGGGCGCGGGGCATGCGAGGGCGGCCCAAAGGTTGTTGATGGCCTTCCTATGAACCTCCTCAGTGTGTGACAGGTCCTTGCCTGTGGCCAGCAGAGATGTGATCAAGATGAGGGACGTCTGAGTGTTCATTACGCTGCCTACTACGCCTCCGCTGACACACTTTACATTTAAAATATAAAATACCGTTTCCACTGGGCTGTAGCACGAACACCGAGCGTGTGGACTTAGGGAGCTCCATTAGCAAATGCAAATTGTTGGGTGCTTTGTCCTCAGCATGTAGAAGTCTTTGGCAGTCCACAGTCCCCACCTGCCCCAGCTCCTGTTAACTGGTAACAAAGGCTTTACAACGCACATCTAGTTATTTACTTGTTTATTTAAATGCACCACCTGTAGAAGAAGAAGCACTGTTCAATTCCAAACCTGACTGAGGCGAGGCTGCTCTGGGAAGGAGAGCAGCAGCACTCACTGGTGCATGCGAGCGTGGGGTGCGGTGTCACCACGGCCCGGGGGCAGAGTGGGAGAACAAAGGTATTTCACAAAATAACCCGGTACAAGAATTGTTAAGAAAAGCTGAACCACAAGCTCATTGAATCATGCAAATAATTGTTCAGCCACCAAAACAACACCTGGAGGCTGGGACAGCCAAAGGGAAGGGAAGGCGGCGGAGCAGCGGCTCCTCAGAGCCACCGAGCCGCGGCGCAGCCCGGCAGGGGCGGGTGCTGGTGAGCGCTCGGCCCCCTCCTGCCTAGCTGCACTAACCCAAGTAGTGAGTAGTTGTATTTATCAAAGACCATTTGCTGCAAGTGATTAACGTTAATTTGATTTCCTGTGAGTCAATTTCCTTGAGATATGGTAAATAGGCTATTACCTGTTATTGACCTTTACTTTATTAAAAAGACTTAAAATTAGCATTTATATATATACGTCCTTCCAAAAAAGTTTTTTTAATAAAGAAAAATATTTTTATAATCACATTAGACTTGCTAGCTGAGGCTATAGCTCGAAAGTTAATGTTAAATAAAAATGGTAATTAAGAGTGAATATGATGATGGTTTTTAAACTCATCTAAAGGCCTGACCCCTTCCTTTACCTCCACTTGATATGTGGCTCCCAAGCAGAGCAGGGTGGCAGTGGAGGCAGGGGCTGGCAGGTGGAAGCCTCTGCCCAGGACATGCTTCTCCTAGGATTTCCAATCCTCTCCTGGCAAGAGAGCACAAGGACCTGCTGGTGTTTAAAGAGATGCTCAGCTCCTGCTCCTGCTCCTCGCTCTTCCGGAGACCGAGGCATCTCCTCAGGCTGACTCGAACTGAGCAGGAAGAAACTACATCAACGTTTGATCATGAAAGCAAAAAGTTTATTCATGTTTGAAACTACATATAACTACCACGAGGAAGACTTTTCAATCCAGGGTGTAATCCAGTTAGAAAGTAACACGAAACGGTTTAATACATTAGAATCACTGCCACAAATTATTTTCATGACTCAATCAGTTTCAGAATCGCATACAATACAAAAGAGAGAGAGAAAGGGCCCCTGCAATCCAGGGGGATGTACAGTACTGAATACTGAAGTCTGTATGCATTACAATTAGTTGTTGGTTTTTGCGTGTATTAGTAACAAGATGAAGAACATTCAAAATGCTTCTCAGTATTTACAACAGTTGCACTGTTTTGTGTCCAACCTAAGACCCCATGTTTCCACTTCCGCTTCTTTAGCAGTTGCCAAGGCAACCCTGATTTGTAGGAGATTACAATGTACATTACATTTCGTGGGGAAACAAAGAGTTAATTACAAGATGCAAAAAGATAAGAAAGAGACAAACTACAGCGTGAGTATCGTTCAGAGGTAGTAAGTGAGCACTCTAAGCTACAGAACATGTTGAAAGTCTATTGGTTTGTATGAGTTCGCATGAGGTAATAAAGCTGTGTTTGATTGGTGAGATGTATAAATACTCTTTTGCTACACTATGTACAACACTCCATATCGCGGTGCTTTTTCCTTTCCTTTTCCTTTGTTTGTGGTTTGCTGCCAGGCCGAGGCACCAGCCCTTGGCAGGCGTGGGTAGCACCCAGCTCGTACTGTAAAACCCCGGGTGGTGGCGTGCACAGAGACCAGCAGCAAGAGTCGTCATCTCCCAAGAACAACCTGTGTCCGTGTCGGGTTCGGAGAGGACACTCGGGTCCGGGGGGGCTTTTGCAAGAAAAGATGCTCCTGGTTTCCAATCTAATTTGTAAGACAATAGATCTCAACAAAAATGTGACGAATAAGGATTCTTAAACACAACCATTGTTAACCGAAATAACTGAACAGCTCTTTTTATTCCAGCTCTGTGAGAGATATGAAAAGATGAAACACAATCAAAGTCTGTGATTCCTGTCGACTTTCCATGGAAATATGCACACAATTAAATTTGGGTGAGGCGGTTCTTTGTGTCTGCTCTTGCTACTGAGGTTAAGCTTGTCCTGTACTTTTACCCTTAAGGCCAAGTAATTGGCAACTGTTAGACCAACATCATTAAAACTGCTGATAATAAATTATGATAAAATAGTTACAGGGCTATAAACAATGCTAAATCTTGGCCTAATTGGATAAAGTGCTTTTTAACATTGTGTGTTTTAAGTATAAATACAAATGATTATGATACCTTTAAAAAACAGATTTACCAAGTTTTCTAATAAGACAAGGTTTTACAGTAAAGCTGTAGGTGGTTGGCTACAAAAAACTCTTTCCTTTTTCTCCTGCAACTCTGAATGCTCTAATCAAGGCATCTCAGCTCAGGGAAAAAGTGTTGCTAGGAGATTAGTTAGAGGTATCCGAGTGCACACTTCCCGGCCCTTCTGTAGGGGAAGTCACAGAAGATGGAGTGGTTGCGTCCTGCCAGCCTCCATTAGCCTGCAAAGGCAAAAACAAGTCAATTGATACCATTGCATATTAATTACAGGCCAGGCTGAGAGTGGGGCTGGCCAGCGAGGGCTGAGGGGAGATGCTCCGGGAAGGGCATCCAGGGCTGTGCCGCAGTCAGGCGGGAGGGAGCAGGGAGAGCAGCGGCCCTTCAGCCACACGTTGGCTGCAGCCAGGACTGTGGGATTTCTGCAGAGACCATCCCTGCTCTATGAGGAACGTCCCTTAACCGGCACTCCGGCTTTCTCCCCCGAGAAGACAAGCCTGGGGCAATCCGTGTTTAACCCCCGATTCTCCCCTCACTTCCCAAAGCTCGGGATGGCCTTTCCCCACTGGCAGGACCCTCGGCAGAGCTGCCCCACCTGGCTCCCTGCACATGCTCCCCCAGCCGCCGGTGAAAGCGGCAGGGGGCTGCTCGGGTGCGTGTTCCAATGATCTGCGGCGGCTGCCCCGCTCCGGCCCGGCTCCGGCCCTGCGGCAGCCCCGCTCCGGCCCGGCTCTGGCCCCACTCCGGCCCCGCTGCAGC
>VZRX01023152.1:79783-92283 GCA_013398075.1 Notiomystis cincta | reverse complement strand
CTGCCCCGCTCTCAGCACTGGCTGTGCCCTCTCTCCAGCCCATGTGATGGAGTGATGGTCATTTGTGACACCCTGGAAGAGGCTCATCTGCAAAAGTATAAAACATCAGCCTCGCAGCCATGGTAGGGGAGAACAGACGATACAGTTTATCTCCTCCAATGTGTGCTGATGGGGTAGCTCTAAATTACAGCCGACAATGTTCTCTGCTAAGGACATTTTTTTCCCGAGAATTACCTTTTCCGCACTCTTAAAAATGAAATTGTGTGAGGTGTTCATCTTAATAAATAGTTTGTCTTTATGCTTTTCTTGAAAAACCTTCTCTACATATTATTTTAAACACCGATATCAAAACTGAAACCATCGATCTCCCACCTGCAATGAAACGATTCTGGGAGACAATTTTCTTTGCAGCTCAGTAAAGTGCCATGGCAGCAGGATTTCCAGTCAGCAGCTTAATCTGGGGGGAGGATGACCCAAAACACTCACTAATTAAGTGTTTGAGGGAGAAAATGTTCTGCCATGAATCTGCCCCCAGCATGTACAAGGCACTGACAGTACAAGAGAGAAACACTTGGGATCATCGTTAGGAGAGGCTTACAGAGGAGCCTGGCTCAGTCAGGGAAAGGACAAAGCCTCTTCATCAAAGATGAGGCAACAGCTCCAGAGTTTGGAAAGCCATCCCTTAATGTTATTTATTCCTTTTTCCAGCTCTTTGCCCCTCCAGGGTGTTTACAGCACAGGCAGTAAATGGGGCATGGTGACAGGCACGGCAAGGTCCATGGGACACTTGGTCAAGGCTGAAAATACACACACTGAGAGATGCTCCATGAAAGCCCTGAGCGAGGTGCAGCTCAGTCACTTCCTCGGATGCCACTGCTTGTCCCCTGCGATGCTGCTCCTGCCAGGGTTTCAATGACTGCTCAATTCACTCCGAGTTCTGGATTGCATCCTCTGAGTTCTGCTGTCAGTCACCAGAGCAGTGTGTGCAGGGCTGCTCTACAGAGCCTGCTCAGAGCTCTTCTACTGCATGGCCCCAAAAATAAACACCTTTTTCAGTACAAAGAAAGACACCTCCAGCCCAGTTTGACCTAGAAAATACCAACTAACCCTGCAGTACTGCTACGCAGCCTTTGGAATTGGAAATCAAAGATTAGAATATCCATGGTATTCATGCTCTCCAGCTGTGACAGCAGATCCATCAGGAACTCAAGCAGCCAGCTGATCACAGGCACTCCCTCCCTCTCATGCATGCACCTCTCCCATTACAATACATGGCCCCTTTCCAGGTTTTACCATATCATCCTGAGATTTTCTAAGTCATTTATAATATCTTGCCAGAGCAAAGCTCCAGCCGTGGCCAAGGGCCCAGCCCTGCATCCCTGGAGCCAGGCTGGTTGGGCAGCACTGCCCTTGTACCAGGCTGGCAATGTCACCCAGCAAGGCTGAGGTGGCTGGACGGTGCTACAGGGGACACAACACAGCTACTCCCATTGCTCACTCAGACTTCCTAATGGATTCAAGAAACAACTAATTCATGTCGGTATCAAATATTAAAAAGACAAACCTATATTCCTGTCACAGGCTCTCTGCCACTGCTGGGTTGTTGGACCATCTGCCTGCCTTTTATTTCATTCTACAGCATATACATTAAATCTTATCAAATACTCAATTAAGAAAGAAATCAGATCTATTAACACTAGAAGCAACCAGTTATGGCTTCTCAAATTCCATCTCATTTCCTACAGTCACTTCACCCTTATCTAGATCTGTCTTTTTACCTGTCCACACTGCAGGGATCCCTAAGCCCCTCCCTGCCAGACAGGACTCACCACTGGGTGCAGAGGGAACAGCTCTTCAGCAGGTCTGGTGGGCTCCCTTCCCATGTCATCTCCCCCAGTTACATTAACCAAAGCTGGAACTTTTGGTTTCTTTAAGTTGGTGTTGATGGCATGGCCTCTCCTAACTTTACAGCAGGCTGCCTCGGATCACATGGAAGATTTCTGGACAGCAGTTACTGAAGGAATTGCCACAAACCATCTCATGCCAAGGACTGAAACCAGCAGCAAGATTAAGGCTGCAAACCACAGTGCCCTGGCACTCTGTGCTTTCAGGCTGTTGGCTGGTTCCAGGCATCCACAGCAGCCGCAGGGGTGCCTGAGGGCATGGGAGAGCAGCCCAGCAGCCACCAGGGGCTGCAGTCACTTGTGTGATGCTAAGAGCGAGGAGGGAGCAATGTGAGAGGGAACAAGCTATGTGCTGAATTCCCCTCAAAAACTTCCTGCCTATCACCACAGCTATTTGTAAATGGACTGGGAGAAACTGCCTCCATCCCCATCCTGCATCTTCCCCTGGCACCGAGCACAGGCGCTTCCCACCCCAGTGGGGTATTGCTGCATGCCAAGGAACAGGCAGGGAGACAGCAAGGCACACACACATGTCCTGGGGCAGTTCTGCCAGGGCTGGTGCTGTGGGTGCATCCAAAGTCAAGTAATTTCAAATTTGGAGGAGATGGGCAGCCCTTCATTTGAAAGTCTTCAATAAAGTGCCTGAATTTTTCATGCATTCAATGGAGGCCTATAAAGTAAATCTCAACTTAGGTCTTAATTATAAAGCTAAAGGTTGCGTTGCTAATAATGCCAATACTGCAGCCTGCAATCATTAATAGTTAACATGCGCCGCAGGCACCGTTCCTCCCAAGGACCTGAAATATTGATAAGGGAGCTGAGGGAGCAGGGAGGAGCTGGCACACTGGCCCTCGTGACAGGAGTGGGCTGGCTGGAGAACTTGGAAACTGCCAGGGCACTTCCCTGCCACCCCAGGTCAAGTTCTTGCCCAAGGTGCACAAGCTGGCTTGTGTGGGAGTAACTGGGGTTTCTAGCAAACGCACAGGCCACATGGAATGCCAAGTGGTGGTTTGCTTTTTAGCTGCCTGGTGAAGGAAAACTCGATGGTGTCATCATCCTGAGCACTGCTGTGAGACACCAGTCTGAGCTGTACAGGTACTTTGGCCCACACAGAAAGCAGCTGCAGCCAGCGATGGCACAGTCCTGACTGGGGAGGTGCTGGGTTTCTTGCATTCACTTCACAGTAACAGCTCTTACGGGTGGTAAAAGGAGCAAATCTGTCTAATGCAGTTTTGCCACAGAGAAGCCACTTGTGTTGCTTCAGCATAGCTAGAGGCTGAGTTTCTGATTGCTTAGAAAAACAGCTTTGAGCAACCAAAGAAATCTGGATCTATAAAGATAGATCCTAAATGTGTCAATAAACTCTCCTTTCCCCAAACTTCTGCTCAGTTCTAACGAATTCAGAGCAGAGCAAGGCTCAGCCAGGAACCTCACAGCTGTGCAGAGAGAAGGCTGATGTGGAGTGCAGACCTTGCTGCCTTTTTATTTTTATCTTTTCCTCTCTGCACAGCACCTTTGCACCCCAGCACAGCCCCAGCCCTCATGGCATGCTGCCTTTCCTGCAGAGCTCAGCCACGTCCCATTGCCCTGCAAACCTCATCATGATCAGCAGACAAATAATGAAGGAGTGACAGAGGTGCTCTGGGCAGACCTGGCTCTGTACCACCTGCCTCCACTGGAACCTCCTTGCAGAGCCTGGAGGGAGATGGCAGCATTGCGAGGGGAACTGGGAGACGGACGCACTGTGGGTGCAGGGGGTCCTCCCTGCTGCTTACCTGCGATACCGTGATGCTGCATTTCTTTGCCAGCTCTTCTTTGGCTTCTTCACTGGGGTAGGGGTTACTGAGGTGGGAGTAAAAATACTCGTTCAAGATTTCTGTGGCTTGTTTACTGAAGTTACGCCTTTTCCGTCTGAAACGAGAAAAGGAAAACACTACTGTTCCTCCAGATGCCAGCAGGTCACGGGGTAGGATGGGGGGCAGCAGCCTACGTTTCACAGCCTGTGCTGCAGCACAGAGCAACACAGAGCTACAGCAGAGCTGTCCTGGCACCCTGATCCCTTTGGGCTCCCCGACACCATGGGAGGGAGCAGCAGGCAGCAACATCACATCCTGCACTCAGCCCCACAGGGCTCTGGACTCTGCCTCTGGCTTCACACCTCCACCTCCCTGCAGGGCTCATCCCATGGGGGCACAGGCCATGTCCACATGCTGTGGCAGAAAAGGTGAGGCAGGTGCTGAGCCAGCAGGGAGCAGTCTCCCCTGACAGACCTCCTTCCCTTCAGCACAGGTCAGCTGGGGCCCCTGCGCAGCTCCCTGGGGTGAGCACGGTAGAACAGGATGGGGCAGCTGCACTGGTGTGTCCTCACATGGCCCTCCCTGAGCTAATTGGCTTCCGACAGCAAGTGGATTTCAGGGCTTTGTGAGCGAGACCCATCTGTGCCCCCTCCTGCCATGGGCTGCACGGGGCCCAGGCTCTGACCGCACACGGGACAGCGCCCAGGCTGTGTCACCTCGCTGGAGCCTTGCGGAGAGCACCCGCACGTGCTGCGGCCAAAGGAAGCCACCCGCCCTCGCCACGGTGGCAGCACCTGCAGAGCACCAGTGCCACCCCTCCATGCCAAGGGCTGCTCTCCTTTTGCGGAACATCCTCTGCAAGGCTCCAGTTAAACATTTCCTTGGAGCTCCTTCCCCCAGGGCTGTTGCAATCACTGCCGGCGCCCCAGGCCAGCCGGCAGCCGAGCGCAATCCCCAGCGCGCTCTTCCAGAGTATCACGATGCTGCTAACTGCGCTGGATCCTGGAGCAGGCAGGCTCCCTCCCCAGAGCTGTGTTTATCTCATTACTATGCTTCCGCTCATTTTGCCTTATTTACCTTCCTCCTTTTTAAAGAAATCACTTTAAAATGTACATCTGCAGGCTCTACCTTTGCGTTCCTGGAGCTCTCCATAGACATCTCCTCCAACTGCCTGCAATTACCCTGATTTCCCACACCTGCCAGTGACCTCCTTGTTAATAACATTATTTTGGTCTTGTTTAGCTCCTCACAGCTTTCAGGTGTGAAGCGTGAGCTGCTGGAGGAGGGAGGCTCCACACGGCTCCTGCTGCTCCTCCCTATTCCTCCCGGCTCCGCTCCTGCTCTGCCAGGCCCTACCAGCTGCCAGGGCCCTGCTCTGCAGACGGGAGCCCTGTGAAGGGGATGGGCTGGGGATCATGATCCCACCTCATCAGGCTTCAAAACAAATCTGACTGTGCCTATACTCCCCTCCTAATCCCTGTCTGCCTGCCTCCCAGCAGCTTGCAGAGCAAGCAGCCCGCTCAGGTGGCTGTAGGCCCTGGGGACATTCTCCGAGCTCCAACAGTGATGCAGATGTCCAAGGTGGGGCAAACAAGCCCAGTCTTAGCACTAAAATATGTAGAAAAGACCTTGCTGCTTCTGAAAGCCTGCTGTGCAGGGGATCCCTTTCACAGCAGATGTGGATGAAGGCTTTTGTTGGGACAGAGCAGCCTCTCCCACCCATCCCTGCTGACATGGGACATCACTCCCAGCATGGCCAGGCTCTCTTGGGCTGCCCAGAAATTACTGCTGCCCTCCCTCCCAAAAGAGACAGGGGCACTTGCCTCTGCCTTACCTGGCATCAAGGAACCTTGATCTTAAAATCATTACTGCTTCACAAGTGCTTTGTTTGAGCTGCATCTGGATGGAGCTGAATTTTCGATGAATGATGCCCACCATCCTTTCAATCTCCTTGGGAGAAATGGGACGTGTCCGGCTCTGTTCTCTGAGGAGGTTCATTACATGTGTGGTAAATTCATTACATGCCTGTGGAGGAAGAAGATGCTCAGACATGGGTTTGTGCTGTCCCACAAGGACACAAGCTCCAACCTGGCTGTTGAGGAAAGGCAGCACTGGGGGCCGGGGGACCCTCACATGGCCCTGTCCCCTCCACACATATGTGGCCACAGGATCTCACTCCTGGAGTGTGACACATTGGTACAAACTTCAGGCTGAGCCACCACCAGGAACCCCCTGGTCTGAGCCTCCACACATCCAAGCAGCTGTCACACTGCTGTCCTGCCTCCCCTTTGCAGGCTGGAACCTGCCAAAAACTCTGCTAGCTCCCCTCTTCCCTCTAAAGCCAGGCTGCAAAATATGTACATCATATGTCTGACAACCACATTTTTGAGGATTCTCCAAGATTTCCATAGATTATGTGAGGGAAGGAGTTAAAAGTGAAAAGTTTATGCATCTAAAAACTCATAATTTCCTATAACATTTGCTGAACGTCTCACAACTTATTAAGTGAAGCCATCTATGAATGCAAATGCTGATTAGCAATTTGGCAATAGCCCAACATTCGCAGAATTCACATAGCTTTTCTTTAAACCAGTAGTTCATACATGATTAATTAGAACATCTCATTTATGTAGTGTGCACTTTAGCTCATTACTCTAAGTAAAATTCGTTAAGTATTTACATTTAGATAATTAAAATCTGGGTACACCCTTAAGAAAGATGCATACACTTCAGGCAAAGTGATTTTTTTTCTTTACACTACTGAAAGTAAATTACAGGCTAATTTACATCCTTGCAGCACCCGTTGGAGGCAGCGCTCGGCGAGCCCTGGTGCAGAGCCCTTCGCTCGCCACCACCGAGGGCGCAGAGCCCGGTGCCAGCGCGGCCACCGCGGCTCATCCCACCCCCTGCCACCCCGGGTTTGTCAAGGCTCTCCAAGCTCCAGGTGAAGGAATTCGACATGTCTCATCCTCACTTCCCACTGGCACATTCTCTTTCTTTCATCAGGGGACAGCCTGAGCATGCAGAAGTTCAGGTCCAGCTCCCCGAACAGCAGCAGGAGCACCAGCTTTGGCTCACCCAGGAAATGCTGCACAGAAGGGAGGGGGACACAGGCACCAACATGCAGCAGCTCTCCCCCTGAGATCAGGAAGCACCTCTGATTGTTCCAAAATAGAGCTGAACCCAAGAATTCAGCACTGGATGGACACTCCAGGCACACAGTTTGCCACAAGTCCCCTTGTTTTCAGATGCCGGGAATTCAATTTTAAAGTACAATAAAACTGGCAACTGTTGCATTAGAAATATTTTCAGGTATGTCTTTTCTAGAAGAGCTTTAGTATCAAAAACTGGACATCAAAAAGCAAAAAAGAGTTTCTTGCTTTCAAGAAGCAAAAGTCTTTCCCTGACTTTACTTAACTTGCCTGATGAGACTTGGTTTGGCTACAACTGCTTGGAGAGCCTGGGTTTAATTCATCTCCACCAGCACCTCCCCTCTGCAGAGCTGCCTCACACAGCACAGTGGGAGGAAGCTCAGAAGACTCTGATGCTTTGTCTTGTTTCTCTTGTTTATTTATAGCGTCCGAGCTACTTGATCCCTTTTCCAGGACTATTTTTCAGGCCCCTGCTTGGTGCCCGAGACGTTATTAATAATGTCAGGTTATAAGTGATGGCCTTGTTAACCTGCTCAGAAACCTTGTAGGAGCAGGGATGCTCCTGCTGCCTCAGTGCTTCATCACGACTGCGCAGGAAAAAGAGAGGAAATGGCCCAAAACAATGTTGAGGGGCAGGGTGGCAGCCAGTGCTCTGTGAGATGGGTGGTGGCTTCTGAGCTGCCACACTTCACCCCAATTCAGGGTGAATTCAGGAGACATCTGTGAACTCGGCAAGTGGGTTCCCAGCTGCTCCGGGAGGCCTGGGACCCTTACAGTACTTTTGCCTACAGCAAAAAATGTATTTCAGTGTAATTACAGCAGATAGCTTTCAATATGTCATCTCTGTTATAGGAGCTGTAAATTATGGAAGGCGCTGCCTGTGCGTGGCCATTTCTCCCGGCACCCGGCAAGGGAGTGTTGGGTGATGGCGTGACACACTTTCCATTTCTCTTTCCCTTTTTTTTTTTCCTGAGTGCATTCCCCTGACTGGCAATAAATATCAGGATCAAACTCTGCCTGGAAAGTGTCTCCAGGAAGGCACTCTGGTTCCTGCTGCCCTGGGACGGCGGGAGTGCCTGTGCCGGGCAGGGATGGCAGCAGCGGCTCTGCGGCGCAGGCAGGTGCCCGGCACGGGCTGCCCGCTGCAGGAGGGCTCCTGCCTCCCAGAACCTGTGGCGCCAGAGGCTGAGATGCCAAGCCCTGGCTGCCTCTCGGGCACTGCAGTGAGACAAACCAGCAGGAGACAGTTTGCTGCCAGGCTGGGGAAATCATCATATGTCTGTTGAGCAGACATGGCTGGGTGTCAGGATCCGTGGGGAAGCATGCATGTCTCATCCTCAGCTCTGCCTCTCTCTCCTGCTCTGGCAGCATTTGAGCATCCTCCAAAATTTCCTGTGGTGTGGACGGATGGCTGTGACATTTCAGCCGAAACCTTTGTAAATGGAGCTACAGGGCAAAAAATGCTCCTGCTTCCCCCACGTCATTAAACTTATTAGAGTCCAAGGATGTTTGCCAGGAACCGGCTGCAAGCACGGAGCTGCCGCCTCTCTGGCCCAGATCTGCCTGCAGCCTGTGTCCCTGTGCCTGTGTGAGACACGCTGCTGCTGCACGGGCCTCGTTAATCCGACAGCCGACCCCACCCCAGTGCTACGGCTGCAGCCGGCAGGGCGAGGAGAGCTCGGGGCTCTGCACAGGACTGCTGGGGCCTTGGGGAGTCAGGGGAGCACAGCAGATTTGTACAAAGACCCTGACAGGTGTTTGCTCAGTTATTTGTTCTCCACTTGAACAACACAGGGAAAGAGACAGCACAGACGAGGCAGTGCCACCGGCGCCTGAGACACACGGTGCTGCTGGCACCTGGCAGCACGTGGCAAACGTTCTCAGTGCCACCGGCATGGTAAATGTGTTGCGTCACCAGGTCCCAGGGGTGAACACAAACCTACAGGTCTCTGCAGCATGCTCTTCACTCCAAACAAAGGCACTGTGTGCTGGCATCTGTCTGAACCAGGATTTCCCTAGCTCCCGTCCCAAACCCTGGGCCAGGTGCTCTGCTGGCGCCTCACTGCCCACTCCCTTCCAACCTGCTCCAGCCGACCTGCCGTGGCCGAGTTTGGCGCCAGTCTCCTGCCACCTGCTCCAGGAGCCTGTGAGCTGAGATAGCCAACCTTGTCTGCCTGTGCTCCCCAGCTTGCCAGACCCAGCTGCGTGAGACCTCATCAGGGCAGAGGGTGGCACTGAGTGACAGACACCTCTCCTCCTCTCTGCCTCTATGGGCTGAGCAAAGGGGAGAAACATGGGCTTGGGTGTTGCTTTTGTGCAGCTACAGACAACAGAAAACACTCAGGCATGCAAGACATGCGTCCTGGCTCCTCGGAGCCCGACAGACTCCCATCATGGCTCTCTGTGGGCAGAGGGGTGGGGATGGGGAGGAAGGGTTGTGGTCCAGAGCGAGCAGTGGCAGGCACTGGCAAGCAGAGGAGAGCAGCGTCAGGTACATGAACAACTGAGAGGCTGATGTCTGACCTGTTCATATTTCTCCAGCTCTGTGTGATAGATTTGTCTGATCTGGGTCAATTTGGCTCTGTAATCTGAGTGTTCAATAGAGTTATCTGAAGACCCTCCAGAGGCTGCTGCGGCTGCAGCTGCTGCCGCCGATCCCCCACCTTTCTCCGGACCTGAGACTCCTTCTGCCAGAAGCATATTGTCTAGTCTCATTAGCTGAGGATCGGGAGGGTCTTCCTCCTGGGCTCCTCGGATGCTCAAACCTTGGGCAGAAAAGAGAGAACAAGAGAAAACACAGTCAGTACTTCTGCATCTGCCTGCTTGCTGACCGCTCACTGCATGCCTGCCACGAGCCCTCTGTGACACTTGCCTGCCTGGGGACCATGGGCACAGCCCTGCCCCAGCCCTGGCTCCAGCACGGCCCCAGCACCCCAGCTGGCACCCACCCCCTGCACAGCCGGTCCCACAAGACGCAGTCCAGCCAGTGCCACGGGGGGATGGCAGTGCCATGGGACCCTCCCTCTCTGCCCCCATACACAGCAGGAACATCTTTGCAAGGCTTTTAAAGGACTCTGGAGAATTTTAAACACCTCATTGTAAGAAGCAGAGGGGTGTCCACACAAGGACAGGGACATTCACCTTCCAGTTGTCTTCCAAGACCCAGCTAAGCCTTTGCAGGGCTGGCACTACCCTTTGTGTTGTATCACTTTGATGCAATGCTGCGTGGTAAAAGTAGGGGCATTATCTATTTGAAAATAATTGATTTGCTTCTCATTTCTTTCCAAATGCATCTAAGCACCACAATACTTTTAGGGAGACCTGTCCCACTGGATTCCATCCCTCCCACGAGGCCCAAGTGTTGGTTTAAAATGCCTGGAGAAAAGCTGGCACTTGCTCCTCAGTTACTTGAGGATGCAGAGGAAAAGCTGGAAGATGCTGTCACTCCCATCGGCACAAATACCATGGATGCATCCACTTCCAAGTGTGCTTGTGGTCTCTGGCACCACACAGGTGGAGGGAAATGGAGGTGACAGAGCTGGGAGCATCCCCTTGGGAATAATCACAGTGAGAGTGGCCGTGGAGGCTCCAGATGCTCCACGATGGCTGCTCACAGGCCAGGACAGGACAAGAAGGGATCAGAGTTCTGCTTGGCTGTGCAGGGACAGAGATGCTATCATGATGCCAGGACACTGAAGCAAGTGTTTAAATCACCACTGCTCTTGCACTGGATTGTTTGCAACATTTTAAATCTGATTTTTGTTTTAAATTGTGGATTTCCAACACATTGCTCAGTCAGCACCTTCTCTGTGCCCTACAGACCAGGGCTGACAACTTTCAAGTGAATCAGGTCAGGCCAAGCTGGTGCCAGCTTCACCAAAAAGGAAGTTTAGAAATAATTACAGTCATACAAACCCACCAGAGCCACGGCTTTTTGAATCAACATTTCCATCAGCGGCTTAAGGCATCGTGTGCCTCCCAGCCCAATTAACCTCTTTAGCTCTGTTCCAGGGCAGGTTCTTGTGCTGCAGCCACAGCAGGTCCTGGGTGCTGCCACTGGCACCTCCTGGGTTTGCACAGGTGCCTGCGCTGGTCCCCACTCCTGTGCCAGATGTGCCAGCACCACTGAGCTGCCAGGCATGGAGCTGGGCACCAGCAAAGTGCTCCGTGCACTCTGGGGACAGCACAGGACTCCACACTCACTGTCCCAAGGAGGACACGCACTGGGAGAGGAGCCCCCACTGGCTCCAACTCAAGAAAGCACAGCAATTAATTTTGCCCTAAAATACACATTCTAAACCTGTCACCTTCATTTAAAACTATAATTCCACATATTTTCATGGGAATAATAAAAATGTCTCATCATCTCTTTAAATTATTTCTGTTGCCTGTTCAGAGGTCCACAGGCACAAGCTGATGATACCAGACATTGTCCCAACATGTCCCCGAGCTGGCACACGTGTATTGGGGACAGCCCTGGCACAACGCAGGCCACCCATGCTGTGGCCAGGGAGGGTGATGCCTCACCTGGGAGTCCCTGCAGCAGCTGGGGTGGTGGTCCCTGGCCACAGGAGCACTGTGCCCATCCCTCATTCCCTCGTCTGCCAGGCCCTGCTGCCTTGGCTCTTGCACAGCTGCTGGCCCACAGAGCTGTTGCATAGGGGTGATTTCCTTGGTGAGCTGTCCTGTTTGTCACACCCTCCTCTGCTCTGCTGTCAGCATGTTCAATAACACCCTGGGTTTAATCCATTCCAGCTCTCCTTCCCTTCTCATCAATGATTTCTACTGTTGTTTCTTCTTTTAGCTTCTGGGCCCTTTCTCAGTCCATGTTTACTGAGCTCTGTTCCAGCTGCTTTTCCTCAGCTGCATTTCTGCTTTTGCTATGGAACTCATCTCCCTCCCACTATCCCATCACAGTCCCACTCTGCTCCCAAATGCAGATCCTAGCCAAAACCTGCAGCAAAATAATTTGGTACAATTGCAGTGATTTCTGCATCATGTGCTTCCATCAACAGGTCAAAGTGAGAGGGCTTTGTCCAAAGTGACAAAGTGACAATCCACCCAGGCTCAAATTAATATTCCAAATTTCCAACCCTTCTCTATAAACCTGACACAGTAAGTGAGAGGCCCTCAAGGTTTAACAGCAGGAGCTGAAGCTGCACTGAGACTGCAGGAGCCGGCGAGGGGCCTGAAGCACAACAGGAAGAAACTCAGCCAATGAGGACAATGACGAAACCACTCAGGTGTTTCGCACGCAACCCACCGTGTCTCGGGGGCTGGCGGCAGAGGGGTGGCATATTGTGCTCATCCTCAGCCTACGAAATGCTCCCACGTTCAGAGCATCCCATCCGGAGCACAGGAGCCTGCGGACACCCACAGACAAAGGGATGACAGAGTGTGTGTGGGGACACAACATTTATCCTGCCCCTGAGTGAGAAGCATCATTCATTTGAATGGCAAAGCCACGAGTTGATTAACTAATTCTAACAAGAATTAAGCTGTGTGTTAATTCGGAGCTTTCCTTATGAACTATATGAAGCAGATCAGCACAACTAATAGTGTCTGGTGTCCCTGGGGGCAGGGGACTGCAAAACTGATGAACTCTGTCACCAGTGAGACACACGGCTCGTCAGCAGCAGCCCCTTGGC
>VZRX01023152.1:27283-74783 GCA_013398075.1 Notiomystis cincta | reverse complement strand
TTAATTGCATTTCAACAAAAGAAGGAAAGTACATGTAAACCATGCAAACCATGCACTGGAGGCAATACTAACCTGACAAGGGCAGAAACTGTGTGGGATTCCCAGCCCAGAAACATAGAAGAACACACTGGAAATTCTTACTTTTTTTGTTTCAGAGTGACACAGAAATGACTATTTTAGCTGCCTGTATGATGGTGAAACACACCAGCAAGGCCTCTGCTCAGCCCTGCAGATTGGATTACCTGCAGAGAGGACCTGGAACCTGCTAGGAACAGCCCTTCCCTGAGCCAGTGCTTCAGGTGGCAGAGGCAGAGATGTCAGCTTTGATTTGAGCTAACAGAAAGGAATCTTTGGATGGAAAAGCTCCAGGACCTTTGAATTAAATGAAAGACCAGAACACTCCACAGAATGTCTGCAATAACAGTCTCTACAGAAAATTATGAGGAACTACATAAATCCACCCTCTTCCTCTTCACACAGGCTCATTAAAGCAGTACTGACTCTCTGGGCAGCTATAATTCTGCTGAGTGATACCCTGGAATCACCCTGTCAATACCCAGTGGTGTGCTGCCTCTCCAACTATCTGTGCCCCTAATATTCCTCTCTTTGATGGGATTTGCTGACCTTTAATCTGATGCTAGTTTACTCTCATCACTGAAGTGCAAGTCAGAGAGCAATAAAACGGCAACCTCACTGATTCAAAAGGGAGAGCTAAAGCGCCACTAACTGTGAATCTAACCTTTCGGAATGGCTCTGCCTTAAAAGGGGAAACACGAAGTGCAAGGCAGCTAAAACAAACAATATTTAATGCTGACTGCAAGATTTATTGCAGTCCTCTTTGCATGAGTATTAGATTGGAATTCCAGGGCTGTAAGCTGAGGAAGAGGAGAGGGACAGCCCACGCAGACGAAGCAGGGCACCACAAAGTCCCTTCCCCACGGTCCAGGCAGCGCTGGCACTGCCAGGTGTGTGGGGAGTGACAGGGACACGGCAGTGGAGCTGCCCGAGCTGAGAGCCTGACCCCAAAAGGGCAAACAGACCCCAGGCAGCACAGGGAGGTGACAGGTGAGAACTGTCTGTGGTGCAGAGGGGGTGCATGTGCAGCTGTGCATGGGCATCCTCTCCCACAGCTCTCAGCGCTGGAGAGCCCCAGGAGCAGCTGCAGGCCCCACCACCAGGCACTGCTGGGCTGCCCACACACAGCCCAATCCCACCCTCATGCCTCCTGCCACTGCAGAGCACCCAGAGTCACTGTGACCTCAGCCACAAGCCAGGGCCACAGGGAAATGGGACCTCATGCTGCTGGAGAAGGCACAGGGTGCAGCTGCCCCCAGTATGGGTCCCTGGGCACAGGGGGAAAGGGCACTGACCAGAGCTGAGGGCATGGGCAGCAGTTGTTCCTGACTGACCTCCTCTGTCTGGGTGGTCCCCAAGGGCTCTCTGAGCAGGCACTGTGCAGCACATGTCTGTTGTGCAAGGGAAATCAAGTGGAAATGAAGGTTCTCCAAATGCTGGTGGCTCCTGTGCCACTGGGTCAGGGTGCAGGAGTGCAGCTGGGCACTGTGGCAGCCACACTGAGACACCACCACTGCCCCTCAAGGAGGTCTCCCCAGGGACCGTGCCCAAGGCCTGCACGAAAACAAGAGTGTGATGGTACCTTGAGAAGACCAGGACCCCCAGTGCTGTCCCAGGCAGGGCAGGGCATGCTCAAAGCAAGCAAATAATAGAGACAATTCTCACACGTTGTGTACACACAGATCAACACAAAACATATCGAAGTCGCAGCATAAAGTAAAAGAGAAATTATTGCATAACAAATTTTTCCCTAGCTCTCTGGGGAAAATAAAGACTGACAGCTTTGGGTTTAACAGGTGTTGCTAGAAGATGAGCTACTTATTAATACTGCTAGGAAGGAAAAGGATGATAAAAACTATAATGTGATTAATTATTTATGTTTACGAGCACGATTTTTAAGAGTTACAGTCTGTCATGCAAATGGCTTGGTGTTGTTGGACTGACACATGGCAGCCCGGGACGTGCCTGAGGGCTGTGCCCAACACGTGAGGTGGTTACCAGGCCCTGCCGGGCAGCACAGCCCCGGCCCCACCACGGCTGTGCCCGGCACGGAGCGTGGCCAGAGCGGGCACAGGCTGAACACGAGTTTCTCCCCAGCACAGAACTGGGAAAAGCTGCAATTCCTGTGCAGGCAAAGCGATGGTGGAGTGGAGGTGAGAGCCCTGGTGGTCCCAGTGCCCCTCCCGCTCGGAGGCACCGCTGGTCACTCCAGCTGTGCGGTGACCGACACTCGAGCACCGGGTCTGCAGCACCGGCAGCATCACCAAACCAGCCGTGGATTTGCATAGAGCAATTACTGCTCCAACACCCTCCCCCTCTTCTGAGAAGAAAATTGGACACAAACATTTGCAGGAACTCACAAAGACAGACTTTGTCAGACCTAACAGGGCTGATAAGGGGAGAGCTTTTACAAGGGACACCAAGAGATGCATCAGTTGAGCACGAGGCTGAATATAAAACAGTAATAGTGTAAAAAAGAACAAAGAAAAGGCCTGCTCCGTGTAAGAACTGGTAATACATTAAAAATTTAAAACCTGGCACGACAAATCTGGATACTCCCTGCAGAAGACAACTGATATTAATGAACAGGCCTGTGCATTCATTGTCTGGGATCCCAGAGGAAAAAAATAATGCTGGTTACACTGAATTTTTTAAAGAGAAATTCTTCCCTGCACAAACAGCTTCTCTGCCAAACCACCAGCCTATTCCTGGCAGTTTTAACAACCTAAAACCATTCACCTGCCCAAGCAGTGCATTCACCTGAAGGCCTCTCATCACGTAATTTGTCAGCATGAGACTCTATCAGAGCCAGGCTGCCCCACCAGCATTGATTTACTCAGGAAATAGTGCTCAGGCTTGGCTCAACACCCACACAGCCCCAAAGAAAGCAGCCCCCTTAGCACAAAGAGGAGTTTGGTTCCGGGATCATTAGACCTGGCAGCACTCAGGGAGGGTGAAGGGAAAGCAACAAGGGGCTCCCCGGATTGCACAGGCCTCCCCCCAGGTCCCGGACAGGGGCTCCCGGAGCACCCAGCTGGATTCCACTTGGCATCACTTCCACAGCCAGGAAGGAATAACCAGAAAGTTGGGAGATGCCCAACACGGCACACACTTGTCCCTGATGGACACAGCACTTACCCAGGCAGGGACACAGAGCAGGAGAAGTGCTCAGCACCTGGACAGCACTGTCATTCAGATGGCACATGGAACGTGAAAGCCTCCATGGGAAACCTCCACAAGTTGTGTCCTAAGATCTGGGTAGCCACAAAACCCATCAGCTCCACAAAATGTATTGTGGAAAGTGGAAACATGAACAACAGGGGCCAGACAGAGAGAGGAATATTATTTGGGAAGGAGGAGCTGGGCAAAACAGCCCAAGCAGCCAAGCCCGAGATTGCACAAGGGGCTCAGCCCTCAGCCAAGCCACCCACGCTGCTCCCAGCTTCCCAAGGGCTGTGCCTGAGCTCAGCCCCTCCTGTCCCTTCCCAGACCTGGACGGCTCCTCGGTGGCAGGGCTTTGGGAGCACCCCATATAGTGCAGTGCCAATGCAGGGGACACCCAAGGCCACGGGTGCGTTGGTGTAGGCAGCCGTGAGCGACGCCTCGGCTCAGAGCGGGCAGGGGGGACAGCTCGGAGCGGGCAGAGGGGACAGCCCAGCAGCTGCCGCTGCCCCTTGGCTCCACCCGGCACCTCCCTGCCCTGCCCTGCCCTGCCCTGCCCTGCCCTGCCCAGCCCTGCCCTGCCCTGCCCTGCCGCTCGCGGTTACCGTTCCGGAGGCGCGGGCTGTTTGGGTGCGAGCCCACCTGCCCGCAGCAACGCGCCCGGGGACACGCGGGAATATCGGCCGTCTGCAGCGGGGTCACCCGTGCAACACACAATTATGCCGGGGTGAGCCGTGGCAGAGGGAACGCCTCAAGTTTTAAACTGTCATTAGAATACCGTGGCCTGGTTTTAACAATGCAGCAGCGCTTCTAATGATCTTTAAGGTAATTCGCTATTCAGACCCGGAGCAAAAGATGCAAATGTACCACTGAAAGCTCCTTATTAAATACCCACAGGCTACAGTTCTGTACAATAAGTGGTCCAGGTCTTTTTAGAACATCCTAATTAGATGAACATAGATGCAGAAAAATGCAAAACCAGGTCATGCAGCAAAAATGTTGGGGGGAATAAAAAAGCTGCCAAACAACCCCCCTCCAAGCCCCTCATTAAACACCCTCCCCCACCCCGCAGCCTTTATTAAATCCTCGCATGTGATGAAGAGGAGCCAAAGGCTCCCAGCCCACCATCGCTCCCAAAACAGAGGTGCCCGATATTGTTAAAGTTAAGTTTTCAGTTTATTGCCAGGGATATGTCTAAGTGATGATATAAATAATACTATGAATAATACATTAAGCAAAAACCCAATCTGAAATTAAATTCGCCTTGGGTTATCTCCCTTTTTCCTATATACATATGGAATTATTATGCACTAGGGGAAAAAAGAGCACACATCAAGGTAACACTTTTCCCCCCTTTGAAAGCAGCAAGAATTGCTGCCCCTAGATAGCTACTGCCTTGCACAGAGACATCAGGCAGAACTTCCCTTCTCCCTGGAATCAGGGGAGAAGCTGGGAGAAAGGTTCAGGGCCGATTGGAAGGGTCCTTCAGCACAACTCCAGCAGAGCTGCTGGCTCTGCACCAGTGCAGCTGCATGCACAGGAACCTGCACCAAGGTCCCCCAGACCCTCCCGCCAGCCTCGCCGTGGCCATTTACCCTCAGTGCTAGGAGCTACACTCACATTTATCCATCTTTGGGTCTCCACTTCAGCTCAGAGGAGCACCAGACCTTTACTCACTGGCTGTTTAGCATTTAGCACTGACCTTGCTGTGCTTTCCAAACATTCCCAGCACTGCCAGAATAGCAGAACAGGAATTATCCAGACTCATGTCTGGTGAAATCCAAAACATATTGGGATACCAGACAAAGGAGGGGAGAGCTAAGCAGGAGCTGGGCAGTGAGCTGGGCTGTGCACTGAGATCTCTGCCCCAACTCTATTCCAAAATTCCTGTGGGATTTCAGACAAACCGCTTGCTCTTCTTGTGCCTCAGTTTCTTCAGAAGGTAAGACTGGTACTTAGGTCACTCCACAAAGTCCTGAGGAGTCTTAACTAAAGAGCTCTAGGACTGAAGACCTCAAAAACATATTGGTACCTATTTCCCACCAACCTGAGGCAGCAGTGCAGCCAGTCCTCATACCCTGTATCAAAACCAGGCTGTGTCTTTTCCAAGCAAAGTGCCACAAGGCAATGGATACGAACTGGGGATCTTCTGAATGAGCAGCTTCATCTGCAGGTCCCTCGGGTGACCCTGTGTGGCACCGGGGACGTGCAGCCTCTGCCAGCTGCTGCTGAAGCTCTCCAAACTCCAGGGCACTAATGCAAATTATGGTGATTCTCAGGTTGGTTTTGTCATGTGAACATCAGTTCAAAGGCAGCCAACTGGGACCAAAAAACCTCGTTTCCTGAGTTCTCCAGGAGTGGAAATTTGGTGCAAGTGATTATGGAGTATGTGAGACAGCAGGAAGGGCATCGTGCTCTGCCCTTCCAAGGCACTACTACCCCAACCAAACACGGACAATCCGGTCGCACAGGCAGCGATGTTCGCATGGCATTCTGTTTCCATAGGTGTTTCCTTAACACTAAGTACAAGTGTTCAGTCCCAACACATCCCAGCTTTTCCTCCTGTCCCCCTGCTCTGCCCTATGGACAGCTGGAGCATCGGGGGGCAGAGGCTGTGCCCCCTGGCATGACAGCTCTGCCGGGAAATGGGCAGCGTCTTGGCTTTCCTCTTCCATCCCTGAGCTTCGCCTGCGAGCGACGCCGGGCAAGACACAGTTAATGCACTAATTACCATAATTAAGAGTTGCCAATTTAATTATAGCTGAGAATATTAATGCTGTAACATTTGTTGGAGTGCAGAAAACAAACCTTTAATGCACAGACTTTGTTCGCAAACATCTAATGGAGCCCTCCTCCACTTCGCTTGGTGCTTCAGTGCTGACACAACAGTGATAGGTTCAGATTGAAGAACTTGTCAGCAATCAGGCAGGAGGAGGCTAATTAGCTGGCAGGTTAATGAGTGTGATGGCTCTTGACAGCATTTTGTTACAGCCTCTACTGTATTTAAACAATAAATGATTATTACTTAAACACCACAGAGATAGTCTTATTAAGAGTGCTAGACCATGTATTTATTTTCATAAAAATGAAATTAATTCTGTAGTGTAAAGAATAAAATGTAACATTTTGGCTGATGATATCTGACCTCTGAATAACCTCCAGGGTATCTCATCAGAGGAGGAGAGCACAGGTTTGAATGCCCTTGTGCTCTCCAGGAGAAGGCATCCTGTGCAGGCTCCACAGGGTGGGAGCTGGGGGCGATGGGCTGTGAGCCTCAGCAGTGCCATTCCCTGAGCTGTCATGTTGCCAGCTCCGACCAAACACACCGAGCAGATCCCTCCCCATGTCACCCCTGGGTGCAGGGACTGCCAGGGCTTTGCCATCCCCCCAGTCCTCAAGCCCACACCAGGCTCTGAATTTTTCTTCCTTTGACAACTGGGATTTGGAAACAGGTGGTGAAGTAGAGGAATGGCTCTGTGGAGAGATTAACCCATTTCTCCGTCCAGTTAAGGGGGAAACGGGACATTTTACTGCACTCTTGTCATCCATAAACATAATGAGAGTGAGAAGGAAGGTGTCTGCATCCAAAAAATCCAAAACCACAGAAATATGGTGCCTTTCCTGCAGAAAAGGCAGGTGGGAAGGAGCCCCTGGCTACCGTCTGAACTGTATTTACAGGACAGGCAATTGCAAATATGTGTCCAGAAAAACCTTATCTGAAGAGAATTAAATTGAATCTTTGGCTGTGTAATAATAAGGGAGGGTTATTTCAATTTAATATTTACTGTTCCCTAGGAATTTGTACATAAACATGGAAGAAACAAAAGGCCTCACCTGCTGAGACTAATACCATTTTCGAAATTATTTTTGCATACATGAAAATGATTTGTGCCCCTCAGTGCTGCTGCTGAACATGGGAATAAAACCAGAAAAGGCACTGATCTGAAATCCTGCCTCATCTGTAAGACCGTGGGTTACATGTTTAAGACTCCAACCACCCCAGGCTCAGTGCCCAGCAGCAGTGCATGGCCAGTGATCACCTGCACAGGTAAATGCAGACACCCCGAGGCTCCCCCAGGGCACCAGCAGCCTTATTCCCCCAGGATCCCACTGCCGGTGGGACCTGGCTCCGGCACCAGCAGCTCAGTGGCACAGCCCCGCCTCAGGCTCCTGGGGATAAACCCTGTTCCCAGGGAGTCACCTGGACCCTGAGCCACATCCCCAGCTCCCTGCAGCACCACCAGCTCCCCACAGAACCCCACCTGCGGGCGAGC
Organism: Notiomystis cincta; assembly: GCA_013398075.1. Taxonomy (NCBI): domain Eukaryota; kingdom Metazoa; phylum Chordata; class Aves; order Passeriformes; family Notiomystidae; genus Notiomystis; species Notiomystis cincta. Next base: position 67,272 of record VZRX01023152.1, on the reverse strand, counting down.
TGCACCAAGCAGACCCCGCGGAGCCCCCTGTGGAAGTGAATTCAAACCAGATCCAAACTGAACCTGCATTCCCAAGCTGTGCCAAACACGGCTCTTTCCTCCCAGCCCTGCAGGTCTAAGGATCACACTGCACCATGAAACACGGGGAGCTGTGTGAATATACAGAACTCAGCAACAACACCAAACTTCCCTACAAAGCTCTTGAACACCTCAGCTCAAAACAGCTTGTCCAAATTTTATTTTTTGACATTAAAATATTAATAGCATTTGATGGAGCAATTTTAACCCAATGCCATCCCGGGAAGAGCTGGCAGCTGGCAAAAATCACCAGGCTCTCTAGCTGTTTAAATGAGAATATTCTTCAGTCTGAAAAATTATTTATAGAGGGTTTTTTTACTACCCTTGTATACTGCAATGTTATTTCCTTTCCCACACACTAGCAAAGTCCATTTTCACAACTGCTATAAAGCGGCATGTTCACAGCTAGTAAAACAACTCAATAAATAGCCTCGCGAAGCTATAGCTGTCTCATATCCTTTCCTCAATAAAAACAGAGGTGAACTGCTTATTTTCAGCAGCACACTATAAGAAGACAGAAGCATTATGACTGCTCATACATTCTGACTATCATTTGCCACAAGCTATATCTGTCAGCATTAAATAAAGCTGCATTATAAATGTAAACAAAACACCCACATCTACCAAATGAGCTGTCCGCCATGGCTGCAGGCAGGAATTGAACCCGCTTATTGACTCAGCTTGCTCTTTTTATTTATTCTCCTACAAAGACATGCATTTACTTTACCCTACAAGCAGAGTGGGTTTAGGGGCGGTGACTTGTCTCCTGCACAGGCAGAAAAGGCGGGTTGGTGACAAATGCAGATCTTAATGGGAACACCATTAGGTGGGCAAACATTGAACTATTATTGAAAAACTGATTTATTTTAAAAGGTTATCCTAGACCAAAACACTACATCATAAATAATTTGCAGGATCAGTCAAGTGAATTTATACTTATGACTTTTTTTAAAAAGGTAATTCATTGCAATCAAATAATAATGCCAGTTGGAGAGGAATTACACTCAAATATCAACTGCTCAGAATTTACAGTCTGAAGAGGTTAAAAGGTGCTTGGCTCTACAGCAGCACAGAGCAGGCTGCTCCTCTGACAGAGGTTATACATCTCTCTAGACTAGAAAAAACTTCTGTCCCTGTCAGACAAATTCACCTTTGCACAAGCCCAGAGCAGCCACCGACAGCCCCCAGGCCAGCCCAGGGGGGCACCCAGCCGTGCCCTGATGGGCACACTCCTCCAGCCCCTCCACCCCGAGGAGACCCTCCCGGGCTCGGGCTCGGGCTCGGGCTCGGGGTGTCTGCCACGGGAGAGCGGGAGCGGGACCCGCCGCACGCCCGGAACTCCGCGAGATAACACGAGTGCTGTGAAAATACTGCATGTTCCCCAATTAATAACTGCAATCAATTATTTATATAGATATTCACATTTCTACAAGGAAGGGAGAATAATTATAAATAATGCATTGGCTAGGAGGGAACTGAGGTTTTTTACTATTTGCTGTAGAAGAACGAGGTTTTGCCAGAACTGTAAACAAATACTGTGGGGCCATTTCTGGCGTGGGACTGTGAAGTGCACTGAACTCTGATTAGCCCTCGTACTAGTGCAGACATCACTTCCATGTCATTCAGGTAGCCATTAAAGGAATTCCCATAGTGTTCCTACAATCTGACCTGGGAGAAAGCTGTGCTTGGAGACAGCTTCTCCTCTGTCAGGTGGTGCCGTTGGAGCTGCAGAGATAATCTCCCTTGGAAAGCTCACCCCACTGGAACCAGCTGTCAGCGGGAGGCTGCTGAGTGCCAAGCGTCACCAGGTGCCCTGCCCAAGCACCACAGACCTTCCTTCCTCTCCCACCACGCCTCACCCCCATCCCACACTGCTGGGTGCTGAGCCCTCCCAGAGACAGGAGTCGTGTCCAGCAGAGCCAAACCCCGATGAGGCTTCTGGCACGCACAGACCGTGACCAGGGCAGGACCACATGCACTGCTGGTTCCATGTAAAGCAGAGTTTGAACCTGGGTCTCTCAAGGCTCACAGCTGGGATGTGATATTGCTCTTTCATGTGACATTGCTCTTCAATGTGATATTGCTCTTCCCTTTCTCTCCAGAACATGGCAGAGAAATCCAAAGGTGACATCAAAATAGGGAGAGTGAAAGCACAAGTTAAGCAATTGGATGAAGCCAGCAAAAACCCCCACATGAATGGACAGGAACAAGTGTTCCTCTGTTTCACACCATCCATTCTTCCCGAGGTAGATATCAAATACTCCTGCTTTTCCATTATAAGATAAGCTTGCTAACAAGAAATCATCAGGCAGCTCAACACGGCTGTCCATTGGGTTGCTGCATCAGTGTTTATGATGTTTACAGAGAAAAAGAAAATCAGTGTAAGGAGTAGCAGAGAGTAATTAATGTATTGTAGTGTGGAATTTCCACTTCCTACCTCCATTTAAATCAAATCAAGTTTGGCAGTGCCAGAGTAAATCAAGGGGCAGCCACCAGGGAGAGGGGATCGGCAGAGGCATTAGAGCCAGATCCAAACCCGTGCCTCACCCAAGCTCCCACTATTATTACTTGTGCAAAGCAAATATTCAGCCTCCAACCCTAAATCATTTCAATTCCTATTTCCAAGTATAATTTAATCTTTTTCAGCGACACTTGATGCTTACTTCATCACAGCATAATGACAGATTAAAAAGTTGTTGAATTAAATATTAAAGAGGACTTCAGGCAGTTCTGCATTTTTAAGGAATAACACAGATTGGAGATGAAATGAGAAGCCCAAATGCATATTTTATTCCAAAAGGAAAGAATACATATATTTTTCCTCCAGGCCACCTACTTTGTAATAAAACATAGGGCAGGTTTTTATTTAGTGGATAAAAGCATGATATAGTATTATAGGATTCGTATCACTGTAAACTGGTACCGTGCCACGGTGTCAAAGCCAATGACACCATGAGATCAAACACAGCCCTTTGTTAAATATCTGCATGTATCTGTGCTGCTTGGCTGTACTGGGTGTAATTCCATATAGCCATTCACAATATTTTCATTAGACTACCTAAGCACAATTTATTGACTCTCAGATGTGAAAGTTTATCTTGTGATGACATTTCCTGCATGACATCAAAGCATGGAATGCAAAACATAATTTAAACTATTATTGAAATATAAATCATTCCAAGGAAAATTTTGTCAGCATATGAATAAAAACAGTCACTTATTTAAACTGTAGTTTTAAGTGTCTGAAAGTCTTGAAGATAAACAGAGATGACAACAAGTTTTGAACTTTTAAAAGGAACCTCCACATTTTGATGAAAATTGCCTGAAACTATTGTATCGTGATGTAATACTGGGAGATTAATCTCTTGTCTAAAAGGATCAAGGTGCTCATCTTTAATTTTTTGCATATGTATTAATATTTCTCCTCATCTTTATAGACGATCATCTCTGTATGGGTCACACATTTTCCATAACAAGCATGATGTCCACGTGCACAGAGAAGCAGAAGAAGGATCTGGAGAGGTTTTTGATGGCTGTGAGGATGGTGAGCCCAAGGTGGCATTGGGATTCTCATGAAACCCTCAGCTCAAATGTACTCAGTGCCACGTCCACTAAATATTTTCACGTGTATGCAGTTTCCCATCCCTGATTTGCGGTGTTAACCAAAGGAGTTTGGCACCTCAGGGTGGCTCTGGCCACGGGCTGGCCATGGGAGACCCCCGGCGCTGCCCGCCCGCAGGCACAGGGCAAAAAAAGTGACCCGTTTCCAACCATTTCACCGCGAGGAGTGGTCTCGCTACAGGACTAAAGCCTTGGATGCTGGAAACAGACAAAATATCACTGTCAACAAACAAATTAAAAGATCCCTGCTCTTCTGTGGCAGAGCCTGGCCCTGCAGTCCCACAGAGGCCGCTCAGCCAAGCGCTCCGGACCCGGCCAGGCGGCCCCTGGCTCCCGCCCCAGCACGACGCTGCCCCAGCGCCTCAGCGGCAGGGCCTGTCCNGGCACGGAGGGGCGCGGGGGCTCCTGGCGGCGCCGGGCCCGGCCTGGCCGCAGCCTCCCCGCCGGGCAGGGCCTCAGCGGTCCCGGGGTGCCATGGGCTTCCCGATTAGAGGGATATTATTAATTATTACTGCCGTTATTAATACCAGAGGGATCGCGGCTGTGTCTTTGTGAGCGCACCCACTCTGCCGGGGAGTCATTAAGCCGCAGAACAATACGGCGGCGAGCGACAAGAGCAAAGCCATTGTTCCCTGCCAGCCTCGCGGCCTGCGCCCATGTAAATGAACTTAATGCTCTTCATTCAGGCGCACTCGGAGGGTTCTCATTTACTGCCTCTCTCTCTGTGACAGCATTTTCTCACCAGCCCTGACTGCATAATTAATGCAAATGCAGCCTTAGTGTCATGAGCCGGGCTCCTTTGGTTTACTTTGGTACGACACTTACAGAGGAATATTAACTAGAGAAAGCAGCATCACAACAGGGGTGGAAAATCAGCCTGTCAGGGACTCATTCCAAATGCCACGGAAAGGAGAGCGCCTTCAAGATTGTTTCATCAAGGTGATTGAGAACAAAAACTACTGAGGAAAATTCGAGCTTACATTTATGAGCTTCTCCACATACATTATTTATATCACCTGAACCTATAGGAACGTTATTTCCAAGCACATATTCATACAAAGACGGTGTTTGGGCTGAGAACTGGAATTCCATGTACACAGACACGAACCTGTGCTGATGCCAGGTAAGGGCCAGCGCGCCCGGGCAGCTTCGTGTGCGTGTCCCCACGCTCGGGAGGCCACAGCGAAGGATTTATCCCAGCACAGCTCCACACATGCTCGCTCCTCAAAAAGGTCACTGAGCCGAGTACCCGATATAGCCTTTGCAGGGATAATCCTGCATTTTAATCCTGCCTGTTCCAATCAAAATTGGCTCTGTTGAGTTTTTTCTTTCCCAGACAGCAGTTCTGCATTAAATACACGCAAATCTAAAGCAGGAGGGCAGGATCCTGCCCTATTCTCAGCACTTTGTACCCAGTCTTGCAAGCAGAACATGCCTTTTTTCCACAACAGCCATACTAGAAATGTTTATTCAGATTAATCCTCCCTGTATTTCACTACCAGACAGAGCTCTGCCTTGTATTTTTGATCTGGAACAAAAGGAAATTCACGAGCACTGTGTGTTTATTTGCTTTGCTGCTTATTCTTTAGCTACACTGAAAGTCTGTAGTTACACTGAAAAACACACCTCTTGGTATGTTTCTTTCTGGAATTTGAGGATTTCTGCATTGTCTTTCATTATTGCCTTCTGTTCCCAGGCACACCAGCACTATTCAGACCTTCTGAGAATGCTGCTGCCCTTTACCCAGCTGCTAATACCACAGTTCACAAAAATACCTGTCAGACTCTTACCTCCTTCTCCCCACATCATGCTAATTCAAAAAGCACAAGAGTTTTAGCAGCAGTAAATAAATATGGACCCTGGTTATCTGCTCTCCTGTGTTGGAGACTCTGGGTCATCTTTTTGATGTGTCTGTAAAGGCTGGAACCTTGAAGTCTTTTTGTCGAGAAAGTGGAGATTTCCTGGTCATCCCCCAAATCCGTAACTTCCACAAAACAAGAATCAAAATAGTGAAATCTGTTATTTAATGCTAAAACCTGATGACACACATCTGCAGAATATGAGCAAGCTGGTTCTCCACTTGTTTACTTCCCAGTGAACAGACAAACCGAGGCCTGCCAGGGGACACACAACTGCTCTGTGGGCAGCTCCAGCAGAGGTGACCTGTTTCCCATGTGCCTTTGGACTGAACGCAGCACAGCCAGAGTCTCTTTGTCCGGGATGTGTGCCCAAAATGAGTGCAGCCACCCCAAAGGGACCCTGTGAAGGAGAGTTTTGAGAGGAGGAGGCTCCAGGCTGCGGGTGCTGCTGTCACAGCAGGAGGGTGAGCCTGGTGAGGCGGCCGCTGGGTGCGGGCTGCAAGTGTCACCCACCGAAGGACACGGCTGAGCACAAAGCAGAGCTCCAGTGCAAAGGTCTCCTTCGTTCTGGTTTTCCTGTCTGCAATCCCTCCAAGCCCAAGGCGTTCTGCACAGCCAGCCTTCGACTTCTCCTTGCTTTGCTGCCACGAAGGCAGTTCAGCAGCAGCTGTGCCGGTGTGCCGGAGTCCTGCCCCCGCCCCGGGCAGCATCCGCCTGCCCCAGGGTCAGGCATGGGCCACGGACAGCCTGGCACCTCCCTGCCACCCGAGGCCCTCACCGGTTTAACTGAATATACAGTAAGTGGAAATAATACCTTTATCCCTCTAATATCCCACAGAACTGAATGGATCAAACGGACATGCCAGTCAAACGGTTTATTTTAGACAGGAAACAGCCCCGCAGACCATTATTACAAATTAAAGGTATTATATTGAAGTCATTTTTAATCCCTTATAAATGAATAACCCTTCTACCAACATTAAATCATTTTCTTCTGCACAAGTAACATTTCCTTTCGGCAGCACAGGATCTATTCCCCCGCAGACCGGGAGCTATCCTTCCGTCAGAGCCGGCGGCGGCTGATTACACCGCACCAGGACTCATAAAATTCCCACAGAACTGGCACTTGTGTCTTCCCAGGGCAGCGCTGCCTTCTCTCATCCATAAGCAATAATGCCACTTTATTCTCTGTAATCAGCACGCAGATGATTATTTAGACGCAGCCTCATAATCCTCCTCGCAGCAACTACGGAAGATCTGGATCTGAAATCTGCAGCCAAGGAATTCCCCCTCCTGCAAGCAGGGACGTGGGAGCCGAGCCCCATTCCGCAGCACAGGGACGTGCACTGGGCTTATTTATGTTTGGCTGCTGGACAGAAAGTGGAACAGGAGTCTAGGAAAGGAGCGAATTCAGACAACTTTGAGCAGGAACCCCACAACGTCCGTTTCGGCACAGCTCTAATAGGGCATCAATATTGTCATTTAAACTTAGGATCAGTACACAAATGTGCTATAAATGGGAAAATCCCTTGTGATACTGGTGTGAAACACGCAGCTCATTGATTTTGTTCTTGATGGTCGGCTATTAAAGCGGCGAACACGCTGACCTTGTGTGCACAGGCAGACAGTGTGCATGCAACATAAAGTTGAAAAACAGCTTTAAAATGACTGTTTAAAACTGCAGACTGCAAACCTTCAAATACAGACAGGCATTCCATAGTTTATTTTAAATTGGCAACTGCAATTTAACAAGCTATTCCAACAAAGGATTAGCATAGCATGTGCTTTTCCTTAGCCATCAATTATGACATGGGGAATGCAGGGCACAACTTCAGTGTCAGATTACAACGTGCTGCACAAACCCACTCACAGCTCTTTGCTCTGCAATTCCCACCTCGCAGGAGCCAGGCCACAACACTTCCCCAGCATCAGCCTGCATCTCCATGGACCTGCAGATTACAAGACCTTGGCTGCTTCTCTGCCATATTTCTACCATTTAAACGAAGAAGAAACATGCACTGGTATTTATTTCTATGCTCTCATTTCAAATAAAACCTCAAGTGCATCTCTTCATTGTAGATTCCATTGGATAAACATTTTTATTTTTAAAAAATTGATTAAATATTGAATACTTCCATAGGATGAAAACAGCAATTTCCACTTAGCATGACAGTTTCAGATGCTTGACCTGTTATTAGGCATAAAATTAACAGTTTTATCAATCTCAAATATGGGATGATTGCATGCAGATACTGAGGTGCAAAATGCACAAGCCTAAGAAGATGTGTATATAATTTAGCAAGATTTAAAACCTTGTCTTCACACAAATTTGTCATACTTGCAAATGCCTGCCTTATAAATTGAAAAAATAATAAGAATTATATGTATTTTAAATAAGAAAGTTTTTATTATCCCCATCACGTGGATGCAGAGTGGATTTCATGCAAAGAGGGAGGGGGAGCCCCTGTTTTAGCTATTTTTCCTGTCCTGCTGTCCTTTCTCCTGCATTTGCCTAAAGGCTCTCAGTAAATTACACTCCAAGTAAATGACTGTAATTTACCCGTTGAATTCCCTTGTTCAGGAAAAGCACACACCACACATTCCAGCGTTTCCACAGCTCAAATTTACCATTCTCGGTGTCAAGAACAATCCACGGGCAGTAATTTGAAACTGTTTGAGCCTTCAAATAAGGGAAATTAGAAATGTTTTGAGAGCTAAGATTTTCAGTGAGGAGATAAAACCTGATAAAATCTGTAACAGTTCAATTCCTTCTCCTTTCTATTTATGAGCAGGGCATTAACTGTTCTGCTCAGCACCCTCGCCCGCCCCGCGCCGATCCTGCCCAGGAAGCGAGACTGGTAATAAACGGGAAGCGTTCTTAATGAGGGAAAAATTTTTAAAGGCCTAACGACAAAAATAAACGCAGAGGAACGGCCTTCCAGCAGAGCAGAGCAGCAGCACAGCCCCGAGTCCCGATCCACCCGCGGCCAAACTCCCTCAACTCCGCCAGGAATTCCCCCCAAATTCCTGACTAGGCTTAAATTCAGCCATTTGTTATCCGACGGCTGAACCCTGACAACAGAGCTGAGGCTGTACAGCTGGGCAAATCTCAAAATTAAAATATTCTATAAAACAGGATTTTAATTAACGTCTAGAGCGATTAAAGCAGAGAAATCCATACATGCTGGTGATGAATTATCCCACGCGGCTGCGGGGAATGTTCTGGGCCCGGTGACGGATACGCTGCCCGGGCAGCCACAGACACCTCCCCGTGCAGACCCTGCCGCTCTCACGCTCCGTAACCACAACCGCCTATTTCACTCTGTCTAAAGGCAGGTTTTCATATGGTAAAACTGTTATAAATCCTCATTATCCTAAATAAAATTACAGCACTTTAAACATTTCCAGGGAGAACATTCTCTCTTCTAAACAACTACCTTAGCGAGTAATAGGAAGCAATATGGTTGCACTTGTGTCACAGTTGGAAGTCTTTTTAAACTGTCGCCCTGCTAGCAAACCAATTCTACATATTAAAATGAATGGATTGCTTATTTCAAGGGGAAAAATCATTTATAAAATCAAGACCATTATTAAGATACTGTGACTTATTTCCACTCCAGAGTGCACGAGAAACAGATAAATGCAGCAACCTATGCAGCCTGAAATGTCTTTTTTTTGATGCCACAATTTTCTTTTTCAAATGAGTCATCCATGCGTACAAGTAAATTAAAAATTGATCTAGATTCCACATGCAAGGAGCTGAAGTTTTTACATGTCTCCATATTACAAACAAGTACAGAGCTTGCAAACATCTGGCTCCAGGCTTTTATTTCTGAAACAGGAGAGATCTTCCTCCTGCCCCCCCCCGCTCGACGCTGGTAGTGCCAGAGGTGAATAGGCAGGATTTTGACTGGGTGCTGCAGCCACACACACCCGACCTGCAGCAGGTCACTTTAATTTCTAGGGTGGAACTGACTGACCTCCTCAGGAGTTGTCATCTTACTCCACAGTAACACCCTGCTCTGGCCATGCCGCCTATTTATTCAGGACCCTTTAACAGATTAGTTGTTTGGATTAAATCTAATCAGAGGTTCAGTTAACACCCCACAGCAGGTTTGGGAGCGTGCACCTTGTAGCCACTGAGTAAATTACAGGATCCCTATAATTTGATGAGAACATGTGGGCATTTTTCCACAAGCTCATAAATTACTGATTGCTTTTTGTAGGTTCCATTGATACTAATGCGTGCTTCCCTCCACGGCTCTGCCCCAGATTGTTGCTGGCACAAACATTGCCACTTGGAAACCCAGTAAATTACAGAAACATGTTTAATCATGAGGTTTAAAAACTTTGCACATTAATGATGGGGAAGGCTGCAGTTCTTGATCTGCAAACAGCCTCGCTGTGGGTTGCCCAGGGCAAAAGGCTTCCAGCACAGATCCGCTTTCCAGTACAATGGCGTGGCTGGGATTAGCACAGGAGATCCCTCAGATGGGCTTTTCCCCTGCGAAACTCTTACCCACCAGCATTTCCATTTTTGTCCTGCTTGGTCACACTCCCCAGACCAGACAGCAGCCTCTGCACACGCTGCACCTCGTGTAAGCCTCATTTTAATGGAAAAGGCAGCTAATAATAAAGCAATTAGCTGCTCAACTAAGAAACTGCCAGTTTTGCTGTTGTCTTTTTTTTAATCATTGAAAATTTCTCTGTTAATTTCCAGCCATTTGTAGAATCCGTTTCCATAATTGCAAACCTGGATGGATTGTTTCTAGAAGTTGAACCATGGCTGATGCCAGCAGAACCTACGAACACATAAAAGCTTCAGTTTCTAATGTCACCATCAAGCCAAAAACAATTACACCCATTTGAATTATGGCAACCAATAAACTTAGATAATCACCATATGCAACATAACATTTTGGCACTTGAACTAAAAACTCTTGTAGACAACTATAGATTGCTGCTAATGTTGAGCGTTCTTGTCCTACCCAAGGCTGCCAATAGAAATGCCAAAGCTGAATGCTGCTCATCCTCGTAATGTTGTCAGTGAATGGCACATTCACACAGCCCCCAATCCTCTCTTCCCAGGCATGGTCTTCTCCAGCTGCAGCTTAATTTCCTGTGACTTGCCTAATTACTGTAATTAAGGATTAATTGCCATTAATTATTCACACATAAGCTCATCGCAAATCATGGGGTAAATGTCTTATGAAAGCTGCCATACAAGCCATGTATAAACACACTGGGATGCTCCAGGCAGGAGAATCTATCACTCAGCCCTGAAGCAAATCTCTGTGCTTCTCTTACAAAAACAGCTATAACTCTCTGAAACTCGACAGTCTTCCCAGGTAAGCATTAGGTTACAGAGCATGTTTTCCTGTGGAAGCCACAACGGTTTTATTAGTACTATAAATGCTGTTTTATCTTTCCAACTGCTATTTTTATGTTTCCATTTTTATTCTACGGTGCTCAGTTTAGGCCAAGCGTTTGCTGGGAGGAGGAATGTTGGCCGCTGCGCTGCCCCAGCCCGCACGGCGGCTGCCGGGGCTCTGCCGTGGTGCCATGTGACGGAGCCGCGTGCCAAAGACAGCCCGGCCTGCGATGGGAACCCCCGGCGCTCCCACATTCCCAGCCACCCTCCGTGTTTGCATGCTGAGAGTACTCAGCACTAAACACCCTCTGAGAGAGCAGAACGTCCTGCCAGGCAGGGCCAGGAAAACCCAAACCCGGCAAAGGTGCTGGATCTGGCGGAAACAAACCGGGAGCGGCAATGGAGCCCAGCGTTACCTGGCTGCCCTGGGTGTTCCTCTGCTTTGGTGTAGCTGTCTGCAACCCACGTCCAAAACTGCCTAAAGGGTAGAGCAGGTTTCTCTGTAAGTGCACCAAGGTAACGTGGGATGTCAGCAGTGTGGGCATGCGGTGCTGGCTGATCCACACATGGCAAGCAGAGGGGCACGGAAGCCAGGCCCCCCTTCCCCAAAACTCTGCATTACTGTCACCCTCCCAGTCCTTCACTGCCAGGTTTGATATTGTACGAATTTGATTTAACAGAATGAACTGCAGTGCTAGGATGTGTTGCACCAGGAGTCAAGGAGATCCTACATCAACGCTTGCGTTACCACTGAAACACTGCCCCAGGAAATTTAAGTGTACGCAGGCAGAATGTTGCTCTAATTGTTATGTTAGTACCTTCTGCAGCAAATTAATGCATGAAACATTTTCATTTCGGTACATAAGTTTGTGTGTCTGAGTTAAACATTTATGTTAATGGACCTTCTGGCAGATCTGTAATGTTTCAAATACTCTTGTAGAACAGCTTTTTCTAAATACATCATTTAGCAGTTCTTTCCCCATTTTCTACCTGATCTGGGGGCATGCAGGAAGAGAAACTATTTCACAGTTTTAAAAACCTCCTGCTTGAGTAACTACAAACTCAGCTGCATTCAGGCAAGGTAGCAATTATGCCTGCACCGCCAACAGCGATGTAAGATTGTATTAAAAAAAAATTAAATAAAAGGCACACTAATAGCCAGCATATGCTGCAATCATAACACCCTGCATCAGCACACTGTGCTCCCCAGCCACCACGCTGCCAGCACCCATTCCGCTCCCCAGAGAGCACGGCAGCCCCGAGCACCCTGCGGGGCTGTGGCCGATGCGCGGTGCCCAGGTGCCCGCCCGTGCTGGCAGACCCTGCCCGCGGCCGCCGTCTCCCCCAGCGTGGCTCCTGGACACTGTCAGCGCGCCGGCTGCCCTAGAAAGCCTCCGCTGATTCCATCCTGTGACTCTGACAGGAGGGCACGCACACGCTGTTGGGATGGCTGCCAGCATCCTGGAGTGTGCCAGGACGCAGCGCTGCGGGGCATGGAGCGGGGAAGGTGCCCTGCGACCCTGCAGGTGCCCATCAGGTTGGGGGTGATGGGTATTTCTGTTTGGTGGGGACATGTGCCAGGACATGGCTTGGGAGGGGTGAGGGCTGCTCCAAATTCTCCCCCAGCCCATGTCAAGACCTGTCAAATATATGAGTGGGTCTCAGTCCATCCCAATGGCTGGGGCTGCCTGTGGCCCTGATCCTCCCACATGTCTGCTCACTGCTGGTGCCTCCTAAACTGGTATTTCCCTTTCTCTGGCCTTGTTACTCAGGCATCTGCCAAGCTCTGCCATGTCCCACTCCATTTATGGCCCACCAGCTCCTATGACCTGGGTAGTTAGGATTTATGTGTTAATTGGAGTAAATACAAAGATGGGAGTCACAGCCATAAATTCCCAAGTACTGTTGAGGAAGATCCTTAGCAGAGCAGTGCTGAGCCCAGCATGGCTGTGCACCACGGCACAGGGCACAAGGAGGAGCGGGCAGGGGAGTGCCCCTGCAGCCAGTGTGCCCCAGCCTGAGGCAGTACCCTGACCCCAATTCCCATGTTTCTGGGCCATGTGGCCAAGGATGGCAAAGGCTTTCTTGGGAAGTAGGCACGTGGCGCTGAGCAGAAGTGAAAAGCAGAGCCTGCTTGGGTGTGAGTTAATGTTCCTGAAAATGCCTGGAGTAAGCCCAGGTTTTACAACCACAGCAGCCACGGGCAGGGCCCAGGGAAGGGGCACCTGAGGAAAGGTCACTGCCAAAGGCTGAGTGCTGGACTGCACCTGGGGTGAACTGTCCCTGTCCCTGCTGCCTGCCCAGCTCTGTGGGGTCTGGGATCCGGGAGCTGGCTGGGGTCTGGGAGCTGCCTGCTGCTGCAGCAGGAAGGGACCTGCATGGGCTGCCCGACCTGGCACACACAGAGTCAACCAACAGCTGCTGCACCGAGGGCAGCCAGACCTGCGGCGAGAAACCTCCCCCAGCTCCCAGCCCGCCGTCCCTCTGAAAACAGTACCTGCAAGAACTGCAACTGCTCTGACAGAAGCACCATTATGCTTGAAATATGTGCCTAAATATTACACAGTAAAAGCATTTCCCCTCTTGAATTAATTACATTTCACTTCCCCCCCTTCGTATGTAAAGGCTTTCACTGTCCAGCAAAGGGGGCCTCCTCTCCCTGGCAGATATGAAATTTGGCAAGCCTCATTTATCGTGAAATTTATAATTCAACAGATACTTTTCCTAACACTTCTTGATAACACTGCAGCAGAAATGCAAGTCTTAGTTCCTGGGCATGGAAGTCTGAATGTAAATGTAAAAAATACTCTCTTTTTTTAAAATTCTGCTTTTAAATCTTACACTCTGCGTGGTTTCCAAATCAGTTTAAACTTTCCTGCAAACTTTTATAATAAACAGTCCTGCTCCATAATTTGATGTTTTTAAATGAAAGCATCCAAGCTAATCTATACAAATTAACAGATGTCCTCCTGAAACAGTTAGAAACAAAGAAATGCAGATGCGAACATCATCAGCATCCAAATGAGCTTATTGTAGGACCCTTTAAGGCACATCTGAGCAGAGCTCCAGCCTGTACTCTACCTTTCAACTTGCAAATGACAGTGTCACCAAACACTGTCCTTCCATCAATCAAGCTGGGTCATGAATATACAAAAGGCAGCCGAGAAGCTGGCTACCTCCTGCAGTTCAACTTGCCCTAATTATCTGGGCCTTTCTTTTTGTTCCCTGGAAGGGTGCACTCCCAGTCAGCTGCTGGGCAGCCCCGGGCTCGTTGCGGGAGGTTCCGCACACTGACCCTCCCGCGGACAGCCAACGCACGGGAAATGTGAGCACCAAATGTCATCTTTCTTATTCATCATTATAAAACTTCCCTCCCCTTTCAAAATACCAATCTGCTGCCATTTTCAGACCCTCCCCCGCACCCCTCCAAGCTGTCATTCCCAGCGCTAGCTGCCAGTCGAGTGAATTAGCATCCTAACTGATGTGCTGTTATTCTCCCGTGCAGCCCTCGATGCGGTAACTAATGACCTCCCCCCAGAAAATCCACCCGGCCGCCAGCTCCGGCTGCTCCCTCCCCAACGTGGGAGCCGACGAGCCAGGGCCGCCCGTAGGAAAAGCCTTTCCAGGGGAGAGCAGCTCGTGGCACCGCATCCCGAGAAAATCGGTGCCGACGCGCTGCTGCCGTGTGCCAGCGGCAGCCACAGGAGCCCGAGTGCTCCCAGGCCACCAAGGCCCTCAGCAGCGTCACCTCAGTGCCGTGCCAGCTCCAGGACCTTCCTCTGGCCGCAGTGGACAAAGCACAGCCGGCTGCTGCCTGCATCTCCTGCTGCTGGCACTGCTGGGCCGGGGGCTGCCGGGCGCCCAGAGCAGCCGATGGCTGTGCCCTGTGCCCGCAGCCCTGGCTGCCACCGGGAGGGCTGTGCTGAGCCCGAGCAGATGGTGCCCCGGAGCCTGGGGTGCTGCCAGAGGTGCCCAGGCACCGCAGCGGGCTGAGGGCACAGTGCCTGGCCCCCGTGGCAGCTCTGCACCCCTGTGCTTCGGGAGACACACCCCGGGCTGACCTCACCGTGCCCCGGGCTTTGACCTGGAACCCTTCAGCTTTGTACCAGCTTCAACTCCTCAGCAATTACTTCCTGTCCTTTACACTTTTCCCAGGACATTTTAGATCACTTGATTCAAACAAAGAAGCACAAGCTCTCCTGCCTGCCTCAGGAGACACAGCCATGTCTGGGAGAACAGCACTCCAGCTCCAGGTGCCGTTCCCATGGTGAGGGGCAAGAGTGACCCAGGGGTAGGAGCACCCAGGGACGTGCAGCCCCTGCAGCCAAGGGGGCTCCTGCCCTGGCTTGATGTGGGGGTCATTGTAACAGAGAGGGGACAGTCCCCAGAGGAGCAGGGGCTTCACAAATGGAGGCCCAGATCAGCACTTCCAGTGCCCACACAAGGCCACAGTGGTGCCGTGCCCATCTGCACTCTGGCTCCAGGGGGCACCCCCATGTCCCAGCCCCTGTCACCCCTGTGTCCCAGCCCCTGTCACCCCCATGTCCCAGCCCCCTGTCACACCTGGCACAGCATCCTGGCCTGCCCCTGCCCCTCAGCTCTGCACTGGGAAGAGGTTCCCAGATGTAAAAAGAATTTTGAAACTGAAAGGCAATTCATGTAAGTGAAATACTTCCACACTTGAAATTCCCTCTAGGACCCCAGAAACTCTAGAAACACGGAGCAAGAAAGAAATCTTCAAATCTCTCTTTTGGAATTGAAATCACTTTATAGACTACCAGAGCTGGAATAAATGTGGGAGGAATTTTAATGACTGCAGGTATTTCCTGCCTCTGAATGATTGCCACCTGGTGAGAGGAATGATCCTGGGGGTGGGAATGCCTGCAGTGGGCAAAGCCTCTCACCAACCCTCCAGACACTAGGTCCCCAACTCTGGCCAACCTCTGCCAGCCCCGCAGTGCTCCAGGCACAGATGTCAGGAGCCCCGCGGATCGTCGGGCACAGATAACATCAGCCCTGCCGTGGCATCACGATCAGCCCTTGCCAGCAAACACCTACACAAGAGTCTTGTCCACAGACAGGAGATCCGTGACCCCACGGCATCTCCCTCCTCTGTCTAGGCATCAGTGGGCACTGAGTGTTCCCACACAGCCTTTTTCAGAGCTGCCCACAGAGCAGCAAAGTTAGGGGAAGTTACTCCTGGAAATGACCTTTAGAAGGATAATTTATCACATAGAAATGAAGGCAAAAATAAAATCTACATCCCTAATTTCTCTTTCCTTTCAAAGCTGGGTCTCTGACTCCACAAACTGTGTTATATATGTTTACATTTCTATAAAAGCAAGTGCTCCTCGGAGGAGCAGCGAGGTAATTCACATTTGCATCATGTGTAGCTATGATAAATAATAAATATGGAGCTGATAAATGGTACTGTGCAACTGGAAGACCTATTTTTTATTGAATGGCTGACTAAATACTCATGTAAAAGTCATAACTTGATGCTTCTTTTACCCTGGGGCCGCAGTAATTTATTGTTGTAATTTATATGCACTGCCTTGGTGAGGGGACAGTTTTAGCCCAGCCCAGGGACTGTCCCATCCCACTGGGTGCCAGGGGATGTGCAATGAGCAGAGAGGTGTGATGGGTCAAACCATGTTACTTGGGGTGAGATGGTGCCAGGAGAGCAGGAGAAGGGCGAGCACAGAGTCACCCCTGGCACCACTGGAGCTGTGGGGCACATGTGGTGCATGGCACATGGTCATGACAGAGCAGGGGGACTGTCCTTCCCGGGACCCCAGCATGGGGTGACCCACAGGAGGGGATCTCCAGCACCACCAAATCCACACGGTGCTCTCACACCATCAGTTCATGCTCCAGACCACACATGCACAAACAGCCCTGTGCACAGACACCCCCCTGCACACACACCTGTGATCACAGCACGTCCCCAGGTGAGAGGAGGAGTCCTGCCCCCTGTCCCAGGGCTGGCCCCCTCTCATAGGGGTGGGATTTCAAGCCTGCTCAGATCAGGACATTCCAGCTGTGCCCACCCCACACTGGCTTCACTGATAGCCTGGAAACTGTGACTGGAGCAGGAGAAGTGAGGTCCATAAAGCAGAGAGCTGCTGCCCAGGCTGGAGACAGCAACAATAAATCCTGCTGTGTACAATGGCTCAAACTTGTCTTTAAAAAATGTCTAGAGAAAAAACTCACCCCTCCCAAAACACGAGTGGGCCCCATCGCTGCTAACAATCAACAGGATTAATTGGAGAAGGAATTTAAGAAATCTATTTCAGCAATATTGTGCCTTTGATAATTTAGAGGCAGCCATGATACCACGATTTGTACATGACAGTCATATGAAATAATAAACCTTGCTAGCTATAAACATTACCAAATTCTGACACTATTGATTTATTATGTCTAACAGTGACATCAAACCGAACAACTGACAGAAACAATGTTACAGCTTTAAGAGCAGTTTGTCAACGATTAATTCTGCCAAACGGGGTTTAGTTTTATGCTGGGACTGCTTGTCTAGCAGTTGTCAATCCAAGCAAAAATTACTACTGCCACACGTCTGCTCCCGCCAGCCCGAGGCGCCGCTCCGCTAGCCCTCATTACCCCGATCACCGTGAATACAGATGCAGGGCCAGTCCCTATTTAATATGCGTGTTAATTATGCAAATTATTAATTGGGCTGGTGCTTGAGGACTTGTGTTTATGCCCAGATTAGAGTCAATAACTGTATCACACAGCATTTTAAGCCTGACCTGTGACAGAAATAAAGCTGTGCTGAAAGCGACGTGTTCTGCTGCGGCTCCTCAGGGCGGCTGCGAGCCTCCAGCAGCGCAGGAGGACCGGATCGGGATCCCTCCCGTCGGCACCTGCCTGGCACCATGGGCTTGCTGGCTCCCAAACAGATCCTCATCACACTCCTGACTTTTTCCAGGTATTTTTACAGCCATTTGCTCTTCCAGCAGGAAGGTGGGTTTGTGCTACTTCTATTGCACTGTCAATACAAAGCGTGTGACATGATGTTATACACTGTAAATTTGTTTGATTTTTTTAAAATCAAATACATTTAAAGGTGCAAAGATCGAGGGTGAAGCTACGAGGTTTTTCCAATTAAAATTTACAGCAGACAATGTTGTAAATTTTATACAGTTGTAATGCTGGCTGCAGTTGTGCTGAAATGGGAACTATTGATCAGCCTGATTTCCCAGGATACAAGAGGGGGAAACAAGGTATTGCACCAGCAGAAACAAAACTTTCATTTGTAAAGCCTTCTATTATACTTTACTGCCCTCATTTGGTTCCAGATGCATCTCTTCTAGCAGGAGAAATAAGGTCACAGCCTGTTCCCCAAAGGATACAGGAGCAGAGGAGGTGAAGGGGAGCTTCACCACAGCCCTGCAGTACAGCTCTGCCGGCTCGCCCGGCGCAGGTCTGCGGCCAGGGGCAGTGGCACAGGGGCCACCAGAGCCCCAGGACCTGCACCCAGAGTGCCCCAGGGGCCCCAGACACAGCACAAGGGCTGTGGGCCCGGGAAGTCCTTCTGGGAACAGCGAGGTGGTGTCCCCAGCAAGGGTAAGATTTACAGACACATCCAGCCTGATTCCCAGTTGGAAGCCAGAAGATGCCCGGTGGAAGCTTGGGGCTGTGTCTGGGAAGAAGCCACCCAGGCCAGTGGTGTGGGGGCACTCACTGGGGCCAGACCACGTGCCAGCTCTGGGTTACAGCCCCACCACGCCGTGCTGGCCACGACTGCTTCTCCTCACCGCACAGACACAGGGAGGAGCCCTGGCTGGCAGGACTTCATCCAAGGTGCAGGTGCTGCCACAGGGGGCTGGCCTCAGGGGCACCCAGGCACCCAGGCACAGGTCCTGGGGACACGGATCTGGTGAGTGCAGTGTCCCACGGCACCAGGCTGGTGCCAGGGCAGCTCGTGTGGCCACGGGGGCAGCACCCTGAGCTGCCCCAGTCTCAGGTACCCGGTGGCATGGTCACCACTCTGGCACTGCTGACCTCCTCCTCTTCTCCCTCAGCTTTTAGTACGATCCAGCCCACATATGGTCCCTTCTCTATGGACACCACAACTGCTTTTAAGGGAAAGTCTGGCACCAGCAGCACTGCTGCCTGGCCAACAGCTCTGTTAGTCCTCACTCAGAGAATTTACATATGAATTAATGCCACCTTCACTCTGAAATATGATGTTCTCGTTCAGTTAGACATTTCTGCACTTTTTCCTTCACTGCAGCCCCACGGTTGTGCCAGACCCTGGGCACTGAGATTTCTAGGAACACTCACACTGACTCTCATGCAGGGATGCTCTTCACCTGGGTTCCCCCACAGCCACCATCACCTTTTCCAGGACGGGGTACCCACCACTGGGTGCTGGGGCACCAAAACCCATCACCTCCTGCAGCAGTGCCAGGACAAGACGTGGTCCCTGCGAGCCACCGGCTGTGCCCAGCACTGCCTGGTGAGCCAAAACCTGCCGTGTCACCTGCCTGAGAGCAAGTGAATCCAAAACACAAACAACAAAGCCAGAGCTAAGTTAAAAGGAGGAAAAAAACAGACAATGGATGATCCCAATAATGGGAAAAGATAACAAAGCCCCTGGATCCCAGCATCTGGCACTAAATGCACTTCTCTGTAAACTGAATGGCGGCTCCCAAACTGCGCCAAGCATCACTCCTCTGCCAAGGCAGTAAACAGCTTTTATCAGCAATAATGATGGCATAATCCCAGCTAAAAAGGAAAGTAACATATGGCAGCAGCCCTCCAAACCCCATCCCGACAAAGTAGGGGGCATTTTTATTACAGCGTCCACTTGCAGAAAACCTGCCAGCCTCCTTCTCTCTTTCTCCTCTTTTTTTTACAGGTTATCATCTTCGCTGTTTGAGCTGAATGTGGCATTTGGGAGTTTTAAACTAATGAGTTCATTTTTCTAGGAAAAAAAAAAAAAAAGAAAAAACAGAGGGAGCTTCAACATACAGGAGAGACAGGATACCCAGAACTGACAGGAGACACCGAACCCAGCCGGGCTGGGGAAGGGAACATTCAGGCCTAACTGGGCTGGGAAGTACAGGCTGCAAAGGGGCCACATTATTTCAAATACTGCTACACAGTTTAGGCTTAAGTGTGATGCAGTGTTTGGAAAACAAACACGAGGGAAGGAATAATTCAGCCCTGACGCAATCTTTTTCTCTGAAGATGTGATAGGTTACATAAGAGCACTGCTAATAGGTCAGGTGTAAAGCAGGGCAAATTTTGTTTACAAGCTGATTTCAGAACCAAAATGAATCTAACATTATTAACCTTTTTTAATGGCTGGCATCCTCATTTATATTTGCAGATCTAATATTCACAAAACTGATTTTAAGGCCGGCTGTGTATTTATCAAGAGCAGAGTGAGACTGTGTGAAAGGCGTCGGTTGGACGAGGGAGAGTTGGTGTCACATGGTCTCACCTTTAATTGACAGAGCAGGGGCTCGTTTTCCCTTTCTTTTATGATTTGCTGAAATACCATCTCCAAGTAAAGAAGAGATTCCAATCTCACTTTGGCTCTGCAATCTCATCACGCAATTATTTGAAAACATTACGATTTGGTAATTATCATGCTAATTATTTTGCCCTATACGTTTGCCATCATGTTGTACAATTAAACCCAGAGCCAAAGCTTTGTTTGCACCATGCAAACACGGGTGTGATTGGGAACAAGAGGGGAAAAATGGAGGAATGCACTAATATTTTTTTGACATCTTTACCTATAAATATTTTTTCAGACTGAAAAATGTATCTAATAGCCCCACTCGCTGATGTGCACTGCAGTTTACCACAGTGTCTATATTTCTGTTGTCAGTTTTACAGTATCTCCCTTCATTAAACCTATCAAGTTTTCCTTTTGATCATGCAACCAAGGCCAGAAGACAGATATCTTCCTGGAACAGAGCAGTCTGCCAAGTCTTTCACAAGCCCAGCTTTAACCTCCCTATTGATTTTCTCAACACTGCAGCCATTCATTGTTTGTGACATTTGGCTGTCGGCTCTTTAACACCCTTCAACCAAATCAATTTCATATTTTTGTCAATGCCCTGCTAGAGGATGAGCAGAATGGGAAGAGACTTAGCATGATTTAGAATGTTGATTTTCTAGAGCGGTTTTATCTGTAGTTTTTACAAGCCTTATAAAGTTAATTCAACATGTTTATTTAAGCATATGCAATAAATTGGGAAAGAAGCACTACCACAGTTAAGTTTCAAATTCCCCAAATCTAATTCATGAAGGAAACTAAATTATTATATCAACGTCAGTAAAAACAAATGTGCTGCCATCCTGTTCCCTCCAAGCCCAAACCACAACGAGGAGGGACCACAACGAGGAGAGTCCCTGGCCAGCACAAACCCAGGGGCCTGCTAACACAGAACCACAGCTTCAACCCAACAGCCCAGTCCAAGCAGTGCTGCTGTGATGAGACTGTCACCACACGGCCGTGGCAAGGAGAGGCAGCAGAATGCCGGGATGGGACCTCCACGTTCAGCCCCAGCCCCATTCCTCTCTAAGCCCAGACCCCCTCAGGCTGATCCACACCCAGATCCCAGGGGTGCCTTTTGGGGAGTGAAGATGCTCATGGCCTGGCTGGGCTCCCCTGTGTTTCCAGCCAGGGCAGAGATGTGCCAAGGCTCACACACATCGCCCTGGAGTGTGCCCAGCCCCTGAGCAGCAGATACTGTAGTGGGGATCATTTTACACAACATTTTCACCTGACAGACCAGCGGCATTAAATGTGGATTAGCAGCCTGGCAGCTTGAACAGCTTCTTCAGAGCCAGCAGCTCCATGGTGTAAATATGTATTTAGGGCACTTGCAGGCTGCGTGTTGCACCGCCCGGATCTCGCTCGTGCTCCCGCACACCTGGATTTATGCCGTGCTCGTCAGAAGGCCGACGGATACTGTGGGCTCGGCAGATACTGCTATGGAAGCAGTTACTGCCTGCAACGGTCCGATCTGATCCTTTGTGTGTGTCCACACATCCCCTCACCCAGCTGCTTTAATCTCCAGCCCTCGGGAGCCACGTCCAGAGAGGACAGAAATGCTCCTGCCAAGCAGGACGAGGGACGTGTCCCCTGTCCTACCCCAGCGCAGAGGTCACACTCCCACACGCGGCCCCGGCTCCTGGGGAGCAGGGACTGTCCTTCGCAGCCTTCCCTCTATTTTTAACTGCTGATAAATTGGAGAGACTCTTGGTTAAACCGTGTGGGTTTCAAGGACGTGGAGGACGGTGATGGCAGCAGTTGACACTTCATTACATCAGAGATGCGAGCGGGAGGGGACTCCCGTGTCCCCCCAAGGTGGCCAGAGGGGATGGGCAGGGCCGTTCTCGTCCTGCCCGTGCCCCCCGGGGTGCCCAGCCCCATGGTGCCATGGAACACACCCCCACACAGGGCAAGGGGCTGTGCCCCCACGGCTCAGCAGCTTTCTGGAGACATCCCCCTTAGTGGGCAGGATACAGCCCCTGCCATCCATCTCTCCCCTGAACCCATCCCTCTGGCTGTGCAAACCCCCCAGGGCAGGGGCTGTGGCTCTGCCAGCACCACACCTGACTGTAGGTGGGAAAAGGCCTGATGAGAAATGAATTTGAAAAACCAATTGTAAAAAATAGTTTTAAAGTCTCTCATGCTTGCCCCCGGGGAAGGAGGACATGGTGTGTTTAAAATACTGTGCTTAAAATAAAAAATATTCTCCATGCTGGCAACCTGTTTTGCTGGGTTCTTGATATTGCTGTTTCCAAGACCACAAGCATGCCAGACCCCCTCCTCCCCAGGGACACCATGGGACATGAGAGCCAAGGTTAAAAATAAAGCTTTCAGGATGGTTTCCCAGCCTGGTATCCTTCAGATGCAGACTGCACCCAAACCAGCCTCTGCTAAAACTCTGCTGATGGAAGGATGGGATGGGACAGGAATATGGATTCCCATACATGGTGCCCAGAGAAGGGAGCAGGAGCACAGTGGCCAGACCAGCTGCTGTTCTGAGGCATCTCAGCATCTCTCTCCTGCAGCTGAAACAAGAACAGGACCGGGTGGGAAGAGAGCTTGGAGGCTCCTGACAATGTCGCCCCTCTCCAGCCCAGGTGAGCACTCTCTGAACAAAGGCATCTCCTCCTGGTCTGTGAGCCATCCCAGCATAGCAAGAGGGATGCCAGCAACAGAAACTCTCTGCAGGAGGGGAAGGCACCCCTTGACTCCCCAAGAGGGGTTCCCCCAGGGGGGCACAGCAGCAGAGCCCCAGAGCTGCCCAGGGCTGGCTGCTCACAGCAGGCACGGGCAGACGTTGTCTGTGAGGGCAAGGCGTGTGCCTGGTAGCTCTGTGTGTGTCATGCAGGATCCCCACTGGCTCCTTCAGCCAGGAGCCTTCCCCAGACCTCACCTGGCTCCCAAGCCTGTGGGATGCTGCGGATCCTCCGCCACAGCCGAGCCCGGGGGTCCAACACCCCCAGTGGATTGTGGCACAGGCTCCCCCAGCTCCAGGGGGACCCACAGCCTGTCCAGGCTTTTAACCTGAGCCCTGCCAGCTTCTGTGAGTCTGTTCTCACACCATTTCCCACTGCCACAACACCAATGTCGGCAGCAGTCCAGGGGAGAAACATCTGCCTGGTTTAAGAGTAAAACCTATGAAAACCTAGAGGGTTGGCAGCTGGGGTAAATGATTGTGGCTTCACAACTGGCACCACATGAGGATTTGCCCCAGGGTTCAGAGGTGGCCCTGCTGGGGCTCAAGCCCTTGGTGGTGTTTGATCAGAGCTGCCTTTCAGTGTCATGATAAAGAAATGCACACACTTCATTCTTTTAAATCAGTGTTTTTCAAAACTACACCAAAAACCTGTCCAGTCTTGAGTGGAAGAATTGAAGGATCAAACGATGATCAAAGGGGGCTGCGAGGAGGAGCATTACCTGTCCCCATCTCCCTGACACCTCCACTGCCCATGAGCTGGGACCCTGGCAGCAAAATGGCCCTGATCAGATGGGCCTCCAGGCAGAGGACAAGCTGCTCCAGCACGGGGATCAAGGAGCTCCCAAAATACCAGAAATACAATGGAAAGCATTTTTCATGCCCAATGGAGCAGCAAAAGAGCAGCCTGAAAAATGCATTTTAATATATTTACTATCTTTTTTGGGGTTTTAGACCAGATAGGAAGAGGGAGAATTTCTTGCCACAGACCCAGAATATTCCACTATTCCCCTGATGTTTTACTGTGGGATTTTTCCCACTATGCCCCAATATACTCATTTTTTTCAGCTGTAGCGTGTTTGCTTTGATGATGCCTTAACCTAGAAATAGTCTGCAGTTGTTTACCCACTGGTAGAGCTTCAAATATTATATTCTCACATTTTTAAATCAGTGCAGACACCTGAGACAAAAAGTGTCCCAAAAGCTGCCTACAAGAGCTACATGCTGGTCACTCTTTCTTGTCAAGGTTGATTTATTGCCTCCTTGCTGTTCAATTTCACATTTTGTCCTCATCATATCCGTGGCTCATGATCATTCTAGGCTGACCCTTGTAGGGCAGGCAGGGAATATTGATAAAACAATTATCTGTTAGCCGTTCATTTGATTTTCCATTTCAATTACGGATTGCACGAGGCAAAAGGAAAAAGATTGCATCATTGATTTTTCTACCTTACAACAGTAAAGAGTTGCTTTGATGGTTATAAAATGAATGCAACTCAACCATGCTTTTAAAGGTCATATTTTTTGTTTTACTATATTTCTTAAAAGCCTTAATATATGCAACTGTACGGGGGGGAATGCCCATATCATCAGCTTGGATAACCAGATACAAAGCACACACACACAGAGAAACGCGGGTAAAAACCCTGCTCTAATGTATTTACAATAAATCTGATCTTCCCAGCAACGCCTCGGCATCACTCGGGAGCCCAGCNGATGCGGGACGGTGACGGTGGCGCTGCCGCGGGAGCGCGGCCCAGCCCGCGGCTCCATCACGGTTCAGCGCCCGGCGCCGCTCCGGGGGATTTTCACATGGCCGACCCTCGGAGAAGTTCAGCCTTTGATCAAGGTTTAGCGTGCCTGGAGTGGCCGTGGAGCAGGAAAGGGCTCCCATTTTCTGTGTCACAGGGTGCCAGTGCTGATCTCCTTAAAGCCCCAGAGTTTTCTTCCAAGACTGGATTACGCTCAGCAATTAAGGTAATGAACTGGCTGAGGTAACAAAGCATAATGATCTCTTTTGTCCTCTGAATGCTTATGAACTCGCTCCCTCACAATAGTCTGGAATGCAGAGCTTTCTCCAACACCGGGGCTTAAAACTGTGTAAAAATGATTACTTCCATTATGCCTTCATGGCTTGACATTTTTAATTTAAACACCTGTAATATTTAAGCATACTTCTCAGAACCCAAATACCCGCTCTCAAAGAATGCTAGCTTACATTCCTGCAATATTTTGACATCTTATGAGTATTATTTTAATGCCTGAAAAGATAATGTGATGAATCCATTGCAAATATTTCAAAATATGTGTATAAAGGACTGTTGCTCGCGTTTTGTTTGGAAACAATGGATTTTTCAAAACAAGGCACAACAGCTGAGCGAGCAGTCAGCATTTCATCAGGCACTCTGTCGTGTCAATAAGGAACCACATTGTCTGGGCATATGTGCAAACGCAACACAACTTTTGCTCCAAACCAGCCCTTTTCTGTGATATCAAACCCTGCCATGCTCATTGCCACCCCTCCCAGCACAGGGTGTTTTGATGCAGCTATTTCACTTTTTTAAAGCATTTACTTAAGGTTTTATTTATTTATTTTGAAACATCTGGCTACTACTTTTACATTTTTCTCAAATTTTTTGCATGATATAAACCTTCTGCACTGCAGAATCTGCTGCACTCTGATCTTTCATCTTAACACATTTCCAGCCCCAAATTTCACTTCAATCTCACCTCATCTCTCCATACTACATTAACCCCTGGCAATTGCCTTCCAAATGACCCCATTAAGCTGTAATTGCCTCAGCAGGCCTGCACTTTCGCTTGTAATTCTGTACCTCTCATCTCCCAGACGTTCTCTCAGCATCATTTCGTGTTCTGGCTCCCTTCACTGAGCTCAGCTTATGACCTCGCTGCACCATGGCCGAAATGACTACTAAAAGCATAACAGAGACGGAATTCCATTACTTATTTTTAAAAGTTCTCTGGTGCCCTAATGTAATATTCTTTGGGGATTGTTGTCAAGGATACCAAGCACCAGCCATTAAAACCTTTTGTTTCCCAAGGCATTCCGTCTTTTATTAATAAATAAAGATAAAGAGAAGCTCATCCAGCCTCCACAAAGTCAGCGTGTGTTCGCAGGGCTCTGGTACGGCTCCAGGCCTCACCGTGCGCGGCCGCTGCCGGAGCAGGGCGGCCGGGCTGGCAGCTCTGCCCGGCGCCGGGGCTGCCGCGCACGCAGAAACGAAACCGTGGCCGAGGACTCTGCAGAGCAGCTCAGCACAGCGATGCTGCCTTCAGCATATGCTGCTGCCAGAGCCGGAATGGCAGAGAAAGCCAGGTCCGAGCAGCCTTTTGTGGCCACCGCGCCGAGGAGGAGGAAAACTCACACTGTCATATCCCACTGTCAGGGCTAACAGTCTATCAAGGATAATGGGAATCCCCAATGGGGGCGAACAAAACAGCATGGAAAAAGCTGGCTAATCCTTTAACCGGGTTTGTGGCTCAAATGTGTTAAAGAGGAACCTCCCGCTCCCGGCTGTTGTGAGACGGCCAGGAGACATATATTTCAGATTGAAAATTAATTGGTGCTGGATCCAAGCAAGCCTTTGCAGCAAGCAGTAACCTTTTCATTTTATGGTCATGACACTGAAATATTAAGAGCCCTCTTCTCCCATAAACTATATAAACAGAGGCTCTCTGAAAAATGGAGGTAGTTTTTTCTGTGGCAGAGAAGGAGTTTTACTCTTAATTCATAATAAAACTTAGGGCTGAGGCTGCATGGGGCAGGAGGTTCCTGCCCAAGGGGCACCAGTGCCCACGGGGGCTCTCCCAGCCCCAGGGGGATGGGGTGCCCCAGGTGTGGTGGTGGGGCCAGGGCCATCTGAGCATCCTCCTCGTCCAGGCTCTCTTGGCACTGCCAACAGAGCCAGAGGTGGCCACATCTGGATCACCTCCTGACTTGCTCTCCGTCTGTCACACAGGAAGGGTCAGAAGCCAGGGGGCCAAGGGGGGCTGTGCACACCCCAGGACCAGGGACAGCAGAAGGGCCCATCAGAGCCTGTGCAGTGCCCTGTGACCCTGGTGAGGTGACCTCCCACTCAGGACACCCTGCTCACAATCACCAACCTTGGGCAGGGCATCACAAGGGGCTTCCCTGCACACCTGAGCTGTGACCTGTTCATTCAACATCTGCTGCTCAATACCAGCAGGGACAGCACTGGAGCCCATCAGCCTCCATCTGATCAGGAGATCCATATGCTTTGGGTTGAATTTTTTTAACCCTGTTTGTGGCAATAATGAGTTCACATGGATTTTTAGCCAAGAAATACATTTTATCAAGGATTCTCAACTAAAAGGAAGCTCCTGAAAGCTTTTCACTTCTCCTTGCCAGAAGGATGGAGAAGGTCAGTGTCTAGAGGCGTTTGCATGTCCATGGTGTTGGAAGGTGACACTGCACATGGGAGCATGTGCCACACTAGGACCAAGGCCATTGTCTGTTTTCTCTGCCAGCCTCACACAGACACCCCAGCACTGTCACAAAGGCAGGAGAGGATCTGTGAAGGCTGCCCTGCCACCTCAAAGCCACCTCCCCCAACCATCCTCCATGGAGATAAGATGATAAAATCAGTCTGATCACTGAGCTGCTCCAAAGGTCCCAAAGGAGATAAAAAATAACCCAGAACTTTTCCACAACAGGATGGTTTCTGCAGACAGATGCCTGGGCCTGGCTCATTCCTCTGGCTGCGTGTGAGCCACGTGTGAGCTGTGTGTGAGCCACATGCTGCAGCAGCCTCAAGCCTTAGGCTGTTTTTATTCTACACACCAGGCAGGAAATTTTCATTTCATGCATCACTCACGTTTTGTCCTGATTCTGCGAAGTCAGGTCTTGCACTGAAGGTAAAGCCTGGAGGAAATCAGATTGATTCGGAGTTGCTATTGTTTGGAATTCCAGTCTGGGCTCATTGGGCACTGATTTTGTTTGCTTTCAGCAAAGCTTGTGGTACCAAAGTGCAGAGCTGAGACAAGCAGCTGAATGAAGTCAATCCCCGTACTTCAGTTATTTTTGTTTTCTTTAAAATGAACTTTGATTTCATCACATTCTGCCCATCTGTAAAACCCAGATAATGCCATTTTTGTCAACATCCTGGGGAAAAGTTATCAGCCCCAAGAGGAGTGATGATCAGCAGACCTGTGTGTGTCCTGGTTCCATTTTAACCGTCGGTAGCTGTGGCTCTGCACATGCTGAGACTGTGGGTGGGCACCAAGGTCACCTGCACGTGCACGGCACTGGGGCCATGAGGGGCACCTTTCCACACAGCACCTGGGCTTTTCTCATTATCAGCTCGAACAGGACTGAATCATGAACAGAATCTCTTGGGCTTTGCCATACAGAGGTTACCCAAATGTTCCCAAAAACACCACTCAGAAATGTTACAAATACACCAGCAGGTGAATCACTAAAGATGAAGCACCTCCAGCTCCCGACCTCTGCAATATTTCTGTTTGTCTGGTTACTGGAGTAACCACGAGTTAGAGACACACTTCATCGCCATCTCCAGAGTTCTGGACATGTCTAATGAGAACAGCAAGTCATGAAACATCACATGGCACCAATGCCACAGCCGAGGCAACTCTGAAAAATGAGTTGTGCTTCTCATATTCTGGGATCCTTTTCCTGTCTTCCCAGAGAAAAGAGCTAAACTAAGCAACTCCATGCTCCATATACTCCTTACCTACCTGGTGTGCAGGAGCCCCCCGAGGTCCTCGGAGGAGGCACAACAAAGGGAACAGCAGCACTCAGTGCCAGGCTGCCCTGGCACACACAGCCAGAGCTCTCACAGCAAGGGCACACTCGCCATTTTCAATGGAGAAAATAAAAACCCCACCCTGCATGGCCTCCCCTTGGACCTTGCACCAAGTGAAACTGTGTTTCACCAAAGCCATTTGCTCCCATCCTAAAGGACAGTCTGGGAAGCTCCATTCTTTCATCATTCTGGCTCCTCGACATGTTTACTTTTAACTCCTAATTAACTCCTAATCCCTGAACTCCCAGGGAAGTTCTCAGTTGTTTTCTTTCCTGCTCTGCAGCCCCCAGCCTGCCGGCAGACACAAGCACTGCAGTGGAACACACACCCTTCAGTAATACCAACACCCTGCCTGGACTGACTCGGTCCGTGTTCCATCAGTCCCTGTGCAACAAACCTGAATGAACCATGGATGGATTCTGCAATTCAGAGCAAGAACTGGGCAAGAAAGAGGGAATTCTATGGATAATCAGACACCCAAAGCCTGTCTGAAGCCCTGCATGATGACCGGCCCAGCAAAGCACCACTGCAGTGAAGACAGTGATGAAAGTGAAGAGCACCTCTGGCCCCATTATCAATTGCTTTGCATGAAACAAAATACTCTTTTTGTAGGTAAAAATGATACAAAGCAGAAGCCGACGATAAATTTTTCCTTTCAGTTTTAATCAGGCTTCCTGTTGTAAAAGCTCAGCAGACAGTGACGCGAGACACTGCCTCCCAACTTCGGTTCACCTTTGCCGTTCCACCAGGGACACCGTGTCAAGATTGTTCAGCTTTTTTGATGAGTGCTGCGTGAGTAACTAATGTGTAAATGCAGATACGTATAGAAAGCAGTTTTGACAGTGATGTATTGCAACTGGTTCCAGATGTCGGCGAGGGATGCTTGGCCAGGCACCTGGGGCTCGCCTGCCACAGAGCCGCACCAGCACCAAACCAGTCTGCACATAGATCACAAGGCTTTAACTCTCCAATTATAATCTTATTAAACAACCATCACTCGAGCTTCTGCTTCTCTTCTTTCAGGATGCTGCAAAATATCTCTGTTTTGTTGCTCACATTTTAATTTTAATTAAGGAGAGATAAGCTGCAATGTGGAGCTTAGCACTAAACCCTGCAGTTTGGCTGTCAATGGGAAACTTAAAAGCAAGCTGTTGAATTGGTCAAAATTAACCTTATATTAACATTTCACATTTTTTATATCACTACACCAAAACTTGCGCATTGCAGATGCCAAACATTTAATTAGATATCCCCTAATTCCTGAAGTAAATGTTGAAATGGCTCTACAATACTGCATTTTCCACGGAAGACATGAGCTGGTACTGGATTTTTGCATCTGATACTGGAGCAAACTGCCAACGAGGTCATTCTAAAGAGGAAACACTTGCACACAATTGTAAAATTCGTTAAAGACACACTGAATCACTGAAAACTCCACATCTCCAGCTGTACCCATGTCCACTGTGCCACGGAGTGGGCATCCTGCAGGCAGCAAAGCACGGCGTGCCCTGGGACACAGGGCCACCGCTGCTCCGTGGGGTCCCGTCCCTCTGCACCTCCCTGCCAACATACTCACCCCTTCTGGGGCACTAACAAGGGGAGATTTCACATGAAAACAAAGATAAAAAGGTGCATTGAAAAACTGAGTAATTAATGAGTGCAGTAACAGTCAGACTCGCTGCAGAGTTGATGCTGACAAGCTGCGGGAGCACGCGGCCGGAGGAGCCAGCAGGCAGAGCGCACGGTACCTTCCAGGAGCAGCACTTAACCCAGAACACTGATAAAGTTGCACTTCGTACAGCAGAAGCGTTTGTAGCTCAGCTCAGCATCAGTGTTTGGTCTAAAGGGAATTTTCTCAAACAACCTGTCTGTCTCCCTCCCGGCTCGCTCCGAAGCACGGCGCTGCAATCGCCGCTCTCGGGGGATCGCCCTGCGGCTCGCTCCTCCACGCCGCTGTGATTCCAGGCGCCGCTCATTGATCACCATCGCTGCCAGAGCGGCGTGTGCTCATCCCAGAACAAAGACAGGGAGACCTGTGCTGCGGCTCTCCTCTGTCACACCAAGGTTCAGGGCACCATTAGTGGGAGCACTGGCAGGGATGATGCCGCAGCACCACTGCCATGCTCCATTTCCACCCAAACCCCTCCATCCATCGCCCTCACACTGAGGCCAAAGCCCCTGTGATTAATAACCTTATGATGAGTAAACTCTTGCCTAATCGGGGCTGTTGGGCCTCGTGTCACTCAGTGTATGACTGGGGGGAAGAAGGCAGACTGACCAGTATCTGATACTTTTCCAGTTGGATCATCAAAATTAATTCTAACCCGCATTTAAATGATCAACCTGTAAAAATTCATTACTAGCATGGAACCTGCTAATAAATGGCACCAGACAGCATGTGAGCCGTAAACTATCACCCGTGTCCTTCTGCTTACAGAGCTCCTGTTATGACAAACCTTTATTGGCCATTTGTGGTACAACATAAACCACCCAGAGCCAGGCTGGGCTTTTGTTCCAGCTCCTGCAGTCAGAAGGATGGAGATGTCCTGGCTGGGAAAGAAAGTTCCGGGGGCATTTGATTGACCTGTGAGCTTTCTTCAATGACACACTCTGCATTTCGAGACAGTGGATGGGAACCAAAGGACCTTTTGCTTCACTAAAGCAGAAACTGATAAAAAATGGCCTTTTCCTGCAGTCAGTAAGGCAGGATGGGAGCGAGATGATACAGATATCTCACGCCCGGCATGTTAATGTGCAGAGCATCCTGGTGTGAACAGCCTGGCTGCACAGGGAGCGCTGCTCCCGAGGGCCAGGTGCTGGGGGCAAGGGCTGAGGACTGTGGCTCTGCTGCCTGTTCTCAGCCCTGCTCCCCACAGCCGAGGGTGCCCAGGGCAGGGCAGTGGCAGGACATGGGCTGGAACTTCACCAGAGCTGTGGCTGGAGCTTGGTCTGCTCCTGGAGCACATGTGCACATGTACAGTGTGTGCCAATGCTTCCAGTATGGCATCGCCTCCTCATCCCTTTGGCACTGGGCACAAGGAGCTACCAGCACTTCCAGGCTCAGCTGGAACATTACCTAGAGCACTGCAGCAATTCTTACTCTGATTTTATACTTCCTTTTTAGTCCCCTGGCTAACAAGCTGGCCAGAAGTTGTGTCTGGAAAATCCCAACATGATTTGGGCAGCTAATATCGAGACAGAGTATCGGGCAAGTAATTAAGATGGTTGGATAATTGTGAGGAATGTTAATTCTTCCAGTCTTTGTAGCTGGGAACAGGGGATGGTTTGCGACCAAGCCCCGCTGTCAGGACGTCACACGCGGAGCGGGGGAGCGTGGGGGCCTGGCAGGTGCCCACACATATGACAAACCACAAAATCCTACAGAAAATTTCTACTATTCTGGGAGCACTGCTGCTGTTCTGTACCTTTCACTGCCTTTGGAAGACGAGGAGGAGGATTATGATGAGACACACAATGGGGATTATATGCATGTTTTTTCCAGAGGAGATGAGTCCTGATCTAAAATCCAATGAAGTTAATTCTAAGGTAATTTCCAGCCCCTGGATCACTCCTCCAGCTCTGATGAGCCAGCTGACCGAAACCCTCTGCACCAAAAATGCCCCTTCCCGTCTTTTGTTCTGTTTCACAGGGATGTTGAGTTATTAACTGTAGGGAATGGAATTAATATTCCCATCAATGCATGTGCCACTGGACAGCAGGAATGGCCAGTCCTACCTGCCAGCACGGCTGGAGCCTGGCCCCAGCTGACTGCTGGGACCGAGCTCACACACACATTCTGGTTACAGTCACATAAAAGCTGCTTAGAGAAAATAACAAAGTTTCTTAGAAATGCACTCATTCCATCCCTGCCCTGTGCAACAGGACTATGGACCCTTATCTTCCAAGAGCCATCCATATGTCTCTGGTTCTCAGCAAAATACTGAAGGAGCAAAAACTGGAGCTTCAAACAGACAGGATGTAAATGCAAGCAGGACACACCTTTGGAGGCTGCATTGGGAGCCCTTTTTCCCACAGAGAACCTTTGGTGTGGGACGTCCTGGCTGCAGGGCCCGCCAGGCAGAGAGGCTGAGATGATCCAAGAACAATTAACGAGGGGCCAGGACATGGCTCTGCACAGGGAACGTGCCCGAGGGGCTTTGACTCAATTTAACAACCGCCTCGCAGCCTTGCTGCCCCAGCTCGCCTCTCCTCCAGGCTGGGCAGCTAGTCAGGAAAAACTTTTCACAAATATTTTTGAAAACAGCTCCCCAGCCTCTGACAAGCCTCCAGCAGCAGTGGGCAGAGGTGGGTACCCTGCCCTCCATCCGCTGTTTGTGGCTGGGATGGAAGCAGGGCAGCCGTGGCAGCGTCGCCACGAGTGCCAAACCTGCTGCCGTGCCTGTCCTGTGGCACAGGGATGGGGGACACCGACGGCAGCTGCCCCCTCACAGCCAGTGGGGAACAGGCACATGCTGCAGGACACGGTCCCTCTGGGGCACTGTGGCCATGCCAGCTGTGCAGGACCTGCCCTCCTGCAGGACACGGTCCCTCTGGGGCGCTGTGGCCGTGCCAGCTCTCCTGCAGGCTGGGACAGGCGCGGCTGCAGGTTCACGTGTCGGGCGCCGGGCACCGCCACGCTGGGAGCGGCACAGAGCCCTGCTCTGCTGAACGCCACAGACCCGCCCGCATCCCATTGACAGGAGGCCCCACACTGTGATTTGAACTAACAAATATTTCATGATCTCTATGTGGAAATCTACAAATGAAAAAGAAATTACCGCAGGCACACGGTCCTCCGCCAGCAGAGTAGTAGTAAAAGGAGTTAAGAGACACTGAGGAGACATGGTCGCTTATCACAAATATTCTCCCAGAAAAATAATAATAATCATCAAAAATTGCATTTTAGGACATCGACATTAAGAATATGCTGCTTTAAAATGTGCTCTTTATCTCGGCGACAGCATGAGTGTACAGCATGTGACGGAGCAGTTGCCATGGCAATGCTCTTTAGTGAGCAGCAGCCTAAACAAGTGCATAAAGCCCATTTACAGCAGAGCATGTGCCAGGCCGCAGAACTCATGGAACACGCCAGCATGGGAGCACTGCCCCAGCCCGGGGCCTTCCCAGACCCACGGAATCCCTGCAGGATTTGTACAAGCAGCCCGGTCTGTTCCCAGGTGTGCAGCAGTGCAGGGCTCCCCGTCCCCAGGAGACAGGGACAAACAAACCCCCACTCCTGGCCTTCCCTCGCCCGGGCTCCACGAGAGCGCCGCCCCAACACCTGCCCACAAACGGGCTGAGCGGTGCGGTCCCCCCACAGTCCCCCCACAGCAGAGCAGCTGTCCCCACTGTGCCAGCCCCACTGTGCCACCTGCACAGACAGAGGTGGGTGGATCCCCCTGCCCCTGTGGGGTGGTGCTGAGGGCAGGAAAGCCCAGCTGAGCTTTCCCAGAGGTGTTTGAAGATGGAAGGTAAGGGACACATCCCTGCTCACCCTGAAGGGACAGCCATGGCACCTGGGGTCCTTCATGGCTGCTGGAGGATGCCAGCACTGCCCCAGTGATCTGTGGGGTCTGCTCTCAACCAAGAGTTCCCCTACCAGCTGGGAACAGGACCCCCAAACCTGGGCACAGTCATAGCTGGGAGAGGACCTGGGTGGTCCCACAGCACAGAACAGAAGCATCTCCCACAGCCCAGCCCAGAGCACTCCCAGCAGCAGATCCAGAGGTGTGTGAGCAGTGGAGGTGCCTCTGCAGTGGGCATGTAGGAGGCCAGGGGTGCTGGGCAGAAGCAGGAGCAGCTCTGGGGACACTGACCCCAGGTACCTGAGACAGGTCCCTCGTGCCAGCCCCACCGAGGCCCTGCACCACCACAGGGCTGGGCCTGCCTGCCCGAACCACAGGTTATATCCTACATCAACCCCTTCAAGCCACTCTCCAAAGGATCGTAGCAAGAGGAGGGCAGAAAACTAAGTTTGCATTCTTCTGTCATTTCCAAAACTTGTTTGCAAACATTACATTTTTATTTTACTTATTTAGGGAAAATTACACAATTCTTCATAGCACAGTTTAAAAATAACTCCACTATTAATGCAGGCCCTTTATTTAATCACTGGCTAATTTACTCCTGACAGAAAGTAAATTCCACTATTTTCTGTGAGGCTTTATGAAATTGCCATCATTTTTAATTAATTCTTAATTAAAATATATTACACCACAGCTTCTACCCATCTCTCTTGATATTCTAACATAATCAATTCAAGACCATTTACATATCATTAATTAAAAGCCTTCCTCTCTCATCCTTAAAATCATAATGAGGCTCTATTTCTCATTAGCAGCCTTTAAGGGATAAAATAACAATACAGACAAGAATGAATGGTAATTTCAAAAACCTCTTTTCTGCTCTTGCAGCCCCTCGGACTGGACGGTGACATCGCCCAAGTTTGCCGCCAAAGGAGTTCCTGAATGTTTGGCAAAAACAAACCCTGAGACCAGGAGCACTGCAGCCCTGGTGGCCTGCTCGGGTCTGACTGCAGCCCTGGTGGCTCTGCCCACACCCTGGGACCGTCCCCAGGCCAGCCCACGCCAGCCTGCCCAGGCAGGACACTCGCCCGCAGCAGCTCCGTGCCAGGACCTGCCCGGGCACTGGCCACACGCAGCCCCAGCCCAGACTGGGGCTCCAGGGATCGCTCCAGCCCCGAAGGCAAGAGTCACCAGCAAAACAGGATCATTGCTGACTGCCACAGGCAAAAACATCTCAAATCCCAGGACTGTAAACGCACAGGGGACGGCAACCAGGAGAAAGTCACATGGGCTGTTGTGCTCTCCTACCTGCCCGTGCCAGATGAAACCCATCCCACTGGTGCCGGTGGGGAAGGGCTGATGCAGAAACGACAGCGTTAACTCCCAGTAATTAAACTCCAGAGCCAAGGTACGTCTCACACATTCATAAACCAGCTGTGATATATCCTGCTACTGTAAAGAATTACCACTTATTGATAATGAAAGGTAAAAATTAACCACCTATTCAACGATCTCACTCCTCTTCCAGGAGTTTAAAACCACAGACGTTTCAGAAAAGATTTACTGCAGCTCCTGGCACTGAACCTGCTATTTTAAATGTTTGGGCTGTGAGTGAGGGAATTAATACAACTTCCACTGTGATTATTTTTATGATTAGTGTAAAATAAAATTTCATGGTGTATCCTTTGCCTTGAGCAGCTGGGCCAAGCGCTGCCTTTTCCTGCTCAAGAAGAGGCTGAACTAAACCTTAATTTGTTATTACCTTTTTTAACACGGCTTATTATTCCAAGAAATTCCTAGGTAGACCCCGAGCAGGGAAAAGAAGGAGAGCCAGGATCAGAGAGTGACAAAAAACAACACAAGTAATAGACAAAAAATCAGATCTATGTCTGGGGAATGTTATGCAGAGTTATTGTCACCAACATTAACGATATCTAGGTGCTGCATATCAGGCAAATCAGATTTATATCACTGTCTTCTGCCAATTGCAGGTGCTCCACCACAACTTGTCAAGACAGCCTGTCTGAGTCTTCACACGTCAGACAGAATCACAGCACTTGGTGTTTTGGTCTGTTGACAGCAATTTATTTTGATGTGTTGTCACAATACGGAATTCTTCGAGGCTCTACACCACAGTGCCAGCGAGTCCTACTGTACTTTCCTGCTGCCAGATGCTACAGGTTCGTAGAGGGAAAAAACACTGACAATTTATTAAAAAAAAAGAAAAAGGAGGGAGATTTCGTAAGTGTGCTGAAGGTGTTGAAGCCAAGATGTGCCCTGGGAGCACGGTCAGGGGACAGTAGCCTGGCCTCATGCCCCACGGGAGTCCAGCAGGGGGAACAGGGGACAGCTCTTTCGGGATACTTTAGCCCTCTCCAGAGGGACCCCTCTCCAGAGGGCCCTCTGCCCTCGCCCACTGAGGCCCAGGCCTGCCCACACCACCGTGGCACTGATCATGTTATTTATGTGGAGCCATGCATGGCACTGGAAAGTGAGCTTGGGCGAATTTCAGGAACAGCCACACCATGGCCAATGGGACACGGCAGTTCCCGGGGCTGTGCCTGTCCTCACCTGGCCCCAGGCTGTGCAGGTTACCACAGCCACAATGGTCACTGCTAAGCTGGAATAAATACATTGACTTAGGGAAAGTATTTAGGAGTTAATTTTTCCTCTGCTGTTGGGCTCAAACAGGAGCACGTTTCCCACTCAGCAGCAGCGTTCCCGTGGGGATGGCGACACCGTGCTGGTGCTGGGGAAACCTTGGTGGTCCCCACTTAGGGTAAGGGAGCATCTGCTGCAGACATCAGCACCAGCCTGCATGTCCCACCTGTCTGGATGCATTTATCCAAGGAACAGACAAAGTCCAAAGTATATTCATTTTCCTGCCCTAAATTAAAGGATTTGATTTTGTCCAAGACAGTTGTTTTGCCCCAGCAGGTGCCTCTGATGTGGTCCCCAAAACCCCCGAACTGGCCCACTCTTCCCAGGCTGCTCACTTTGAAAAGACAGCGGTTTTCTGACCATACCCATCCTGAATCCTGAGCTACACTTCTGGATGGGGAGATATTTAGATGTGAGGTTTCCCCTCGCCCAGTTCTCCCCTCCTGGCTGTGCCTCCCTCCCGCCCATTGCAGGCTGGCATTAGGAGCATTTCCTGAGGAGAGAAACAGACAGATTACAAGGAAAAAGGTTAAAAAAAAGAAAGAGGTAAATACTAGTGGGGAATTCTTTTCAAGGACTGCTTGATTAGAAACAACCACATTCATATTCAAACCTTTTAGAACCAAGTTGCCTTTCTCAACAAGGTGTCTCTGCGGATATTTGCCCGGCTTTGTTATGGGACTCCTGACACTTCTAATAGAGCTTCTAAATAAAAAAACCCAGTGCATTTGTACTGCCAGGCAATAACCTTCACGTTTTACTCTCCATTCATAATGAAAATTAAGGGCACATGACCTGCATGCTAGGTGGCTTCAAGGACCACAGGCAAGAAAATGTAGAAAGTGTGTGTGGTGAGCACGTTGAGGGACACTGAATTGTGCAGGGGACGCCAGCCAAACCCACTGGGCCAGCCCAGCACCACCTCAAGAGGCCGGCTGGCAGGAAAAGCATTCCCACTCTGCAGCAACACTGCATGAAAATCTGTTTGTGATTATTTTTCATTCAGAAATATGATACAACAAAGATATCACTATTATTCTGTGTTTCTACTGGAGGAAAAAATACCTAATGCAATTTGATCCCATACCAAAGCGCAGCGCTCACAGGAAGGAAGGCTGTAATTTGACAATCAACCCTTATGGAACAAACCTGATGTGCTGAAATGTTTATTCCAGAAGAAATACTTCCAGAGAATATTTCATTGAAATCGGGTAAAAAGTAGAATATTGATATGAAAAATACCACCACTCAGGACATAACTGTAAGTACCACTTTGTCTGCATCTGGGAATTGGCTCTGGACAGCAGAGCCACTCTGGGGGAGCCAGCTCTGCTGCAGGGCAGCCCCCAGTGCCCCAGCCTCTCCAGGTGGAGGGCAAAAGGATAAAAGCCATGGTGGGCAGCAGGAGACCTTGCCTGGGGGGTCCTGAGCTGTTCTTGGAGAAAGGGACCAGCTGTCTGGGTCATGTCCAGAGCTCCTTGTGCCACGGCCACAGTGCTCTGTCAGCCAAGAATGGGGAGCAGCAGCCCTGGAGCAGGGCAGGGGATACGACCACCAGTGCTTCGTAACAGCACCATGTGTGTGCATGGTGTGAAAATCTGTGCAAATGTGGGAGAGCACAGCCATGTGCCAGTGGTATGGAAAAGAGCTGGGGCTGAAGACTCCATGTGGGCAACCTGCCACTGGGTCCTCATCTCGCAGCCATCGCCGTAACCAAATGGAGTCAATGACGCGGACACCAATTAACACATGCCACTCCGATTTGCGTTTCTGTGCCATACTTTATTAAACACTTTCAGATGTAATTGAACAACACTGTTCCACAATTAAGCACCACACAGTCCTGTACTTTAAAACAAAAGCTATGACAGTTCTGTACTCTATTAGCACTGGTAGATACTGTGTAATGTAGTAAGTAATTAAAAGCTAAAACTACAGTACTGGAACAATCCTAATCAGGTTCCAATTCCAGTAGCAATAGAAATGTATTAATTTTTTTAACGCAGTGCAAGTACTTTAGCATTATCCTACAAAACCTACATGTTGCCTGCTCCAAGAATAACCAGACATCCTCTTTTTCTGCTGGCAAGCAGGAGCTAACCTGTGATGGTGCCAGAGCAGCACCAGTGAAGACAACCACCTGTCCCTGCGCTGTGGGGAACGGGGCACTGTGCCTGGAGCAGGGAATGCCCACGGCTGTCCTGCCTCCGGCTGTCACCCCCACATGCACAGTGCAAGGAGAGCCCCAGGGCACCGCCGCGGCTGCTCCTTCCATGCGTGAACACCCAGCAGCCCAAACCCTGGCTGGGGGGCCGGGGGCTGGGGCCGGTGGGGTCTCCAACCCACAGCAGCCCTGCCACCCCCTCTCCTCGCATCGTAGCGGTGCAATTCCTGCATATGGCAGAGGCTGGGAAGGGCAGGGAGATCTGCCCCAGGACGCTGTGCTTGCACAGAGCGACAGAGGAGCAGCCGCTGGCAGGCTCTCCCAGCCACGGCGGGCGGCCGTGTGGAGGTCAGAGGTGTCCCCGCCCGTGTCACCCGCCTGGTGCACTTTCAAGAACACTTCCAGCTCCTGTCTCTCAGGATAACAAAATGTCAGCGCTGCACTAATCGACTCTGCGGCGTCGGGCAGAGCACGCGGCTGCAGCGCCGGCAGCGGCTCCGCTCGGCCCCCGGAGCGCGCAGCTGAAACGGGGGGCGCGCCACAGCCCCGGGGTCCCGCTGTCAGCCACACCGCCCCACAGCCTGTCCCACAGCCTGCCCCACACCGCCCCACAGCCTGCTCCACAGCCTGTCCCACATCGCTCCACAGCCTGTCCCACAGCCTGCCCCAC
>VZRX01023152.1:14668-26940 GCA_013398075.1 Notiomystis cincta | reverse complement strand
TGTCCCACACCGCCCCACACCGCCCCACAGCCTGTCCCACAGCCTGCTCCACAGCCTGCCCCACAGCCTGTCCCACAGCCTGCCCCCACCCGCTGCCTGCCACCTCCAGAGCCGCCTCATGGACGCAAGAACCTCATCCGCGGGCAGCGTGGAGACACGGGCTGGGAAAGAGCAGCTCCGTGGCCAGCACCGCTCTGCGGACGTCCAGCTGGAGCACCCAGTGTGAATCAGACTCACTCTCGTGGAGGGGGACAAGCCCAAGGACACGGAACAGACCTTTCTGCTCTTTCTTTGTCCTCTGCTGAGTCTGCACTACTTCATGGCTAAGGAGGAAGATGATGGATTCATCTTGGATTCATCGAAACAAACACAAACGTTTTGGGATGTCATTTCCAGCTGCACACCAGGGCTCAGGGGAGTGGGCTCAGAGGGATGAAGCAGGCTTTGTCCCTTGCCAGCCATGTGTTTTCTGGAGCAGAGCACATGGACAACTGTGTTCTCTCTCCCTGCAGGGCAGCTCTGGAATTCCTGACAACAGTCTATTGGCTTGTAAATTAAAAGCTAAATTTAAAACCACTTCTAAACACATAGTGGCATGTACATTTCTGATAGGCTCTCATTAACTTTTTAATGCAAGTTTGAAGATTTAAACCATTACAATTTCGGTATTGTGATACAGTTGCTACGGCATGATCGCTAAACTCCATCTTGCATACCTATGGAATGGGATGAGGACATAGAAACTGCAAAGAAAGCTAAAAAGAGGCTTAAATACAAGGCCTGCAAGGAAGCGTGAATTCATGGAGATAATTCCAAGTTACCCTTTTGTCCCCCCTGGCAGGAGAAATGTGATCTAAAATATAGACCCCGCACCTGGTTCCCTCCAACCAAGGGAATCAAATCCAGCACTGCAAACACAGCCCTTACTGCCAGCATCCGAGTGCAGACACTCAACCAAGCCAAGTGACCTTTTCTCCATTCAACAGTCTTTTAGAAGCAAAATTTTTGTGAAGGCTTTGTGCTTAAAGAATGTATGAGTTTATGTCAAATCCATCAGTCCAGGGACTGATAATTGCTCATGTTGAGATGGCACTGGTGCCAGGCACGGGGAGAAGGAAAGGGAATACACCAGTTATTTATTAACTTTAGTCCCCAAAGCCTTGTTATATTCCCAAATCACAACCCTACTGGCATGAGAGACTGCTGAGATGGAAATCTCTTAACAGCTGCCTCTCCTGCTCCCGAGCCAGTGCTCCCCTCCAGTGCCGAGTGATGAGGTGGCTTTAACACCCGCTGGAGGAGCAGAATTTAATGTGCCCCATAAAAAAATCATGTACTGCCCTAAAAATCCAACAGCACTCCTCTGACATTTGAGTGCTTCGAACCCAAGGTTTGTATCTGAAGTCTCTCCTCTCCTGAGTTGGTGCCACGGAGCAGGAGCAGTGGATGAGCCCCCCAAGCCCCAGGTCTGCTGCATCCTCGTGACCCCCTGCACCCAGAGCGTGCTGAACAGTGATGCCCGCTCTGCTGACCCCGCTCCTAAAGAAGTTCTGAGATTATGCCTCGAGGCTTAGATGGGACTTAAGTGCTCCCTTGGCCTTCTGCTGGCAGAGGGCAGCTCTCCCCTGCCAGGGCAGGGTGGTGGGTACAGAAAACACTACAGAAATCAATGAAACCAGCCAAGGTAATGAGGAGAGAAGCCACCTTCACTCATAAAGCAAGGAAACATACAGTTTTGGAAACAAAACCACAAAATCTGTGTTGCCACACATGTAGTTTGATGCTGATTATTGTCACAGAAATGAATTTGGGATTTATGTCATTAAGGATGAAAAGCCCC
Source organism: Notiomystis cincta (assembly GCA_013398075.1). Lineage (NCBI taxonomy): Eukaryota > Metazoa > Chordata > Aves > Passeriformes > Notiomystidae > Notiomystis > Notiomystis cincta. The sequence continues at coordinate 25,100 of VZRX01023152.1, read as the reverse complement.
AAGATCCTTGCAAGCACGGACATCTTTCTGATACAGAAAAAAATACTTTCAAATAATTTTGACTGGTTCTGGAAGCCAGCCTCCTTGCTTTTGGAGGGTTTTTTACAGTTGTTGATTCTGGCTTGTAAAAGAGAAGTTCCTCAGGAGGAGTGCTGGAACCAAGTCCCACAGCTATGTGCAAACATCATCCTGTGAAACCCCACCCAGCAGAGCTGCCATCGGTGTAGTTCGTAATCCTAGATTTGAGCAGCTTTTCTGACTGCAAGCTGTCTGGGTAATTGCTAAGCTGTCTGCGAATTACTATTGAACTCTGTCCTTTTTTATCTCACTGACTGACTACTATTTGTTATTAGTCCAAGTAATAATAATATATTAATGTACATGCTTAATATACAGAAGTGTATGTTTGTACTGCAACTGCACTGCACTCTGCACTCTGCAGCGTGGGAAAGCGCCGTGAGCGGAGCCAACTGTCACGCAGGGACCCAGCTATCATCTTCCCAAAGGCCACACAACCCACAGGCTCAGTATTCAGTGATTCCTACACATCAAATGCTTTGCTCTGACTGGCAATGCTGGAAAACTCAAGGAATTTCCTCAGTCGGGCTCAGGCTGCACCACACTCTGGATGCCCAGCTCGCTGTTGCTGGGAATGGCTGTGCTGGCTGCAGCAGTGTCTCCTGGCACACGGGCAGGGCTGGAGCGAGGGCCAGCTGGGGCAGAAGAGAGGGGTGAGGCACCGTTGCTTGGCAGCTCCCAGAGCTCCTGGTTGGGGATCCTCAGCTCCACGGATGTCCCTTCTCAGCCTCCAGGAGCTGATGTGCCAGCTCTCCCCTCCCAGTCGTGTCTACGCAATTTCTATTAACCAAAATATGGTAGGGTTTACACACCATATTGATCACTACAGCAGCTCAGCACCTGGCAGCAGCTCCCACCTTCACACAGCATCTGGGCACTGGAGCATGGTCAGAAGCTGGTGCAATTCATTCACTTTGAAAAGGAAAGCTGGGAAAGTCGACTTCAGAAAGGAATTCTTTTTTGTTGACCTCTCCACAAAAAGAGCGAAATGACCTGACTAATAGGGTTAAACATCCTTCTCCCAAGGCAGCAGCTGCCAGCCTGGGCCAGCCACAGCTCCGCTGAACACGCCTGCAGCTGCCAACTAACTCATGGGGAAGCAGAGCTAGAGAATGGCAATGGTCGATACATTTAATTTCTTATTAGCAAAACACTAATCAATATTCCAAACCAATTTTTTTTCTTTCCTTCTATATTTCATGCCTATTTGTGATGTAGAAAAGAGACAAATTACTACTACACTGTCACTGGAGAGCTACTGCCACGAGGTTATGCTTCAAGAAAATCAGAAGGGCCAAAGTCCAACTGGAACTTCACCTGGCTACTGCTGTGAGAGGCAATCAAGTGTTTCCATAAATACACTAGCAACAAAAGAAGGGCTAAGGAGAACTCCATCTCTTACTGGATGTGGGGGCAATCACAGTGACAAAGGAGGAGGAAAAGGCTGAGGCTCAGAGGGAGCCCTCTTGCTCTCCATAACTACCTGAAGGAGGTTGGAGCCTGGTGGGGGTCAGCCTCTTCTCCCAAGCAATAGGTCAAGAGGAAACAGCTTCAAGTTGAGCCAGGGGACAGTTAGGTTGGATATGGGGAAGAATTTCTTGACAGAGGGGGGTGTCAAGTCCTGGCACAGGCTGCCCAGGGCAGTGGTGGAGTCCTCATCCCTGCAGGGATTTAAAAGTCATGTGTATGTGGCACCTGGGGACACGGGTTAGCGGTGGCCTTGGCAGTGATCGGTGAACGGTTGGACTCGATGGTCCCAGAGGGCTTTTCCAACCTGAATAATTCCGTGATTAGCTGTTCTTTAATTACTATCCAAACCTGATAGTTGGTCAGAGTGTAGATGAAACTCTTGATGGAGGTGACCTGACAACAGTTAACTGTAAACTTGATATAAACAACATTCATTGATGTGTTTTTCTTAAACAGGAATCATGAACTGATTTCTCATGTTGTGGTGTTTTTCCTTTTTGCCAGCTCATTATTCTGTCTCCCATAAAGGCTGAGATTTCATATTTGTGTGATTATTGAACCATTGCACCCTTCCCCTAAAAATGTGTTCTCAGCCTTCTATTTGGAAAGAAAAGTCTCACATGAGAAAAAACCAAACTCATTTTTTAAATAAGCTTCCTATGTGCGATCTGGGCTATTTATGATACAAAGCCATTACTAACTGCTATCAGCGATGACTATCTTGATGTCATTCTTAAAAGTCCTTATTCTGAGACTTTGATTCTTTTTGATGATTATTCCAATGCAGAACAACTGCCATTTTCTTCTGAAATTGGCCACTTCAGCACAAACTGCTCCCTCTAGAAGATCGAGTGGAAGAGCTCAGTGTGTTTGGCATATCTTGGCCTAGATCCAAATTCCTGAATCAACGATCAAAATTCTGGATGCAACCAAAATAGTAAAAAATAAAACAGTATAAACCCTGGGTATTAAAGCCCTGCCCTGGCCTTCAGTCAATGCAGGAGGCTGAGCAGGAGGGCTGATGGCTGTGGGAGACAGGGCTGCATGGACACAGAGCATCGCTGGAGCCGCATGCCCATGATAGATGGGCTGCAAAATTGTACCCAGAACAGTAAAAGACATGAAGTTTCTGATTAAAGATGAGGAAATAGGTGATTAGCAATCTGCAGGGAACTCGAGGCTCGGCCACGGTCTGCTGCTCTAAGAGACGTGGGCAACGCTCGGCTGCAGCGGTCAAGGGCCCAGCACGGCTCAGACCTTGTTCCAGTACCAAAAGTCCTGATTACTGATGAGTTATTAGATATGGCCATTTCAAGGATTAAAAAAAAATACACCCTTTGTATTCAAATATTGCATTTCCCAAGCCCTTTCACTGCAGCAGCAATGTCACACATGCTTTCTCATGTAAATAATGCTTCAAAACAATCACATGATAATTATTCAGTCCAAACCAAACAACAACTACTAATTAAACTGAATAGAAAACAGTGCAGCAGAGAAAAGCCTGCAAAGGGCCTCATGTTGTTCGCAGCAATTCTAACCTAAAATAAATGCTGTGAGCAGGAAGGTGCCATGTAGGGAGCTCCACCTAACTTGTTGTGCTGTTATTTGCACAGTTTTAATAGGATTTTTCTATTGATCTGTGACAAACCATGAAATTTTATATTTTCACCATGACCAAGCCATGAAATTTGCCAACTTTGTCCATGATTTACATTGGGTCATAGCTATAAGGTCTGTTATGCTTTTTAACTAAATAACTACTGCAGTTTCTCCTTTTGGACGGAATGAAGAATTTGCCTATAATTAAAGCAGGAATTGTTAACTGCTGGCAGTAAAAGTTTACAGCATTGTTTGACAGTCACAAAGATAAGCCAGTAAAACCCTGGGATGCTGTGTCTACCTGGGCTTCCCAGCACCCCCAACAATAGGGTTCTATCTCTCAGCATCACGAAATCAATCTCAGATTAGGTAATGAAATATGCACCAGCCTTTTCCCAGAACCTTTGACAAATCACACACAATCCTAAATCTTCATAAATCACGATTAAAGACAAGTATATCATCACCAACGCATATATCTTTCCATGCCTGACCCAGAGACTAATGAGAAAAGGCCTAGACTATCTCATCTGATTAATTAATTCAAAATGTCTGCTGTTATTCAAATGTGAGGCTGGTATTATTTGAATAACACTTGACAGCAGTGCCTGAAGATATCATTTCTGATTTGTGAAGCTGCTGCTGCATAACTGATGATAGTTTATGAAAATGTTCCATTGAAGCTGCTTTTCTTGGCACAACTGTGAAAGATTTTCTGGAGAGAGGGTTTTGTGTCAGTAGTTGATGCTGCTAACATTGTCAAATATTTCCAAAATCTGTAACATCTTGGAAGCCCTTTTTTCCTGAAGCCTTGTTGAATATCAGCTTCTTCATTCTCTGAGAAATAAATATCTCAATATATATGTTTGCAGCAAAGCCAAAGGCATCTGGGTTTGACCCTTTCTCTGCTGCCTGTTCCTCACTAGGTCTGGGAGCAGAGCATCATCTCCCACAGCCAAGGAAGGGCTCAGGGAGCCCACCTGCTCTGACACAGCTCTTCATATGCTATGTTCTTAGGGATCCTTAGAGATATTTTTTATAGATGGGAAGAATAAGATGTGCATGAGCATCAGTTTTGCAGGGCAAGACCAAGGCCTTGTCCAGAACTGGTTGGTGGGGGGCAGTGGCGGGTGCTGGCTGGTGCACCCACAGCCCACACCAGCATGGCCACGCAGGTCCAGCCGTGCCACAACAGTCCCATCTGCTCTGAGGTGCTGATGGACAAAGTCCTGGGCGGGAGGAATGAACCCTGGCACCACTCCTGCCCCGCGGTGCAGCCTGTCCTGAACTGCCCCGGCTCAGCTAACGTGGAAATCTCAGTTATTAAGGTGGTCCCACTGGCGTGGCCACCAGGGACAAGTTTATTTCTTTTTCTGAAAATACCAGAGTGTCCTCTTTTTCCCAGACTGCAGTGACACTGAGCACTCAGAATGCTGCACACGCCAGCAGGGTACCTGCTCTGCTTAAACACCCACAAAGATGTGAACCAGCAGCTGCATTGCCAAAGGATCACTGAGAAGTCAAGGCTGTAACACCAGTTGTGTCACCAAAACCCAAACCCCAGTGCTGCAGGTGCCAAAGGTCTCTGCTTCCAGACCCCGAGGCAGAGCAGACTCTTCATGGTCTAAGGAACACACACAAACCAGCTTCCTCTGCCTCAAACCACTCACACGTGCTCCACTGGGGGCTCTGCTCCCAGGGGAATGATTTGGCTACCTGGGGAGTTTGTTCCAAACAAAACCCACAGCCAACACTCCAGGGTTTTTTCCTGGAGTATTTATGGACTGAAATGTGCTTAGACTCTCGTCCAGCACATAAAGGGAGGAAACTGGGTTACTGTAAATGCAGAGCAGCCACCTGCCCAAGCTGAGGTTTCCAGTGGTGCCAGAGGGCCTGATCCAGCCCGGGGAGCAGCTCACAGCACACCTCCAGGGAGGGCAAAGATGCTCAGTACTTAATTTTACAGCACCTGCAATAAAGCCATGGGAGCAGCATTTTGTAGGTCACTGGGCCTTCGAGGCACTGTTATTAGGAACAATTTAAATTACAACTCTGTAGAAACAATTTTTTAACAGAAATGTTCATTTTAAAATTTTCTTTTTCCAGGAGATAATAAAAACCACTGTTTTGTTCTAAATACACCACAGCACAGAATACCTACAACTCGTTACAATCAATTTTATTGTGGAATGTGAATGTGATGCCAGGCTCGTACCAGTGTTAAACTGGGCTGTTCTGAAGCCATGGAGCCATAAGCACTAAAGAAGAGGATGTAAAATGTATGGTCTAAACCGAATATAAATCAATCATTATGACAGAAGTAGCACTTATTTGAGAGTCAGAAGTGAACAAAATATTCTGTGTCAGCAAAATGTCTCCTGTCAAAACCTGCTCTTTAAAATTTCACTACAATGTGCTGAGACAAATGTCCTTTGCAACTCCGTGGAAGGAAGCATGTTCTAAATCTTCATAATTCAAACCTTCCCTGTTTTCAGGCAACAAAGCAAGCCTGAAAGGGTTCAGCGTTCCTGCTGATGGGGTAAATGCTGCACCTCTGTCCCCGGCGGGTGGCAGTGCTGCTGCTCCTCCAGGCAGCGCTCACCCAGGACAGGCAGCACCTCTGACCAGCCCACCCAGAACCACGGGGAGGAGGCCCCCACACTGTCCTGTGTATTCCTGAGGAGGCAGCAAGAGCTCCTGGAGGCCAAGAGAGGATCCAAAGGAATCGGTGTGTCTACGTGCAAATGACTTAGGACCATGGCCTGCATCTCTGCCCGGTGACCCACAAGTTGGTGGGACCCACAGCAGGGAAGCCTCATGCCTGAGGGTCCTCCAGTGTCACACAAGCGACGTCTCTTCCCCCACCACGACACCTCTGCCAACCAACACGCTGACGAGGTGCTGCTGCACCCATCACACTCAGAGCTGCTCCTCCATGGGCCAGCTCTGGTCAGCATTCTGGACACTCTGCTTCTCTCCCAGTCATCCCAACTACAACCTAGCAGGATCCCAGTTCCCTTCAGTCCTCTGTCCAAACCGCCCACTCCCTCCCTCTATGCCATTTTAAGTAGACCATTTATCTTTGATTAAATTATAAATGTTTGAGCCCAGTTAAATCTTACAGCCAAGCAATCTCGGCTAATGTCGTCTTTTCTTCCTCCCCTTTATCCTTCCCAAACACATCACGCGTTCCTGAGGAGATCTGCATTATGTCACTCTTCAGTATATAAAATAAAGGGCAGGCATCTAAATCAGATCTCTGTTCTTCCTTACTTGGGATGACAGCACAAGCTGAACACTTTTGGTGGTTACACTGTTTGCCAATCTGCCACTACCTTAAGATACATAAAATACCAAATTTAAGACTTCAAAAGGGTAACTCCATTTATGTCATCATACTCAAGAAAAAGCAACATTTTCCAGTTTGAAAATACTGGGGGAATGTGCTGTGGTCTGTGAGATGTCCCATACTGCTGGAGAAGTTCAAAGGTAACAAAGGTTTCATGTTTACCCATCCAAAAGAAGAACCATAATTTTTTTCAATTATATGTTTCAAATTGGACACAGTCTGCCCTAGTCTCTAAACCAGCAGCATTAAAGGTCTGGAATCCACTGCAACTTCTAAAAAATCAAACCCCAAACCAGCAGAGAGGACAAAGGCAAAGCAACGGCTGTTGGCAACAACCTCTTCCAACTCGAGTCTATTTTTGCAACTGTAGACATTAAAAAACCTGTTTGAAGATTAAAAATGCATAAAACTCGCAATTGACATTTATTTCCTGGAAAACAATCTATTTTTTCAGAGATGGTTTTTCCAGAAGATGATAAACTCCTTCTCCTTATGTTGTGCCTTAAGACATCATGTGCTTTTATCCTTTAGCAAAATATGAACCAGCTCCGAGGCTGACAATGCCAAGAACCATGACAAAATGGATTATTAATGAGAAACTGATCTCCAGAACTCTATTAATTTATGTCTTCCTGTCGGATCCCAAAGATGTATCAGCCCTCTCACTCAAAGAAAAAAATGCCAACATTGTACTTTGTTTTAAAGTTCTGCTTAGATGAAGAATTCATTATCCAAAGCAGTGTTGTGTTATTTCAGGCTCCTTGTAGAATAAAGATTCTTTATCAAATAGCTTAAAAAGCCACTGACAAGTGTGAGGATCTTGCAAAATATATTTACATCAACAATTCAATGAGGAATCTTGGATTTTTAACCTCTTTTTTTTTTCTTTCCTCAGCAACACTCCTCGCCTTGTTCTGACCTCTCAGCAGTTTGGAAAGGGAGACCATGAAATTCCATCTGTAAAACCTCAGAAAAACTAACACAATGGTGAGCTTTTGAAATTCTTAATTGTACTAATTATTCCACTGAATATAACGATCTCACACGTAAACAGAAGAAATCCGATTTCTTCGTTGAGCACAAACAGCAAACAGACAAAGCATCCTTTTAAGCCTCCGTGAAAAAATCTATCTAATCTGTGCTTATCATAATATTTATGAAATAAAAAACAAGAGAGAAAAAATTGCTGTAATGTACTCTGGATGACCTCTGCTTGCACGAGAGAATGAAAACAGCCTTTTGCTTTTCAATCCCCATCAAAGTGGAGTTAAAGGAGGGACAGCATTCCCTTGCTCACTGCCATTAATCATTGCTTTCTTCAAGCAAGTGCGTATTAATTTCTGTCATCCCAAACATCATCGAGTATTGTTACAGCACCGTTCACTCCTCATTCACCACCAGTTGTTACCAGTTTCCCTACACTGAGCAGAGACAGGGTGAATCGTGTGGATTTCAGTGTTGGAGGCCTTTATCCCTGGGGTGCTGACACCAATTAAGCCATTTCAAGAAGAAATGAGAACAGGCGCAGCCCTTGGCGGTAAGGAGAGCTCGCACCCAGCCCTGGCCGGGTGCCGCCGCCTCTCCAGCGCCCGCCCGGGCAGCAGCTCGGCACCCAAAAGCCAACCTGGGCTTTTCCACCCGTGGGATTCTGTAATCCATGACTGTCCCTGCTGGGCTGAGAGCAGGGGGACGAGAGATCCTGTTCCTTTGCTTAATTCCAGCACTACACATGCACGTAACACAAATTACGGTGATTTTACCACTGCAATGCAACAAATACCCTAAACAAGAAAATTAACTGAATCTGCCTGAATTATAACATCGTTCCAGCTGTCCAGCACCCTGCACTGCCAGCCTAGCATCCCCTTTCGTTTGGGAGTGTCCAGGAACTAAAAGAATCGCACATTTCAAAAAAGGTACCTCAAACCCTTAAAATCAACACACTTAATGAGTTTAATTAATACCATTTGTACCTTGCTGAAGTGTGTGTAAGGATTTATCAAACTCTCTGGCAATAGTGTTGATTTTTTCTGACCGCTTTAGACCCAATCATTCTCCTTGTTTCAGACATTTACATCTGCTTTTAAGTTTTTATGGTTGCCTGTTGGCAGGCAGCAAAGTGGAGCTGTCGATGCTGCTGCAGAATAATGCAAGGTTTGTTATGAATTAAATATTAGAAACCTTAACGCAGCGGCCAATAAGAATTATTTGCCTTATTAAAGCAGCAGAAGACGCTGATTAAATTTTCATTGCATTGCAGTCTTTTTCCCATTTCTGCTTTCAATTCATCATTCTAATGTATGAAAGGCTTGCCGAATAATGGCATGGGGACTTAATTTCTGGAATGCAAATATGGCAAAGAAAATACCATAAATACCCTCCCAGAAAACATTAAACAGTCAGTTCTAATTAAGTGAATACTAACTAAGTAAATATTCTCTTAAAGGGAAAAAAAAATCAAGATATCAAGAATTCCAAGAAGGAAAGCTCTAGAAAAAAAGGCACACAAAAATTATAGGGAGCTTTGACCATCTGGATTTCACAGGAGGAAACTTAGTATGGTTAAACAATTGAGTTTTCAGATTCTCCAAGAAATTTCTGTATTTATGAGTAAGTATGAGAAGACTGGGCCGTGTTTTGATTAACTGCGACTGTAGTTGGTAGGTGCTGTGAGTAAATCCACTCCGGTGCGTGCCAGCTGTAGCGAGGCTGCTCCAATCAGGTGATCCAGATGTGTTAGTTTTATAAAGCAACACAGTGCACTGGGGCTCAGTTTACTGGCAGCCTGCAAAGCCAGAATTCCTTTAGGGGGAGGAAGACTCATGACAGAGAAGTGGTGGCACAGGTACTCGGGAGCGCGGCTGGGCAGGAGCAGCAGTTGGCGTTCGCTCAGCGGCACCGCACACAACCGCCGGCAAAATGGTCACACAAAATCTGCATCCCTGTGTCCTATCCTGAAGGTTGTTCACGTTTCTGCCTTAATGTGCATCAGGAAGAAAATGAACTTCAAGTATCCATTTCCCCTAGAGAAAATCTCTTCCCTGAAACTCTGCAACTAATGAAATGGGGATCTATAAATAGCAGCATCATTACCATGAGAGCACTTGCTTTGTGCCCGGCTCTGCCTCTGACCCTCTTTACACTAATAACCAGTGGGCTTCCATAGCATTCCTCCATAGGATGATCAATATTAGGACAGTTAAAATGTGATGTACATTTAAACCACAGGGTGTATTTACTCACCGGCGTGCTCAAACGCAGAGCACAAAGCAGCAGGTCCTGCCTTTCCCTGCTCACACGTTCTACAGAATTCCTTATTGTCTCAAATGAGGAGAGAGCTGCTCTGGAACTCCTCTGACGGTACCAAGACGTGCATCGTGACAAGACAAAAGCCATAACACACCTGAAATGTTCCCTGATGAAATCTCTCGATGAACCTCATTAAAATGGTTACTCCGTTCCAAATATTATCGACTGAGGCACCACTGTAGTAAACTCTTCCTTAAATTGTGCAAGTGAGCATTTAATCAGGGAACACAATGGTTTGGAAGCATGGTTTACGTCTAGTCAAACCCCAGTATTTTCCAGTTATGATGGATCCTTTCCAAAAGTTAACCAACATTTAATTTCACTGTGTACTGTAAATTCAACTATCCTAAAGGACAATGCAGTTTGTGAATCCAGGGGAAAAAGGAACTATTTAGTAGTTGCCTATGGAATATTCTGCTACTGCATATAATTTATTGATACTGAGATATTTATGCTGCCCTTCATTAAAGGTAAATATTCAGTTACATTTGCATCTCCCATATACAAAGAGCTCAATTGTTCTGCTAATTTCATATCTCTTAAAATAAATATGATAAAACGTTCCAGTGGGTGGATGAGTTTAAAGGCTTTTATTCTCTGTGACAAAATTATTGATGACAACAT